>NQII01004173.1:0-215939 GCA_002778355.1 Clitarchus hookeri
TATCGACCACCCAGCGACCTCATATTCGACACTAACTGGCACGAGAGCCAGGCTAGTACATTGTATCTGTGTACTTCATGGCAATGTGTGCTCTACGTTTTCATTTATCTTCCCCAGTTTCAAGGTGTGCGGGATATTGTCGTCAACGGTGTATGTTTTCTTTCTGTCTGGGGCATCAGCCAGATGTCTCTCTGGCACATCTGACGTCACGGGTTATCTGGAACTGCGCACGTTGCTGTCAATGTCGCTACAACACATATCTTCTTGATTGTATTGGACTTATACGTCTGGTACTATGAGTATAAAGTGGTGATCATCCATCAGAATGCCTTGCAACCAAGGATTTCCCCCTATGTCCATAATTAGCGTATTTGCCGTTGTTCAAGAAAGCTATGCCTGTATCCATCACTGCACGAGTATTAGTTAAGATGAATTTGTTTCTAGTCACAATTGTCCCATTATTCAAGACCACAACAAATACTGTCTCCNACGAGTATTAGTTAAGATGAATTTGTTTCTAGTCACAATTGTCCCATTATTCAAGACCACAACAAATACTGTCTCCACTCAATACACAGTTACTTGTTGGTTAGCCATCACCAATGTATTAATGAGTTAACTGTGTCCTGTGCCCACAATTGTGTACGTGGGCCACAGAAAATGGTTTATAAACTTCAACGTTCACTCGAGTGTTTGGCAGAAGTTATTTTTCAGTTATGGAATTACACCGCTGGACATGAAAATCGCTACATCGCCTTTATTTACGTAAGAATTTATCTAACATTAGCAAGCTAATAGATGATACTACAAATGAGTAGTGACTAGTCTTTCACGCATAGAGCGCTCATTGTTTGGCATCCACGAAGCACGTGTTCAACGTGGTGCAGAGCCTCCTCTCATGTCCATACATACGAGGTATTCCATCATACAGTTGGTAGATAGTGTCCTGATGCACATGCACCATGCTTCCTGCAACTTCACACGTAGATCAGCCAGTGTTTGGGCAGGTAGTTGATGGCAGTGCAAATATCGCTCCATCATATCCCATACTTAGGGTACAGATATGGAGGCCTGACAGGTCAAATAACGTTGTACACATCTTGTAGAACCTGTTAGGTAAGAATGAGAATTATCTTGCTGCATGATAGTATTGAGTATGCTGCGCCGAAATTGCACAAAATGGAGCTGCAGAAGATCATTCACATATAGCTATGCTATCTCGATGACTTCAACAACCACGAGACACGATCGGGAGTCATAACTGATGGCATCCCATACTGGTGTCATGGAATACGGCTTTCACGAATCAGTGCAAGATCGTTGTGTTGCCCACAGTGGTGCCAAACCCTGCCGCGACCAGCGTCTGAGTTAAGATTGAAGCGAGACTCTTCGGAGAACACAATCCTCTGTCCGGTATTGACATTCGTGACACCATTGATGGTGTGCCGCACAATGGTGAGGCGTCAAAGGCAAACAGCACAGTGGACGCCATACCTATAGGCCAGCCTCATTTGAATGGCGATGAATTGTTGTTGTAGACAACGGCAAATGCAGCCCAGGCCCCACAGACTGCAGGATCTCTCTGGATGCTGGGCCACGTCCTGCATGTCGTCAATCTTCTATAATTGCAATGCATCTGGCTGGACCAGTACTGGCTCTACTTGACATATGACATGTGCATATCGATGCCTGCACACATCATGTAGTAGCGGTAACCACGCGGCCAAGATGAACGGCTATAATACGAGCTGACCACCCAGCCTCGTGCTCTTCAAATCAGTTTGAGTTGTAATATTCTTCGCGAGCACGATGCCCTGCAAAACTGATCCTGTCTCTTCATAATGTCGTGTAGCCAATGGCCACAACAGGCACATATATTACATTTCGCCCCATGTCACGTATTTGCTTGTTTCACACATATTTCGTGTATCACAAAAGCGCTTTATGTTTACTTTTGCTGAAATAAAATTATCTTATTTTTTTGTTAAATTGAACGTTTACTTACATAGTATGAATAAATTATAATATTCAGTTTGTAATTAATATGAATAAAAACAGATAGATAATAAATGTTTCTGTAATGCTTAGTAAGAAGTAGTTCTCTTGCATAATATCATAAACGTGAGTGTGCACAAATGTCGTGCGTTTTCCGTTTTATGTAATGTTCTAATCTCTGTTAGGCTTTGTTTGCATGAGGCGGAGGAATTGCCTGAAAGTAAAAATACTGCAGAGCTTCAGAATAGTTGGAAGTAACCGAGAATGGACTATATAAGCCATTTGTAAACTGGGCTGTAACCTGCATTAGTCTGAATTATAATTGGTGCGGAAAAGCACTCGCCAATTTTTTCGGTTCCTAGTTATGGAAGGCAAACGGAACATACTGCGATCTAATTTTAGGACACATTTCCGTTTAAGTTCCTTTTTTAATCAGGCTGCGGTATATTTGTCCTGGCGGTTTCTTGTGTGAATTATCCTACAAAAAATAGCTACAATCTCGAGTGTACAACCTACGGAACTCGTGAGTTTCTCTAGTCCTTAATATCCGGCCGTCTAGAGAAGATAAACGCGACGGTTGTGTTTGCACAAATGCAAGTCTAGTGACTTTGGCAGCTCTATTTACGCGAGTTGTTGCCCTACTGGTCCAGAAAAACATCATTCACCTACTATTGGTTCGAAGTCTGTAAGACGAGATGAGCTGAGAATACTGCCATTATAAGCGACGGCGNACATCATTCACCTACTATTGGTTCGAAGTCTGTAAGACGAGATGAGCTGAGAATACTGCCATTATAAGCGACGGCATCGTTGGAATAGTTCCCACTGCTATTTATTATAGCCATATACCAGACGTTTCAATATTACAGGTACAACCTGCAGGGACATGTTAAGGACAGTGAAATAGTGAGCAAAGTCCTAATAAACATAAGACCGCAAACCAACCATTTCCGGGATATGACGCACGCACATGTGGAACCGTTGTGTTATCACAACATTGTTCATGCCGCATGNAAACCAACCATTTCCGGGATATGACGCACGCACATGTGGAACCGTTGTGTTATCACAACATTGTTCATGCCGCATGTTCCAAGTACCAGCTCTCATGTTGAATGTAAACAGCGACGTACACTCGTAAAACCATTTGAAGCAATTTTCTAGCTCAGGTATGGCCGACATCCATTTCATGTACAGACGTGTTCATGGAAACGAACGGGAGGAAGCACGATTGCACCAAGAAGCGTTCCCTCACAAATTATGGCACATCGTGAAAACTCGGCTGTCGGGCTGTCTTTTGTGAAGTCATAAAAAATATGAGTGACGTTTGGTAGAGTGCTTATCACTTGCGTTATGTTTGAGGTAATAGCATTAGAGTTAACATTGTCAGTTGCCGTGTCCAGTAAAGACGACTTGTTACACAGAAGACGAGTTTGTGATTTTAACTGTTGTCAATAATTAACCAGTGTCCAGTAACAAACTCTTTTTCCTTTTGGAGATTCCGTTAATTCTTACGTTAACAAGTTCATACATGATTACTGGAGTAATACCTGGTGCAAAATATGTCACCTTCTGGGTTCGAAACGCTAGTAAGCGTTGGTCAGCATAACTACAGATAACGACATGAACTTAGCTCATTGCATCTTTGAAATTATGACTCTAGCTGTTACTCATAGGGTTAACACAGATGAGGCTAAAGATAAACTACTTAAATGTGTTCAATTTTTGATGAACAGCCGTAAGTATTCTGAGCTAGTAGCAAACGTTTAAGGCTTGATGACGTAAGATGTTTATTGTCAAATAGATCAAAGTCGGAACCACTGAACGATAGGATATTCGCGAGTAACTTACTTCTCCTGAAAGTCGTACTTACTATATACTGGAGTGCCCACTTTGTATTCTTTTATCGTATATCNCGAGTAACTTACTTCTCCTGAAAGTCGTACTTACTATATACTGGAGTGCCCACTTTGTATTCTTTTATCGTATATCAACTGAACATAGTGCTGGACACAACTGTCGTAGCTATACATATTATAAAACTCAACGTCTCTGTGCCTATCTCTCTCTCTCTCTGTCTGTCTGTCTCTCTCTCTCTCTGTCTGTCTGTCTGTTAGTGCGCTTATAAATAGCTATGTTCTCTGAACAGGTTATAGTATATATTTTGTTTCGTAAAATAACATAAGGAATAAGCCGTGACGATAATAGTGAATCAAGTTGGAAAAAAGTTTTCCGCCAGTGCGCTCTCTTGCAATACGCNAAGGAATAAGCCGTGACGATAATAGTGAATCAAGTTGGAAAAAAGTTTTCCGCCAGTGCGCTCTCTTGCAATACGCTGTCTAAACCGTTAAAATATGGATCAATATCATGTAGTAAAGAATTGTGTAGAATAAAATGACCTAAAAAACTCCGCAGTAGCATATATCTGTCTATAACAGAGAAATGCTAATAAGCGTTTTTGCCATTTAATTTCCAAGACGTCCAAATAATAACCACCAAGCTTCTGACATGGTTCCGAGAGTGTGCTATCTTAACATCAAAATTCGAATCATCGAAAACATTACTGAAACGATCCTGAACATGATTGAATCACCCTCCCGAACGTACTCGTCTGTGGACACTGTTGTTGAAGAGGAAGACTCAGTCCACTATTCGACTGAATTCTTGAATTCCCCTAATCCATCAGGCTTGCCTGTCCACGCTCTTGCTGTAAAAACTGGCGCACCAATCATGTTATTATGGAACGTACCCTCCAAAATTGTGCGATGGCACTTGCCTACAAGTAAACAGTTTGAGGGATTACGTTATTGAGGCAACTATTATGAGTGGCACCGGTACTGGCGAGAAAATCTTACTACCCAGAATACCCGAGGGGAGGATTATATGTTCACTCCTGTGGGAGGAAGAAGGCTGGGCACTTGAGGCGGTGTGGCAGTACTATGCTATAGTAACCGAGTCCAGNGTGGGAGGAAGAAGGCTGGGCACTTGAGGCGGTGTGGCAGTACTATGCTATAGTAACCGAGTCCAGTCTTTGTACTGATTTCCTGGAAGGATGGGTGATGCGTCTCTTATAGTCTCTCAACATCCATGGCAACCCAGGGCTTCTCGTGCCACCCCCGTTTAAACGAATCGGGCTCTGCCGCCCGTTCCCTATGGGAAACAGCTTCCTAGCGGCTGTATAGGGGTATCTGCCGTGATGGCTTGGGCCGATAGCTAGTAACAAGGCCCTACCACTTGGCGGGGTGTTGGACCTCTTGGCATTCAGGCCATTGGGGCCCAAAACAGGAATTTCCCTATGAAGAAATTCAATGCATGGTAAAGGACGCGTGTCTGACGTCAGTGGGGCCCAGCCTTATGGGCGGCGTGGCGATCACGGCGCTCAGTGACGAAAAACTAGGGTATAAAACCGGACTAGGATGACGGTACCCACCTATTTCGGAGGGACCCCACGTCTCCCTGCCCGTGTGTAGGGCCCTGGCGGTCAGGCATTGGAAAACCCATGAGTGCCATGGAAAATAAGAGGTAGCATGGGATGATCTATTTGGCCCATACGGGGGTTCTCCCCGTTGTTCGGATCAGGTGAGGTTGGATTCGTGCTGGCAGTTGTTGACTCCGGAACTGAAGGAGGCTCGGAGAGATTCCCCCTCTTTCAGAATAGCCGGGCGGTGAGCAGGCATCTGCTCCGGGGGTGTCCCCGAGATGAGGTCAGGGGTTTGGATAGTGCTCTGGCCAGACCACACGCTTGGTAAACTGAGTGCTAGGATCTCAGGTCTTGTGGTAGGACATGCTTGGTGCGATCTGGTAAATCATATCGGGGCTACGCTCGGTGCGGCCTGATGAACAGTTCGGAGTTACGGATTTGGTCAGTTTCGGTAAGCGCTGGTCATGTCTGCGTTGAGAGGGCGTGATCCTTCTTCCCCGCCTACTGGGAGGCCGGGGTGCGGAATGGCCGTAATGGCTAAGATCGCCCCTTTAACAAATAAAAGCACGGCTTCGGTTGTGTATTATATATATATATATATATATACCTAGAATACTCATGACTCCAATGCATTTACCTTTCCAGTTTAACTGTCTCCAATTTCGGATGAGGGTTGGTTTTTGCTATGGCTATAAATAAGTCACAAGGGCCAAACCCTGAAAGTTGCTGGAGTTGACCTCCGACAGCCATGCTTCTCACATGGACCATTATATGTCGCATGTTCGAGTGTCAATTGCAGTAGCAATTTGTATGTACTTGCTTCCAATAAAAAACCGAGAAATGTTGTGTACAAATGGCCCTGCGATAAAATATATGTATTTAGATTAAAAAAAGAAAAAATCAACAAATGGCTTCATGGAAAATATATCTATTTTATTTGACGTACTTGAATATAATTAATATCCTACACCATCTTTGTACAGAATATCACACAGATTGTACTTCGTGATTACAAGAGTTTGGTGTTGGCTCTGTTATTATAAGCCACCAGCCACTGCGCTGCCGATTTCATTCTGCCCCAATAAAATGTGGTTTAATGTGTTAAAATTTATAGTCAATCCTGTCCTTACGAAGATTTAAAAAAAACAGTAATTTTTATTCAGAAATATTATTATTACTAGGATTTACTGCTTTCTAAGCTGCTGTTAAACATTATCTGAACACTGAACCTGTGTCAATTAGAGTTTTTTCAAGAACCAAGAAATTTACAAAGCAGTGTTACGTTACGTACACTCGAGGGTAGTTATCCAAGTGTAAACAGTTTTTTTTTCGCTCAGCCTGTGTTTTTTTTTTCATTTTTCCTTTATATTCAGTGTTTGTTGTCATTTTAGTTGTTAGAAAGAGAGAGAGAGAGAGAGAGAGAGGGAGAGAGAGAGAGAGAGTTAAGGCGGTGTCTCGGACTTCCACTGCAGTACAATATAAAGTCTGTGGAGGCACACACCGAGTACGAGGAGAATACAGCGGAAATGCGGTTAAAGTGCGGCTTCCGGTGTCGCATTCTCGCAACAAGGACAGGGGTCGGGGATAAAGGGCTGTAGGCGACGTGACGGGGCGCCTGCAGGACTCTTGCCCCTGTGAGTCAGGCAACTCATCAATGCTCATTTGCTGCGCAGGCTGCATACCCCCAGCCAGTCCCAGAGAGGTGAGATTGGTGACATAGCTACGGTCACAATGTCTGTTTAATGTATAGATTATCTGACCCCATTAAATATTTAAACACAAGTTTTAACAACTGATTAGTATTATAATGATTCTCAACATAAATTTATCGCTAGAGAAAGTGCTGGTTTGCTAAGTGCTGGCTAAGATAAATCTGACAACCATGCAGTTATGTTCCGGTTGACGATAGGCAGCTATATGGTTACCTAGTTATTATGTTTGTTTAGCACTCAAAGCCCTAAGAGCAGATTTCACAGTTACTTTTTCTTGGTCAAGTTCTGATTAAAAATTAAGTGTCGGTTAGAAAAACTCTCTGTTTCACAAAATATGATTAACACATTCCTGTGTTTAATTCGCCTATTTCCAATAGTTATCTTAAGAGAACAATCTGTTGCAATTCCGGGCAAATCATAACATTTAAAACAAATATGGTAGTCATTATTGGCTGGTGTGAGCCCCTTCTAGATGTTTTTNTCTGACCCCATTAAATATTTAAACACAAGTTTTAACAACTGATTAGTATTATAATGATTCTCAACATAAATTTATTGCTAGAGAAAGTGCTGGTTTGCTAAGTGCTGGCTAAGATAAATCTGACAACCATGCAGTTATGTTCCGGTTGACGATAGGCAGCTATATGGTTACCTAGTTATTATGTTTGTTTAGCACTCAAAGCCCTAAGAGCAGATTTCACAGTTACTTATTCTTGGTCAAGTTCTGATTAAAAATTAAGTGTCGGTTAGAAAAACTCTCTGTTTCACAAAATATGATTAACACATTCCTGTGTTTAATTCGCCTATTTCCAATAGTTATCTTAAGAGAACAATCTGTTGCGATTTCCGGGCAAATCATAACATTTAAAACAAATATGGTAGTCATTATTGGCTGGTGTGAGCCCCTTCTAGATGTTTTTNTTCCGGGCAAATCATAACATTTAAAACAAATATGGTAGTCATTATTGGCTGGTGTGAGCCCCTTCTAGATGTTTTTGTTTTTGTAATTCTCATTAAGAACACAAGGGGTTTAAAAGGGTATGCTGGTGTTCATGAACAAGGATATGTTGCAGACGAAGGATATTTATTGTTGCAACTGTACACAATAATAAATCAGTGGTCGGTGATTTGAGTGTCTTCCTTCCGAGTAAACTGATTTGTTAATGTTTGAGCACCTGTCGATTGTGATTGGTTATTGCTGACGTCAACGTACAAGCAGGACGTTGTTAATTGGTTACAGGAAACATACTCGTTAGAAGTACAACCACATCGTAAAATTAAACGATTGCAACGCTTGAGCTCGGAAATTAATTCGGCACTGAAAGGGCTAAAAGGTGCTTTAGAATACGTTGCATTTGTTGATAAAAAAAATAAATAAACGTTTTACTACTTCTTTGTAAAATATAATTTTACCTGACTCAAACATGACAATACATTTTATATAAGAGTGCCACATCTCACTTTTTTCAAATGTTGGCAACAACAAAAACCAATACATTGAGAACCACACCAGTATGCCGCAGAACTGCATATACATGAAAACATTTTAAACGAAGTCCCAACTTATTTTGCCTTTTCGTTTTCACGATGTTCTATTCGGAATGGTAAGAAAATATTTAGATGCCGGAAATAGGTATGTGTGTGTCTATATATATATATATATATATAATCATATATATAATCACAAGCCTTTCGCTATTTCTGTAAGGCTAAATAATTTGTACAATATTTTGCGATGCAAGATAACATGTCAAAAGAATGCATCACTGTGATGAAATTTGTACTCACAACGCGGTCAATATCTAATTTCTAGGATTGCCATTTTTTTTATAGTTTCCCAACTATGTCTAACCAATACCGGTGTAGTTGAGATGAGAAGGGAGCATTGCTTTCACGTGCATGATAAGGGAGGTGAAGGGAAACACGCCCTCCCCCGCACCCCTTCAAGGGCAGCTGGCGAGACAGCGACAGGTTGGCGAGGGGTTGGACAGACGACAGAGGTTCCGTACATCAAGGAGGCGCCTCCTTCACCCCTTCCCCCTACATCCCTTCCACACCAACCNTCCCGCCCGTGAGGGGAGGCGTCAAGGTCGCCGGTGGCTCGACCCTGCGGATGACGCAACTGCCCCACCCCTCACACCCTCACTACACTGCTGCTGTACCACTGGAGATGACGAGCGTGGTAGAGTTGCGGTACTTGTGCCGTAGCTGTGCCACTTACACTCATATGCATTGTATATTTGGTTGCCTTGCACTGAGGAACTTAGACAATATGTTTTATTTCAGATTCTTTTAGCATTGTAAAAAAAATTAATAGTATTATTTTATTTATTTTTTTGTAATTCCGATGTATTGTAAACGATTTTACAACAACGTAGAATTCAATTCAGATTTCCTTGTAACTTAAGGAACACTATGATTTCGTGTTATGTTTTGGTTACACTTGTGACTGGGTCATCGCTTGTTTGACAGGCGCACAGAACTTTGAACAAGTTACATAATTAGTATCTGGATTATATGTGGTTAAGTGAAAAGGAAATGCATAACATATAAGAGCAACGGCAGACAGTGGGCAGTCAATTGTTCCACACGTATATACGTGATGAAGTTTGGCTTGATGTTAAAGTACTTCCAAAACGTAGGCTATCGGTAGATTGTCAAATTGCGAAAGATGTTTCTAACAATAACTGCTGTATTGTGGGCGACACTTATTAAACCCTTCAGCGCCAGTGAACACGATGATTGTACATATCGCAATATTTTTACCATCTCTGTACACTGAGAAGTTCAACATCCAGTAATATTCACTGAGAGTAAATTATTTGTAAACCGAGCTACTTCTCGACGTAATGACTGGTTCATATCGCTTTCGTCGAACACGAAGTTAATTGGCTGTGATAATGAAACAAGCACTACGTCAGCTTACGTACTGCAGGAAACAAAATACAGAGTGAGTATAAAAGAATACCCTAACTTTGAAGGTCTATAATATCAAAACCAAACAACCTAGAACCTTGATTGAGCAATAAAATGAACCGTGGAACCGCGAAATTGTTTACCATACATTCATAAATGTTTAATGTGACCACCACGAGCGGCCCGGACGACATCTCTGGGATAATCAAACTCGTTACACACTCTTGTCAGCATGTCCGGTTTTACGGTTTTGATGGCATTCGTAACTCTCGGTTTGGGGTGGTGATAGGCAAGCGAGCTCGCATTCGACACGTCAATGTGGAGGGGACAGTCTGATGTTTCCTTTATGGTGCGCCACCCCATTGGCACCTAGCTGTTCGCGGATACCTGAAAGAGACGTTGCCGCAACGCTAGATTGGTCGAGGAGCAGCTGGTGACCAGGCTCTTCATCACTGACCCCCAAGAAGCCTGGATCTTACCCCGTGCGGTTTTTTTCTACGGGGGTACATAGAGGATCAAGTGTTTCGTCCACCATTGCCGGCTAACATTGACGACCTCAAAACGAGAATTACGGACGCCATCCAAACCGTAACACCGGACATGCTGACAAGAGTGTGGAACGAGTTTGATTATCGTGTAGATGTCGTTCGGGCCGCTCATGGTGGTCACATTGAACATTCATGAATGTATGGTAAACAAACTTCACGGTTTCACGGTTCATTTCATTGGTCAATCGAGGTTGTAGGTTGTTTGGTTTTGATATTATAGACCTTCAAAGTACGGGTATTATTTTATACTCATCCTGTATTTGTTGTCTGCAACATCTGAAACTGTACACTAAACTAGGCCCGAAAGGGGAAGGGGTTAGTTTCCTCGAGATTCGTTATCACTATTGCTTCCTGTTTACATTAGCTAACAGTCATCCAGGGCTGCGGAAAGAGTTGCAATAAAATCATATAATTAACACGATATTAATAAAGCATTTCAAGTATACTGTGTCACAAAGCGAATTCGTAGAAAGGTCTGCTCCTTAGATATATACATGCTCATGGGAAATAAGGAATAACCTATGCTCTGCTTGATATTATTTGTATTCATTGTACGTTTAGCAATGTTCTCAACAACAAAATAAGACTTCCACACATAACTAGCATTTTTTATTATGGTTGTGAGACTGTTAGCACGCTTCATGTGCAACATGTTATGTTGTATATTGTAATTGCAAGTGTAATGCTTACCACACAATGTCAGGCAAGGGCTCACAGCTTCATATCACAGAAAAAGAAACACAGCGGAAGCTGTTCAAACTGTTGTGCTGATTTGAGCTGACAATTTTACGTACTATCAACAACCACTTTAGTGAAGAGGTTAGGAAGCGGGAGTTATGAGACATGGGATATAGTGAGCATTCATGAGCAGACGGCGTGGCGTCCTTGACACACGTGTAGTTGGCTTAGTGCCTGAAGCGTGGGAACAATATCACTTCACGGTATACTTTTAGTTCGAGCATAGAACTCAAATTGCTCTTCGCATTATTGGCTTATGTTTATTTTGACATTACTAGTAGGACTCTTGAGCAAGTTGTAAAAGTAAGCTATTCGTGACTGCCAATCCCATGTGGTATCTTCATACTTGGAAGTGGTGTCTGGCAGGACTGGCCTGGTTCTAGAATATTTACACAAATGTGACGTCTATCACGACATGACAATATTTCACTAGTGGCAGGAAGTCAATAGTGATGCGACAGGGGAACGTACTGGTACACAATAATGCTACATTACCTTGCAACTATTCACCAAAAAACTCACAAAAATACGTTTCTGACGCTGTTGCGAATTATGGCGAGCAGGTTGTACGCTGTCTTATCAGTTCTTTGCAAACACGTGGAGCACACGTGGTCTCTAAACTTGCGTTATCTCCTTCTACTATTGACGAGATAAGTGTTTCCCCTCCTCTCTGTTTATTTAGGTTCCTCACAGCGCGAACCACCAGCCTCACGTGCTGATTCCCAAACATTTGTTATGCTTCGGTGGCAGCAGTCCATAATAAGCACACCTTGCTTCGGTGGCAGCAGTCCATAATAAGCACACCTTGCTTCGGTGGCAACAGTCCATCATAAGCACACCTTGCTTCGGTGGCAACAGTCCATCATAAGCACACCTTGCTTCGGTGGCAACAGTCCATCATAAGCACACCTTGCTTCGGTGGCAACAGTCCATCATAAGCACACCTTGCTTCGGTGGCAACAGTCCATCATAAGCACACCTTGCTTCGGTGGCAACAGTCCATCATAAGCACACCTTGCTTCGGTGGCAACAGTCCATCATAAGCACACCTTGCTTCGGTGGCAACAGTCCATCATAAGCACACCTTGCTTCGGTGGCAACAGTCCATCATAAGCACACCTTGCTTCGGTGGCAACAGTCCATCATAAGCATACCTTGCTTCGGTGGCAACAGTCCATCATAAGCACACCTTGCTTCGGTGGCAACAGTCCATCATAAGCACACCTTGCTTCGGTGGCAACAGTCCATCATAAGCATACCTTGCTTCGGTGGCAACAGTCCATCATAAGCATACCTTGCTTCGGTGGCAACAGTCCATCATAAGCACGCCTTGCTTCGGTGGCAACAGTCCATCATAAGCATACCTTGCTTCGGTGGCAACAGTCCATCATAAGCACACCTTGCTTCGGTGGCAACAGTTCATCATAAGCACACCTTGCTTCGGTGGCAACAGTCCATCATAAGCACACCTTGCTTCATAGTGGAAAATTTTGTGGTGACGTATTTTCTAAACAGTTTTCCGTCTTCTTCCTTCTGAAATAGGGCGGGGTCATATCATTTCATACTATGCCTAGACACAATAAGGTCTAATGTAACAGTCTGAGGACAATGTAAATTTCAATGCTTCATGCATACACCAGCATTTTTCTGTTAACCTAAGAGGTTGCCAACAAAACTAGCAAGTTCTGCGTTAGTTGAGGCACCTTAGACAAATATTCACTTCGACACTAAACGTCTGCGATTAGTATGCAAACAGTTAAAATTTTGCCAGGAAAAAGTAAAACAATCATAAAAGATAGACGTGTTCAGAAATATACTCACGAAATTCCAACCCTCGTACGTTTATATCGTTTGTTTTATTGTACAGTCGTTAGTTTATTATGATCTACAGGAATTTGAGTCAAAGACATATACTTTTCTCTTTCTTGAGTACGAACTCATTGTGGTCAAATCAAAAAGAGAAAGATTCTTTAACTAATGACCCAATTAATAGACGAGTTCAGAGAACTTTGTATTTGACTTCAGATTATACTGCGTACTCAAAAGACGTCAACTGCTCATTGGGTGGTTATTGTCACAGTAGCACGTCATGGGTGAACCTCCACTTCGTGTTTTTATCACTTTATCAGAGTCTTTGAGGCTGAGTGAAATAACTAGTGAACCAATTCACAAGGAACATAAAAGCTGAAATATATAGTCCATCCATGGTTACCTACCATTTTTCTGAAGTCCTGCTGAAGTCCTGCTGAAGTTATACTTTCATACTATTCTCCAGCCTCACGCAAAAAGAGCATTACTAAGTCTAGAAAATTGCACCGAAAGGTCAACAGGTCAACGCACCGAATTTTTGCGCACTCATTTTAATAATATTTTGTACGAGAACTATTTATTACTAGTCATTTTAACATCCCTATTGTCTTTATGTATTTATTAATATAAATTATAAATGAAATATTATAATACATAGATTAAAACTAAGTAAATTTTTAATTTAACAAAAACTAAAATATTTTCATTTTATCAGAAGTATAAATTATTGGCAATATCTGATATATTTAGGAAATAACCAAACCCGTCATATATCGAGTGACTTTTCTTAGGTTTAGTTCAAAAAGTGTGAATATACAGCGAATAGACTATATCCGTTCCACGAGAGACATTCGCCTTTAACAGAAACGCCCATCAATGGACAGCTGACAGGATCTCGAAAATATGAGCAGGGTTGTGAAATACAGTATTACTGTTATGTATATATTTATACAGCCAATTGGAAGGATATCTATAGATATCTCATATAATTGCAGCTTTGCTTAGCCGTTTTTAGTTAAATTACGAACTTCCAGTGTACGAGAAGGGGAAATATCACTGGCCCAGTCAATTGGCGGAAGAGATTCTCTTAAACCGCCAGTCATCAATGAAAGTAAAATTACAGAAAAGTGCGCCGTATTTTAAAACATTACATGCAGTCAAATATTCCCCGAAACATTTTTATTTCATGCCATATTTTACTGGACGCAGATGACTTCAGATCCACTCACTAACAGTAAAGATACATTGTGACCGGTATCTGGTTATAAGACCAGTGACATTCTTGCGCTGTGACCTGATATCGGCCTGGATCCCCAAGTCTAGCGCATCTGAGCGTGGTTGTCCGCTCAAACGCTGTTGTCTATTTTTGATGCCGTTTTCTTTTGTACGTTGACCAGTAACAATTTAATGTACTGCTAAGAGATCGTCATATTGCTCACAGTATTAACGACGATCCAATTTCTCTACTGAAATAACCTAAAACTGATTTCAGTCTTGGCAATCACTTAAATACTTCGTAAAATCACTTGGTTATAATATGTTATTAAAATATAATTTCTTTAGTTGCGAAAATTTTCCTCAGAATGCAAAAGATTCCAGGACACCAAAGGAGTTTCAAACGTCAAACAATTACACTAAATTCGAAATTCAGGATTCAAGAAATCAAACATATTCGATACACTTTCTCTCGTTATGAGTGGTCAAGTTACTCGATCACGCGATCTACAGCCTGATACAACTCCCGTGCTGTGCTTCCACCAATACCTAAGTGAATAGCTTCTGAGGAATTTCCAAGAAAACAATCTTTCAATGCTCGTACTGCAACCAGTTGTTTACAGGATGTCTTTATTTCAATGACGAAGCTGCATATTTCCTGTGCGCGATAGTCTTGCCTGTTTATCACACGTTTGCAGCTACCAGGGCTTGCCTAAAGAGCTGCAGAACGGCCCAAATGTTTAAGTTTTATTATTTCAAGTCTGTCGCCAATTTTATTCATAACATTTGTGTATCTCTGGCAACAGAAAAGAGCTACAAAATTCCACAAATTGAAATACTAGTAAGTTAGTTTCCTAAAACTTCTGCGTGCTCGATGCTAAACTGTTCCTTCATTGTCGGCTGTAACAGAGATTAGGCAGTTTTACCCTCGACCGTGTACGACTGGGTTTGGCCTTTGTTTACCTGCTACGCTGCTGTTGGCTGAGTCCTCAGCAGCGTGTTGGCTGTAACAGAGATTAGGCAGTTTTACCCTCGACCGTGTACGACTGGGTTTGGCCTTTGTTTACCTGCTACGCTGCTGTTGGCTGAGTCCTCAGCAGCGTGTTGGCTCAGACGTTGTTTTGAAATACAACATGACCATAAACAAATCAGAACTCGTTTGCAAATAGCTATATTTTTCGAAAGTAATATATTATGAAAACCTCGTTCGATTTTAATATTTAAAGCAGTTATAGGTGTTCATGAATTAGACTAAGACAGAAACATAATTACACTGTAAAATGCATTTTTTATAAGGTCTCCATACTCATTCCGCCTTCTCCTTTGCTTATCTAGGACAGTCGTAGAACTCCAGTATTTAGTTCTAAGTGTTTAGATAACACACTGGATACACTAAAAAATAATAATAGACGAGGCTCAATACGCCATAACTGACTGCGACGCCATCTTAAAGTCCACTGATCCTTCTTTGTGGAGATGTGGACTACTTGAATATCCCTCCACGAAATGGTGAATAAAAATCAGAGCATAATTGTAGTTTTTTCCTTTAGAATACGTAACGTTCCACCCGCCGATACGGGATGAAGTCTCGTAAACACAATTCATATAACATAAAAACTATTTACAGCACTAGAACACACGCAGAACATAATTGCCCTCGGAGACGATACAGTTTGTGTTCTGGCCGACCTAACAGCTCCTTTAACGCACGTACTTATGTCCATTAACAAGATCGAAATTATTGAAAGGCCTACAAGACAGTATATAGTAAGACTAGCGTATAACTACACTAACGTTTGTGGAAAGTGCAACACCAAGAAGGATACACGTGATTGAAATTAACTTTATACCACAGATTAGGCACATGACAATACACAATTGATTAGGATTTTAGAAATGTATATGATATATGTCCTTGAGGATTCAGTACAGTGCGAAGCCCCTGCGTGCTGCAATCAGAGTCCCTAAACGTGTTGGTATGGAATCAAAGAGGACTTGGACACGTTCCTGGGGAATCTCTTTCCGCGCGGTTTGTATGCTAGTCCACAAAGCATCAACAGTGGTTGCTGAAGGACCGTGACGAACAAGGCGCTGACCAACCATATCCCAGACATGTTCAATGGGCGACACGTCAGGCGAACGTGCAGGCCAGGAAGCAGTGGTACCCGTCGTCCATTGAAGAATGATTGCTCATTCCTCGTCACATGTGGCCGGATATTCTCCTGCTGAAATGTGGTATGTGGAGTTGCTTGAAGGAGGGGCAGTACCTTGGGCTCTAAAACTTCCCTGATGTAGCAGTTGCTGATCAGATGTCATCAATATGTAAGAGTCTATATCGCATGTTGTATCCAATGGCGCCCCAAACCATCACACTTGACGCTTGTCCGCTATGCCGCTCCGCAATGCAGGCTGCCAGATTGCGGTCACTATGGTAGCGTCTAACACGCATGCTGCAATCACTGTAGGACAGGTTGAAGCGGGAATCGTCCGAAAACACTGCATTTTGCTACTCAGCACGCCAGCGACGGCGTTCACGTGCTAATTACAGTGTGACGCGTTTGTGGTATCTGGACAATGGAAGCCGGCGCAATGGCATGCGTGCCACCAGTCCAGCCCGCAGCAGACGGCGTCGAACCGTCGACGCAGACAGGTACGCACCAGATGCAGTGCTTCAATGTCGAGCCAACACTGTGGTCTAGGCTGTACGGTCCATTACGGTCATGTGGACAAGTGGTGGTCATCCCTTGATGTGGTCACATTGCGTGGTCCAGTACCCGCTTGTCACTGCATACTATCCACTGGTGCCGCACACGCTTCACTGCCGTAGCAGCTTGCCCTGTACGTTCCCAAATNGCTTGTCACTGCATACTATCCACTGGTGCCGCACACGCTTCACTGCCGTAGCAGCTTGCCCTGTACGTTCCCAAATGTCACGGTATGACAAACCCGTTTCCCAGAGACCAACCATTCTGCCCCGTTCGAACTCACTCACATGCTAATACGGCGCCATTTGACGTCGAAGAGGCATACTGGCACTAGCTTTCACTTCGTTTGTCAGCTCTTCACTGACTGAGATTGGTGTAACATGAACCTCTCCAGCCACACACGAGAGGGCGCTCCTGAACCTACGTGTACGCCATCTCTCTGCAATCGTAATCACTCATTGCTGATACACTGTTCTACACATTCTCCGAGTTTGGATTTATTCGCGACATTCTTTCTGGATGTTGCATTTTTCACAAACAATAGTGTATGTTGGGTACTTCAGAAGAGATTATTGAAGTTAGAAACTGAAGTAATTATTTTGAAAATAAAACTGAAGAAATTATTTTCAGTTCACTTAATTTAGGAGAAAGAAAGTAAAGTTGTTGGATGTTAAAATTGACTNTAAAACTGAAGAAATTATTTTCAGTTCACTTAATTTAGGAGAAAGAAAGTAAAGTTGTTGGATGTTAAAATTGACGGTAAATTGAACTGGGACAGCTACACAAAGAAAATGTATGCACTCCTATCTAAATTGTTATTTCTGATTTTAAAAAAATTAAACTTTGTACAAATGTAAACCTGGTTAGTATTTTGCTTCTTTCCATACACAGACTTTGTATGGTGTNAAAAAAATTAAACTTTGTACAAATGTAAACCTGGTTAGTATTTTGCTTCTTTCCATACACAGACTTTGTATGGTGTTGTCTTTTTATCTTGCAGTGTCTTAAGAATTTAAATGAACACTTAATAGGTTCTAATGTACGTAATATTTATAATGATCATGGCACAAGAAAGACAAGCTTTATTAGGTAATCAGTGTGTCAGCATTAGTAAAACCAAACCAAACTGTAGATACATTGGTATTGAGTTTTTAAATATATTGCCGTTAGGTACACGAGGTTTTGCAGTTGGACATTTCAATAGCATTAGCCTATGGAAAAATGATAGAAAATAAAATCATTTTATTGTATTCAAGAAGGGGATTCAGCTAATATGGATGATCTTATATTACAAGATTCGTTATATAATTTTTTAATTATATGTAATTTTAATTAACGAACTGGTATTATTTAATATTATGTGCATTTTGTTTCTAATTTCTAATATACAAAAATCTAAGTTTTTAATATACNTAAAACTGAAGAAATTATTTTCAGTTCACTTAATTTAGGAGAAAGAAAGTAAAGTTGTTGGATGTTAAAATTGACTGTAAATTGAACTGGGACAGCTACACAAAGAAAATGTATGCACTCCTATCTAAATTGTTATTTCTGATTTAAAAAAAATTAAACTTTGTACAAATGTAAACCTGGTTAGTATTTTGCTTCTTTCCATACACAGACTTTGTATGGTGTTGTCTTTTTATCTTGCAGTGTCTTAAGAATTTAAATGAACACTTAATAGGTTCTAATGTACGTAATATTTATAATGATCATGGCACAAGAAAGACAAGCTTTATTAGGTAATCAGTGTGTCAGCATTAGTAAAACCAAACCAAACTGTAGATACATTGGTATTGAGTTTTTAAATATATTGCCGTTAGGTACACGAGGTTTTGCAGTTGGACATTTCAATAGCATTAGCCTATGGAAAAATGATAGAAAATAAAATCATTTTATTGTATTCAAGAAGGGGATTCAGCTAATATGGATGATCTTATATTACAAGATTCGTTATATAATTTTTTAATTATATGTAATTTTAATTAACGAACTGGTATTATTTAATATTATGTGCATTTTGTTTCTAATTTCTAATATACAAAAATCTAAGTTTTTAATATAATACAAACATATATAAAAGAATCGATAATTTTGATATATAATATTAAGGAAAGTGCTTGATCATCCATTTTACAATATAAACGAGTTTTTATCAGTGCTAAATGGTAAAAAACAGTTTTTATTTAATGANTGCTTGATCATCCATTTTACAATATAAACGAGTTTTTATCAGTGCTAAATGGTAAAAAACAGTTTTTATTTAATGAAAAATATGAGACAAATCGTATTCCAATGTACATTGTGTAACGGCAAGTAAGTAAACCCCTGGCCTTGCATTCGGTAAGGCTCGGGCTCAATTCCCGGTGTGGTCATCCCGACCTCGATTTTGCAAAATTGCCCTGGCTGATTCCTTCTCCACTTTCTTAATCTCTAGTGTTGTCTTGCTAGGGCCTTGTTGTAGTTCTGGGGAACGACTCAAAACCCCTACCAAAAATTATTTATATATTTTTATTGCTAAACAGCTCCTCATTCATATTTCTATCCCTGTATTCATGTAAATGTTTGTAGTATACATATAAGCCTCTATCATTATCTAATTTGTGTCAAAGAATTCATAAGCTGTAGCCTTCTGTTACGAACTAGCTTTTCAGCCAATTCANCTATCATTATCTAATTTGTGTCAAAGAATTCATAAGCTGTAGCCTTCTGTTACGAACTAGCTTTTCAGCCAATTCATACATGAAAGATTATGAGAGAATGCTGGGGGCGTAACTCAAATAATGACTCGTTAATTCGGTAGTGCAAAACAGTATCTGATGAATTTATTACAATTTACGGTTATACAATTATTATTTATATTAGCATTGACCGGGGGAGCTTTACATTGAATTTAATATTATGTTTATTGTTACTTCACTCACGCCATTTTAAATAACCCTAACCGGAACGTCATCACCTTGTTAATGTTGCCGGAGGCTGAATCTAGGAGACGGTTAGCGACGGCCGGACACCCATCTTCCTGGTCTGCTCCGCTGGTCGGGTCGCCAAAGGACTAATGATGAATGACGACGACGAGACGGTTAACGACGGCCTATATCAAGCGCGTGGTTCTGCGGCCGCGCTCAGTGACCGGTGGAGGGGATTTCTGCAACTGTCGACGACCAAATGGTGGCGTTGCAATCCCGCTCGTTTATGTTTGAAGGTGTGATCAGGCAAGCCGTCCAGCTAAGGCCTGACCACACCATAACACTTCGCACTGGGAAAAACATCCGCTCTGTACACGCCAAACTTCATTGAAACCGTTTATTTATCTACTCGTGTGCGCGCAACTATTGAATGCTAGCTGCTTCATTCCTCGAGGCATCCAGTTCTCCGCCTGCAGAATAGAACATGATGCGCTTATAAAACCACCGCGGAAAACTATCCGCCCGGGCGCTCAGTTCCATTTCAAGCAGTGTATTTCATTCCAAGCTGTTGAATTACGGCGGTGGCCATGCGGCTTAACACAGCCCGAGCATGAATGGCCTGACTGTTTACTATCTTGTCCAGAAATGGTTGGCAAGAAAATACACCATTTTCCATGTTATGGACGGACAGAGGGTACCTTCATTTTCTTCATATTATTCTGGGACAGTTATAAGGGGCTGATCAATCAGGAAGTGCCCAGGCGTAAATGCAACGAAATCACACTAGTCAGATGACATTGTAGTGAGAAGCCTGGAGTTCAGGACAGCCTCAACTCGAGTACACAGGTTCATTAGTCCTTCTAAGAGCAGGATCTGGCAACCAATAACTCGCCTGAGGTGTTACTTTTCTAACTTTGTGGCTGCTTCCCACAACACTCCTTGATGAGGACCTGCAGGAGGGAGAAAATGGAAATTGATCGAGTGGGATAAGGCGAAGTTTTCCAAAGGTGGAGGCTTTCAGAGCTGCCTGAAAGAGCTGTGTAGTTGCCTTGAAGCACTCACAACTTCAGTCCCACAGTCAGAAAAGAGATCGGTACACAAACCTCTGAGAGGGGACAAAACGAATGAGGGTGGCGATGAAACTATCAGATGTTAGCTCAACTCCACTCCTCTCAAAGACCCCAGTAGGTGTGACACGCTCAGAAGGCATATCTCCCGTCAGCGGTGGAGTGTTCACTGGTCGGCAACGGAAACAAGGCTCACACCTGAAGACTCTGGATTTGACCAACGAATGATTTGAAAGAATCCAGAATTTCTGTAACAAGAGAGACCGCAGGAGTTGAGGTGCAGCAGGCAGGCACTTCATGTGGTAGTAATCTACCAAAGTTCCATTCATGGGCTTTGGGTACACTGTAAAATATTTTATTGTAAACTTCCTAAACTGTAATGGAAGTTTTTAACCTATAAATTGTATGGAAATAATACCGCATATCAAGCTGCAGATACAGGAATGTTTAGCGTAGCTACTATACAAAGTTGGAAACTTCCCTAGACATTTGACTGTTTCCTGAGCAAATGTAGGAACCCTACAACAAATGTATAGGGAAAAAATTACCATTCCTGCTTTCTCACTAAGTATATACAATGGTATGGTAAATTTCCGAATAATTTTTTAGAGTGTATTATGATGGGATGCTTACAGGAAAATACAATTTTGGAATTTGACAATCGACCCCCACCCTGAGCACACCATGATCATTCAAAAAATGGGCATGTGTTGTAAGCATGTGAAACAAGATTTCCCTTCCTTGAGTCAGACAAAGTCACCTCGAAAATGTACATGCTGAACATGTTTACAAACTAGAGAAACAGCTTGCTCCAGTTCCCCCGAGGTCGGGGCTCAGCTAATATCGGCTATTCACGGTAAAGAGAGCACTTTTTAAAGAATTCTCATTTTGAATAAGCGTCAGTAAATGTATTTTATTTTAGACTTTGGCGTTAACTTTTCGAGTGCGGTGGAATATTCACACTGTGTAGTACTTACATTACCATATTTATTTAAAAAGGTGGTTAAAGGATAAAAAAAGTTGAAATACAAATATTACTATACGAACAAGTTTGGGCCACGATGAAGTGTGTTACAATAAAGGCAACTATTCTGGAGCTTCATGCGCGTTTAGCAGAACAACATACGTCATTGGTCAGGTGGATTAACTAGCTACTGAGAGCCGTGCCACCAAAGGTAATGCACAAGAAATTCATGGAGATGCATGCCCCGAGTGGCTGAATCGGATGGACTGTCCTTGGAAATTACGTGTTTCCAAAATTTGCGAGGAACTCGGTCCTGGAGTTGAGGAACCCTATTGGCAACACATGTCTTCAACGAGTATGGCTGGGTTTTAATCCCGCCAAGAGCAACACTCGAATCAGTCCAAGCATGGATGGTAATGAAATTCAAGTACTGGGTCAAGAAAATATGGCATTAGTGAAGCTCCAGTCTAGGGAGAGACACTTGTTTCAGTGGTGCTAATAGTGACTTAGAAATTACAGTATGTACACACACACTCCTCTGAGTATCTATGCTCCTCAAATAACGTGCTCATTACAGTCATGAATCAGAATTCGGCGGTGCATCTGTTCAATGTCATGCGAGGAAACAACATTGTAAAGCCTGAATCTCAAAATAACATCAGAAATATCATTTTGCAGTTTGGTTCCTGTAGAATAATGTCATTGAGTGACACACTGTTCGAGGTTTTTGCACTACTATAAAAAACCACCCTCAACTTAGTGGTTGAGTTTGACATCTTGCACACACCATGGCGAGGAATGAAAGAATATACAGTTCCACGTGACCTGACTTGACGTAATCATGCATACATTCTGTGTATGGTTTTTTGTGTCAGACTGAGAGGCAAGCTCCCTTTCTTAAGCATGAAATCGACGTTCAGCACTTGCAAGGGAATTTCCAAGAGGCGATGCCTGAGGTCTGAATGGAAGACACCGTGAAGTGTGTTTCACAAAAGTCAACACTGGGTTCCTTTGCAGTGTTGAGAAAAGGNTCTTCTATCTCCCACAGTACAAAATCCAGGGAATCCTCCATGTCTACAAACATGGCTACCAACCCCTGTTCAGGGTTCACACAGGACTCAGAGTAGTCTCCCAGTAACATGTAATCAAATATTGATTCAAATAAAACAATACACTAAGCTCCAAACACTCGCGCAGACAGAAACGTGCGTAAACACCTGCACCAAGCAATATATCGACAGGGGCAGGTTTGTCGGAATGAGGGCCTGAGAGTGGAAGAGTACCAAGTTGTGTGCGAACAGAGGGATCCACTGTTGTCTGTGGCAAATTATTGGTGATTTTAGGCACTATTAAGAGAGAATGAGTAAAAGTACAATAAGGTTCCAACAATGACTGTATTTTGCAGTCGATTGCTCCTTTAAACTTAACAGCGCCCTGAGAAAGGCCATAAACCATTTCCCCAATATTATGCACTGGTGATGAAAGCAACATGGTGGAAGCTTCGGTAATGAAGGATGCCTGGGCTGCACTATCAAGTAGGCAATTCATCATGTGGGGTCGATTGTCAACACCATAAACTTTGATGAGTGCTGTAAGCAAAATAATGAGGTACGATCATGGACAGACACACCTACAAATTGCTCAGTAGGAGCATCGGCATTGCTATAACACTCTACATGGGAGTCAGACACCTCATTGGGCTGGGCATTAATGTGGAGCAGAGTATGATGCTTCAGTTCGCTTCTAAAACAAGTATCAGATTATGTAGGAGATGCTACTGCATAGGCTGTCCCAAGGGAGTTTAAACATAAGTTATTATTGAGAACAATGTTTGCTGCAACATCCATGGCACAATCCTTATTGGATCCTCTAACTTGTAAGAAATCAGTTAGCTCGGTAAGGTTAGGTAATGTGTTAGCACTTGCTCTACATGAGTTTTCTGCGCAGTCCTACATCCAATTTCCACACCAGAACAATTATTAAAACAGGATTTTCTTCGGTTATGTTGTAACTCAATGCCTCCATGCCTGAGCATTCTCGTTACAAGTATTTACGAAATGTGTGATTGTGTATGCTTTACAGAGTTGACAGGATGGAGATAAAGGATCCTTCTTACATAGCGTGTAGTGAGCTTTCTTACATTCTGGTACACGTTGTTCACGGTAAAGTGAGCACTTTTGACGTCTTAACTACTTTTTCCTATCAACCAATTTCTATCCTTCTATCCTTCCAACACTTTTTTAAAATAAATATTGCCATGTAAGTAATAAACACGTCTATATTTCACCGGACTCTAGAGTTAACGTTTAAGGCTACAATAAAATATATTTATTAAATATTATTCAAAATGAGAGGGCTTCAGAAAGTACTAATTTTACCGTGAACAACATATCAAAGGAGGCCAACCATTCCCAAGCTACAGTTTAATTTTCAGCTCTAATGGTGCGATTTTTCCAAGATACAACGCCTCTCCTTTGAGATATCCCAACAAGTACTGATATTTTTCCACATTTTAGTGAATTGTGGCTTGTTAAAATTGCGAGAACATAAGCCATTTCTACCATTGACCTTCATACGACGGCAAATTAATTTTCGGAAGGTTTACACTCGAAGACGGGGCGATAATAGCAGCAGATGGAGGTGCGTGAACAACATGCATGGAGAGAAATTGATTTAAAACACATCGAAGGACAGATACTTGGGTGAAGAAATGTTCATGCTTGGTGGTGAAAATATTTCCATCAACTTCATCGGGGAGCGGGTCCATCTGAAGGATCTCGTTACACAGAGACTTGACCATCCCAGCAACCGCCTCAAGCTGTTCTTTAAAAGCATTCAGCTCATGAACAATTTCCACAGTGGCAACGGGAGTCCTAAGTAGTGCTTGTGCGCTCTCACTGATGTGTTTTAAATCCGTTTTCTGCAGCTTAAATTCTAATAAATACGCCTTGAAACCCATATAGGGAGAGAGGAAATCAAGTTACTCATCAACTCGGAAATCAGTTTGAGCTAGGCTACAAACAAAAACCCGCAACGTAAACGATCAATAAATCTGGAAAACAGGTTATGTGCAGTAATTTTCCCCAGGAAAAAACAATTTTCTCATAGATAATGGTGGCACATGTAGGTGGAAAGGAACAGCACAACCAACGAGACAACATATATAATAACTCGCCCATGTGGCCACTATAAAACCTGACCCGAGACCACAGTAACCAACGCCATAAACAAATATCGTAACTACAATTAAATAGGTTGAAACACTAAAGGAAGCGGGGAGAGAGAGGAGAATTGCTTCGTTTCTTCCGAAGATTGATAAGGTTTGAGCGGATTCTACAACGGTGACTGCACTTTCGTCAGGTGCGTGGTATCTTGATTGCGCAGTACATGCAAACGAGAACAATACGCGTTGATTTAATTATTCTGAATTCGCGAGGCACTAGAATATCCGACTCGGTGGACCAAAAATGTTTAGAGAACACACCAGATACACTTTAGAATAACAATCGACGAGCTTAGATACGCTCGATCTTTCCGCGACGCTATCTTGAAATTTACTAATCCTTCTTTGTTGCGATGGGGACTACTTGTATATCCCTCCGCGAAATAAGTCCGAGCAGAACTACATTTTTTTTCCTTAATAATACACAACACTAATAAAACCACAAATACTTATCTGATAATTAAAAATTATATATCAGTAACTTAATACAATTATATTTTTTGAATTCCGCTCAAATAAAAATATGTTGACTTATTATTTCTTACTAACTCCGTTTGATTAGTGATGCAGTTGATTCACGTTGCCTTTGCCGTAGGTAATAAGAGACAAAACTGAAATTACACAACATTTACAGGCACAGGCTTGGCCATTCGCCCATTCTTCAAACACAACGTGAGACAGAGTAGACCTAACAGCTGCACAGTAAAACTTATTATGTTCTGAAATTGGACAAATAATTTTACCTATAAATTTGTCAAAGCCGTGTAGCTTGAACTAATGTACTACATATTTTGCATGACGACATGCTTAAATTTTAGTACATTTGCTCCAACCAATGTTTAATGATGTTTCAATATGCAGTACCCAAGTTACTGTTTAGTACCGAACTAAACACAGTACCACATATAAAAAGGCTAATGGGAGTTTCCGTTACTCCCAATTTGTGACTCATAATTCATGATCACCGAGTTGATACTACTGCCGCTCGGAGCTCACTGTAAAACTGATGTTTCATTATTTATTCGCTATTAAAACTCTTCTAGTACTTCTATGAAAAAAGTACTGGCAAAATTTAATCAGAGAATAATTAAAATAAACACTCACCGTTTCTTGAAATATATAAGCGCGTATTCATTTCTTCAATGCGTCTTATATGAAATTTTATTTTAATATAGTGCCTTATTTTCGTTATGTGAGTTCTAAATGGTGCATTATATAGCTACTGAGAAAAAATATTGTTTCCAAATCGTTTACTTAAACGTGAACCAAATTAATGTAATTCGTCAAAAAGAGCTGTTTGCATACAATAGACGTTGACTGCATTGTGAGAAATAAATATCTACTTTTAAATAAAGTCCACATATGTTTAACCTATTCTATTTTTTGAAGGTTTGAAGTGGTGCTGCTTTTGTAGGTGGTTTTGTGGATGGCAAGAATTACCTAAATGCAGGTTGCATGGAAGAAGAACATCTCGCAATGTCTCGGCTATTACAGTCTATGAAACATTGAGAACTTCCGCATTTCCTGAATACGAAAAACATTTACATGTTGTCTAATTCCGCACAGAGTTGTGCTGGGTTAACTCTTCTTGCATTTCCATTAATGTTAATAAATATAAGTAAAGAGACATTTTATATGCAAGTAAAAATAATATCTTTAGAGCTTGCACAATTCAAACTATACCTACTTACTTTGATATCGTATGCACTTTAAGGTAATATATTGTTACAATTGTAACTAACATATAGTTGCAGAATTGATGTCTATTATTTGGTTAAAAATGTAATATTTTGTAACTCTACAGTCATTATTCGCTTACAAAAGTAGCACCTGTGGAAGCAAATACAGAATGAGTGCATTGCTATTAAAAATCAGTAGGGAGACAATAATGACATGTCATTCGACATTTATGGAAATTATACTGATCCTGTGAATCATTAATGCACAACCGATAAAAAGTTTGCAATGATTTATATTACACATTAAACATATTGTTAGCTGTCAGAAAGGCGAACATATCGACGTTAAAATATTATACATCGTTAATAATTTTTGGTTTAAACGTTGCCAACGAAATTGTAATATAATTAAACATGTTCAGTATTTTTTTCGTTTAATACTTGGTGGAAAGTGTCAGCAGCTAAGAAAAATTAGCGCCACCTCTTAGGATATGCAGTTTTTTGGACTCTGTATCATTNTGGTGGAAAGTGTCAGCAGCTAAGAAAAATTAGCGCCACCTCTTAGGATATGCAGTTTTTTGGACTCTGTATCATATAATATGTTCCCATTAAGTTAAGCTTTACACGCAGCGGCTACGTTGCATTACGTTTATTGGCAAGCGTTACGTTTAAAGCATTTATTTGTTTTTCTCACTCAATAAAACAAACGTACAAATTGAGATTGCCTTTAACAATGAGTAATAAAAAAAAGTTAATATTATCGAAAATACAATATTGTTGAAACCTACTGTAGATACCGATATTCCACTAAACGTTTTTGCGAGGGATTGNTGGTGGAAAGTGTCAGCAGCTAAGAAAAATTAGCGCCACCTCTTAGGATATGCAGTTTTTTGGACTCTGTATCATTTAATATGTTCCCATTAAGTTAAGCTTTACACGCAGCGGCTACGTTGCATTACGTTTATTGGCAAGCGTTACGTTTAAAGCATTTATTTGTTTTTCTCACTCAATAAAACAAACGTACAAATTGACATTGCCTTTAACAATGAGTAATAAAAAAAAGTTGATATTATCGAAAATACAATATTGTTGAAACCTACTGTAGATACCGATATTCCACTAAACGTTTTTGCGAGGGATTGNATATTATCGAAAATACAATATTGTTGAAACCTACTGTAGATACCGATATTCCACTAAACGTTTTTGCGAGGGATTGGATTTAAACAAATGTTAATTTCGTCTGATATGTATAGAAGATTAGCACGCATGTCAGTGAGTCCTAGTTGTGTGGAGCATGAGCGCTAGAGACCAGTAATAAGTTGTCTCCCTACGCACATACACAGCCTTAACAAGCTAAGATATGCTAGTTCACCCATAAAATATTGAAACCCAGTATACGCACATATTCCTACGCCAAAAGGTGGTTCATCAACACACAGAAAAAGACAGTGGGAAACTGCAAGCAATTGTTTTACAAACTCAGCTAACAAAACACAATAGCATCTTGCTCACGTTATTATTGAGTGATGACTGTTGCGCCAGAATTCTCATCAGCGGAAGTAAATACGGAAACATCTTCATTTACAGACGATACTAACAAACGAGAGACATATCAATATTTGACCATAAATCTACTTTCTCTGCGATCGAATTGTGAAGTTGATCACAGGGTATCGTTAGTTTGAGAGAGAGTGGATGCCGACGGCGTATCAACCACTGCAGAGAGGGACTGACGAGCCTGTGATTCAGCAGTTCGCCTGCCAACAGCGCACTCCACTGTCTACAAGCACAGCTCGCTGTGGCAGCCACATCACCCAGCTTGTGCACTAAGCTGTGCGGCTTCTTGTGTCACACACATCAAACTAAGTGCTTACAGTGTCTTGAGAAGCCGATACGAGTTCATTTTCCAGGAAACTTACCAAAATTCTGATTTTGTCTGATTACTAATACATATAATAGTTATCGCGTATTTAGGAATAAGATTATAAGCGCACAACACGTACACTCGAATTCCAAATAAACTGGTATAGGCGTGCGTATGAAAATAACAGAGGTATGGAACCAATCAGAGTAACGCGATGCGGTCGGCAGCAAGATCAGTTACTGCTGCTACAATCGCAGGTTATCAAGATTTTAGTGAGTTTGAACGTGGTGTTATAATCGGCGCACGAGAGATGGGACATAGCATCTCCTAGGTACCGATAACATTTGGATTTTCACGTACGACCATTTCACGAGTGTACCGTGAATATTGGGAATACGGTAAAACATCGAATCTTCGACATCGCTGCGGCCAAAAAAAGATCGTGAACGAATGGGACAAACGACTAACGAGAATCATTAAACGTGACAGACGTGCAAATATTTCTCCAATTGGCGCAGTTTTCAATGCTGGGACATCAACAAGTGCCAGCGTGCGAACTATTCAACGGACCATCATTGATATGGGCTTTCGGAACCGAAGGCCCACTCGNTCAACAAGTGCCAGCGTGCGAACTATTCAACGGACCATCATTGATATGGGCTTTCGGAACCGAAGGCCCACTCGTATACCGTTGCTGACTGCATGACACAAAGCTTAACGCCTCGCCTGGGCCCGCCAACACCGCCATTGGACTGTTGATGACTGGAAACACGTTTTCTGGTCTGACGAGTCTCGTTTCCAATTGTATCGGGTGGATGGACGAGCAAGGGTATGGAGAAATCCTCATTAATCCATGGGCCCTACATGTCAACAGGGGACTGTTCAAGCTAGTGGAGGCTGTGTCATGGTATGGGACGTGTGCAGTTGGCGTGAAATGGGACCCCTGATACGTCTAGATACGACTCTGACAGGTGACAGATACGTAAGCATCCTGTCCGATCACCTGCACCCATTCATGTCCATTGTGCATTCCGACGGACGTGGACAATTCCAGAAGGACAATGCGACACCCCACATGTCGAGAGTTGCTACTGATTGGCTCCAGGAACACTATTCTGACTTTAGACACTTCCATTGGCCACCTAAATCACCAGACATGAACATTATTGAGCATATCTGGGATGCCTTGTAACGTGCTGTTCAGAATAGATCTCCACCGCCTCGCACTCCTATGGATTTGTGGACTTCCCTGCAGGATTCATGGTGTGAATTGCCTACTGCATACCTTCAGACATTAGTCGAGTCCATGCCACGTCGTCTTGCGGCACTTCTGCGTGGTCGCGGGTGCCCTACACGATATTAGGCAGGTGTACCATTTTTTTGACTCTTCAGTGTATAAACAAATAGGTATAAATTTTGTGTGCGAGTACAAACGTTTTATATGTACGGGACAGTCCCTTAGTTAATTTACTGTAGAATGTGTAAAAGTTATCTTCCTCTTCGACTTAACCACTAGAATTTCGTAATTCGCACTCTTCTAATGATTGATTTTCTTTGGCCCATGTCATCTGGAACCAGCTATGTTACATTAAGTTCAATGTAGCAATTTTATTACGCAGTTTTTATTTTATTTTTTGTTTTATAGATAGGCTATTTCACAAAGCTGTTTAAACATGAGTTTATATGTGCTGACTTTGCTTTACGTTACGGTCGTGCTAGATAGCCAATTAAGGTTTATAAAATCTCAAATCTAGACACTTTTACATTATAGTTACATTTTAATTTACTGTCTCATATATTTCTAGACACACCCCAGACGACATTAAGTTAAAACCAACATGCAAGGAAACAAGTATGGTCCCATGTTACCTGCTAGATGATAAATAATGGCTACTATTTGACGTAAAACCAACGGACTTCTGCCGATGGTCAAGTATTCAGACGGCAGTGGAGTTCTTGCGGCATATGATGGAACGCGCAAAATTTTCTCACCTTATTTACGGTTATCTTTGTGCATAATCAACGCAATGCCACTGACGTCACGATTAATTGTTCAGTACTTGGTGTTGGAAGTTCGACTTACCGCTGTATAAAACTGCAATCTTTAGAAACAATGATGCACTATTGCTGCGCCAAACATCTTGCTGGTTTGTTCGTCCACGCTAATATACGTATGGTAGAAAACCGCGCAACTGTGACCTGAGGAACAGTGACCACAGGAACATTGTTGTGTTCGTCACTGGTATGCCAGTCGCTGGGAAGGAGTAGCTGACGACGCACTGAGTCATGCGCTTGACGTCACACATGTGACGTCAAGCGCATGTGAGGTATCAACTCCCCGCCCACCTCGGTGAAACGGCTTCGACTCCCGTTCTCAGTCAATACCAGTTTTCGCAAGTGAGTAACGTGGCAGGCGCTGCCGTTAGACAGTTCAGTTTCTTGGGGTTTTTCCAAATCCACCTTTATTGCATTCCTTTGCTTCTCCATACTCGCCTCACTTCGTGAAGGTCTCAGCTGCTAAGCGCAGCCCAGATATCACTCTACTTCTTGGTGTCACAAATCTGAAGCCAGGGTATCTGCGACCACGAGTTTTAAAACTATCTTACTTCGTCATACAACAAGGCATTACGCACGCTAGTTACATGTTTGTGGTTTGATTAGTTTAAGGTCCAAGCTTGACCTTTACTACGTTGCCGATGATTTTATTTACCTCGTGGGCTTAAAAAAATAATAAGTCATGTGTACTTTCAACGTACTTTNTACTACGTTGCCGATGATTTTATTTACCTCGTGGGCTTAAAAAAATAATAAGTCATGTGTACTTTCAACGTACTTAGTCTTTGGGGCCACAATGATATGTGTGCTGTAGGGGTTTCTAATGTTTGTCCGGCATTGCGCAAATTGAAAAATGTAGAAATTATGTTCCTCGAAAGGCATTCAGCTTGTGGATTTGTTGTCATATGTGGTTTATGAATGATATATGTCTTAGCCGTCGAACAGCCGACACGCACTTTGACAGTTGAGAGAAGCCGTATCGAAGCTGGTATTATAGCCATCATAATGATACCACTGAATAAATAAGTAAGCACAAGAGAAATAATATAGCGTTTGCTTTGATGAAGGTGTAACCATTCGCTGATTGGCTGCGAGACTTTCTGTAATCGGACCTCGTGTCTTATTGGCTACTGCATGCTGCCAAGACTGCTGATTGGCNGATTGGCTGCGAGACTTTCTGTAATCGGACCTCGTGTCTTATTGGCTACTGCATGCTGCCAAGACTGCTGATTGGCTGGTCTGCCGACTGGCAAGTCAGCTACTAAGCGCTCATTGGCGGACAGAGTTCAGAGCCGCCATTTCTCGTGTGCTGCGGGAGCTCGCGGTAAAATGGCTCTTAAACTTCCGTATTCTTAAGTATTCAGTGTATTACTTCGCTGCTACATAGAAAACAACTATTGTTATATTAGGAATGAAGTTGGAAGTCACAGCAATCTCTCCCGAGGGACCAACGTTTGCTTATTTAATGCTATTTGAACACGAGGAAAATTATAGTTATCCCAAACCTTGTTCCATCACCTCTTGTATTGATGCTTGCCTGTGAGTGTGGCTCGTTGAAGGTGTAGGTGAAGGAAGCGCGAACATCTCACGGCTGCTGGTACAGTTACCGAGGCGAACAGAACTTTGCCTCGCCACTGCTCGTTTCTGCACTCGAAACTGCCTGGAATACTTCCTTTTCCCGTATTACGTATCCTAAGTACACAGATCAGTTCGCCTTTCTTCAATACGGACTGTATTGTATTTCGATTGCAAAACTTGGGTAGATTTACGAACATGTATGATGGAGCACGTTGTTCATTGGCTCCGAAGAATACTAAGTCATTACAGTGCTGTAAATAGAGCTACGGCTGAGATTATAAGTTATATCTGGGACACGAAGGATTTCACTCAGCCCTGTTCTTCTTGCATCAAAAGCAAACCTTTACAACACATTAAGTGAAAACTAAACTGTATTCTTGTCGCGCTTGGAATATTTAGTATTCAGCATTTATTATTATTTTAGTTACAATACGTATATTTTTTACTGTATTTGTATGTGCTGTTTTTTTAGTAAAAATCTGAGTGGGCGGTAGATTTCTATAATTTACAGTATTTAAAAAACAGCAGTATTTCTGTTATTATCGGAAACTGTCTGTAAGTGAAGCTATATTTAAGCGGCTCACTCGTCATTTCATTAACTTCCTCACTGAACGTCCTCTTCTCACGCATAAACAGTTATTTTGAGAAGTTAACATCAACCAATCATTGAAGATGGACGACGTAAAGTGTTTTCAAATACCATTTGTTTATACCATTTTTGCGCGAAGTTTCACTTTATCTGTGTAACGACACTTAATCTAGAGATTTATGAACATCCCTGCATATAATTTTTGTGTAGTTTATTATGTATGGTGTACACTTCCGTCGAAAGAGTTTATAGAAATTGTTTTGCTGCTTGCGAAATGAAGAGTCAATTTATGGAATTTTTATGAATCAAACGACTAGGAAATTGAACAGGTAAGGTGTGATTGGTCAATTTCTTGTGTTTGACCGAAACTGTGATTTATTACTAACGTCCTTTTCAAGACACTTAAAACTTCAATAATTTTAGCTTCGAGTATGTTCGCGCCTTTCTCATAATAGGCCTATAGAAAGTGCAACTAATCAGATTAAGTGACAACTGAACTACTGAAATAGTGAAAACTTTAACAGTAATTACTTCAGTCACCTGATTCTGCAGATATGCCGTTGATTTAAACTGGATTACAAAGTGTTACACTGTTAGAAGTTATAGTTGGCTCTCGCCTCTGAATCTACAACGATGCTACGTAGAGACCTCGCTACCTCTGAACAACCGACTCTACAGTCCTCGCACTGTCGAGAGCAGGCGTGTTTGTGATCGGCTGAGACCAGCACAGGGGCGGAGGCAGATGTACGNGGCTGAGACCAGCACAGGGGCGGAGGCAGATGTACGGCGCTCACTAGCTGCGCTCTTCAGCGCAGAAGAGAGGGAAGAGCGGAGAAATACAAAGGTAGGGGAGACAGTGGCAACGTCCGCCACGTTTGCCAACTCAAATATCGTGATGTGACAGCGCCGGAAATCGAGTCTGTTTCGCCGTGATGACAGCGAGTAGTGAAACGCTTCACAACTACGTTCACAACTTAACGACAGCACAGCAACACAAACCAAGCAGATATACAGCTGTCAGCTTTCTTAGGTACTGATCCTTGCTTGAAAAAAACAACAATCCTCAGGGAGGTTAAAAGATAAAGGACGTATTCCTACTGTACAGTCCTGTATGAAAGTGCACAAACTAGACTTTACGCACATGCATAGAGGAGACGGGAACAGTGATGCTCAGCGTTTCCATCGTAGAATGTCAATTTATGAGTATCGATTGCTTTCTTCTAAATGGTTCGGATCCCACTATAATTACTGAGGTCTCTTTCCATGCATTGCTGCATTAAGCAAAATTCAACCTTAAATTTTTAAATTGACTGTAATGTACATTATTAACATCACTGGTTATAGTAAAGAGTGTACTCACCAGAGTAAAGAAGTTATAGTTCATCACCGAGTGTAAATAATGTAAGAAACAAAGGAAGTATAAAACTCGCTGTGATAACTTAAATAGCAGTGGTTACCATAACTATAGGAAACACAATAGCAGTGGTTACCATAACTATAGGAAACACAATAGCAGTGGTTACCATAACTATAGGAAACACAATAACAGTGGTTACCATAACTATAGGAAACACAATAGCAGTGGTTACCATAACTATAGGAAACACACCGAAGTATTTCAGTGGTAGAGGTTATGTCTTGCATGTGATCTACTTTTTCATAATAGTTCTTCATCAATCCCACATCAAAACAACTCAAGCCAACATTGTTTATGTGTTAAATAAAGTCTGGAAACCGTGCATGTTTAGTTTTGCGATAACTTCACTTGAAAATAGTATGTGATATGTCCCTTCCACTGCTATCCTTCATCGCCAAATGAAACTCCGTGGTAATTATTTTGACTTGTGATACACGGCTAAAGGGACATAAGTACTCGCAAATAGTTTTTGTTGTAACCGGCATCTAAACGCCTTCATTCATGGGTAAAGAAATACTTCAGGACCTGTAACAAATCGATTTTATCCTTGGAACCTACTTGTAACGCATAACGCTTACTTACCACTCTGAACCAATGAACAGCCTTTGTTCGGCTTGCTGTTATTGGCAGATAGGTAACCTCAGAAAAAAATGACGTCACTCACGTGCGTCGGACTTCTTTCATTGGATGATCTTCCTTGCACACTATAATTCAACAAATAAACCAGCTTCTGGCACAACGTGCCACTATATAGGGCTCTACCTGTAATGGTTAGAATTATTTTATTCCTCTAAATTCCTTAGGAGTTCCAAAGGTGAAAGGTCAACAATGAGTACTTTTAACATTTGAATCCATGTAAAGATAAAAGCAGTAATGAAAAAGCAGTGTGGTTCATTTCTTTACTGAGTTGTGAATACGGCAGAGAGAGAGAGAGAGNGATAAAAGCAGTAATGAAAAAGCAGTGTGGTTCATTTCTTTACTGAGTTGTGAATACGGCAGAGAGAGAGAGAGAGAGTGAGAGAAAGAGAGAGGGAGGGGAGGTGACCTACTGGAGAAGAAGAGAGAGCGAGTGTTGNAGAGAGAGAGAGAGAGTGAGAGAAAGAGAGAGGGAGGGGAGGTGACCTACTGGAGAAGAAGAGAGAGCGAGTGTTGATCTGCAATGAAAGGCGTGCTGTCTCGCCCAAGGCAGCACCTCCCCGCGAGTCGTTTAGTGAATGGACGGAGTGCAAGTCGACATTTCGCCCCGGCGATGTTGCGTTCGACCTCTCGAACTATCGCGCCGCGGGTCGACCGGTTGGCAGAGACGGACCAATCACAGACCAACACGTCACCCGGCTACCGGACCCCATTGGACGGGAATGACCCTTACTGCGTGCTTGGGCTTGGCCCCCCATTCTCTCTTAAACCACTTTCAGAAATGCACATCACCAAGATTGACTTTAGATTGAGACGAGTGAAGTAAATAAATAATTAAATCTAACCCCACGGAAACGTATATGGTCCTCAATATTTACAAGGTTACTTAAAAAGAACTGCGTACTTAGTACCGAAGCAAAATTTCNCGGAAACGTATATGGTCCTCAATATTTACAAGGTTACTTAAAAAGAACTGCGTACTTAGTACCGAAGCAAAATTTCGCTGTTTAAAATTATGTCACACGAAATTAAAAAACAGTAAAGAACTACTAGACAATGTTTATGTTAAGATTTTCTTTTCAAATAAACACATCAATTTTAAAGGGAAAAAAATGCTGGCTGAAAAAATAGTAATATTTCTGTAAAATGTTTAATATCGTACCTCTCACCAATTATTCTTAGTATTAATAAATTANCTGAAAAAATAGTAATATTTCTGTAAAATGTTTAATATCGTACCTCTCACCAATTATTCTTAGTATTAATAAATTATTTCAATAAGAGGTGGAAAAATTTTGCGGAGAAATGTGTAATTAGTGAGGAACCAACTTGGAGTGTACCTGTAGAAAATGTAATCACTAAACACACCATTAAATGTTTTGTGTTGGCAATAAATATGTTAAATGTTGATAACAAATCTCATTATTTCATTAAAGAAACTGAGATTAAATTTCTAAGAAGTGAACTATGATCTACGGCCTCTACAAAATTTCCTCCTGGCCACCACAAAATATTTCTTAGAGACTTAATTGCCAAAATAGTGACTACAGTGCGGTCTGTAAACACACGAACCTCTTCAAAGAAAACACGTACAGTTCAATGAAATACGATGGCACTCAACCATGTGCCAACTAGTGAGGAAAATAGCGACAAATGAGAAGGCATATTCTACATGTCACAAATCTCAAAACTACACAGAAATCACGTGGAAACATTTCCAGGAGGATCTCCATAAACACTTTAATAGGACGTACATCTAGACTATCATTACATCTGAATGGGATTTATAATTTTATATACACCATTCACGCAACTCACGACTTCAGTTTGTTGACAAGAATAAATCACGAAATTGAAGAGTAAAAACAGATGTAATGGGAAAACACGCAATTGTAAAATGTACAAGTTAAGAAGAATAGCGACAAAANATTGAAGAGTAAAAACAGATGTAATGGGAAAACACGCAATTGTAAAATGTACAAGTTAAGAAGAATAGCGACAAAAGTCTTATCGAAAGATGTAAAATGACAAGGAAACAAGATATGCGGCCTAACCTTTGTGAGAGCCGCTGCCGGCGCCATCTTGACCCTTGTAGTAAAACCCCCTGTCAACCGTAGCCTCCTCACCGACACTACGTGAACACTCCGTGGTCGACGGCCCGATAATCCACTGGACACGCACAACTAACTCTCCTCGCGTACGCGCTCCCCAAANGAACACTCCGTGGTCGACGGCCCGATAATCCACTGGACACGCACAACTAACTCTCCTCGCGTACGCGCTCCCCAAAAACTAACTACAATTACTGGACTAAAAACTGCCGCGGGGAAGGTCTATTATCAACTCATGTCGACACTCATGTCACCAGTACTTGGGCAGCGCGCAACCGGCCTAGCTTCCAGTCGGTCTCACACTGTTCCCTGTCTCGCTCCCCTGGCTTCCCCACCACCCGCCCAGCTCGATACTCCTGGCTACAGCCCAACACGCTCACCTATCCCTGCCACACAACACTGCATGGCTCGACACACATAGCTGCAGTCTGATCTACTGCCTTACAGTGTGCGCTTGCCTGGCTGCCCCACCACCCACCAAGGCTCGATACTGCTGTCTACAGCCTGACATGCTGTCCTATACCCTGCCGCACAGCACTGCATGGCTCGACACACGTAGTTGCAGTCAGTTCTACTGCCTTAAAGTGTTCACTCACTTTACTGCCCCACCACCCACCAAGGCAGCTATGACGACAGATGTCGGGCTGTACGAGAGGATATGGGCCAGCGTGAGCACTGCATGGATCGACACACGTAGTTGCAGTCAGTTCTACTGCCTTAAAGTGTTCACTCACTTTACTTCCCCACCACCCACCAAGGCTCGATACTGCTGTCTACAGCCCGACATGCTCTCCTATACCCGGTCGCACAGCACTGCATGGCTCGACACACGTAGTTTCAGTTAGTTCTACTGCCTTACAGTGTTCGCAAACCTGGCTGCACCACCACCCGCCAAACTCGATACTCCTATCTACAGCCCGACACGCTTACCTATACCCGGTCGCACAACACTGCATGGCTCATCACACATAGTTGCACAGCCCAGCTGTGGACTCATGTGGTGCTATCTTCATTAATGGCGGACAAGAGGTTACGTATTGACACATTAGATGTTTGTCATAAATACTGCTAGTATATTAAATTCAGTTGGAACTGTTTGGGACATATTGCACACTAACCTAAAATATTTACATTGGGTGTTATATTGAAAATATATGACAACCCCGTTAGGACTACGGAGGTATAACTTGTCGCCTGAATTTTATCAGTTTAATGTTTCCCAAGATAGGACATTAAAGTTTAATTTGTCACATTGAGTTCTCTTACAAAAGGGCGGATAAATGAGTTCAGGTACTACATAATTTGATGCTTACATAGATACTACCATCATACAAAGTTAATTTGAAATTGGTTACATGGTTTCGTAGTTATAGCATACTATGCTGGAATGTTTATATGACTAATAGTAGAAAATAAGTGTCTCGTCATCTTAAATCATAGTCTNTTATAGCATACTATGCTGGAATGTTTATATGACTAATAGTAGAAAATAAGTGTCTCGTCATCTTAAATCATAGTCTATCAAATTGCATGATCTACCACAGTACTTCTTGTTTGCCAAATTTAGTGGAATCGGTTGATTGTTTCCCGAGATACGAAAAAAAACTCTATTTAATCACGTGGTACTATCTTANTTATAGCATACTATGCTGGAATGTTTATATGACTAATAGTAGAAAATAAGTGTCTCGTCATCTTAAATCATAGTCAATCAAATTGCATGATCTACCACAGTACTTCTTGTTTACCAAATTTAGTGGAATCGGTTGATTGTTTCCCGAGATACGAAAAAAAACTCTATTTAATCACGTGGTACTATCTTANCCAAATTTAGTGGAATCGGTTGATTGTTTCCCGAGATACGAAAAAAAACTCTATTTAATCACGTGGTACTATCTTAGAAAACTGTGGACAAAAGCAGATCTGTGTTAATTGTTGCAATAGATACTGTGAGCACATTGAGTTACTTTGAAATTGGTTACGTCATTTTGTAGATATAGTGCACTTTTTTCATGAAGCGCAATATTCCAAAATGGGGCACCAATAACAATAGACCTTTCTTAATCTATAGTTTCATGATGAATGGACAAAATACGAAATTTGGTTTCTAATAGGTTGAATGGTTCCCGAAATATGAAATATCACCCTTAATATTTAAATGGGCACCATTTTGATGTTAAGCACACAGTGAACTAGGAAAGTATAAAGTCGGGTGTCCTTACTGAATACTGTATATGTAGCGTGTCTGACGAATTTTGGTTCAGGTATTCAAAAGTCTTAAGGAAAGAACATGCAGACAGACAGATATTCGGGTGATTTCATAAGTCTGTCTTTCCAAGTTAAGTAGTCTAACAACGACCACTCAATGTACTACTGCCCTAAGATCTGATATGAAAATTGTGTTATCTAATACATATAATATTACTTTATTTCTGGAGTTCCAAATTGTCTCATAAAATTGCCTTTGCGAGGAAACATTTGTTTTATGATCACGGGAATGGCATTACAAACTTACTAAATTGTTTACCCAGCTACTTTAACTTTGAGTGGGCGTAGTGGAGTTACGAAGATAGTAGACACATACGCCTGTCAGAACTGCGGCCAACTGTTGAACTAGCTACCAAACTGTTAACACAAATGACTCCATAGATAACGTGCGGTATATTAGAAATAACCTGGTATCTGTGAACCGTTGTGTCCGCCAGTGAGTTGTGCGAGTGTTCAAGTTTTATTTTGTATCTTATAAACCTTCATTACTGATTGTTGCAAGAAGAAACATAAATATGTAAGTGGGGTGGAGTAAGTCTTGGGTGGAGTCTGTCAAGGGTGGTGACAGTCTAGGGTAGTGTCACTCTAGGATGGAGTCATTCTAGGATGGAGTCAGTGTATGATGGAGTCAGTCTTGAGTGAAGTACGTCTTGAGTGAAGTATTTCTTAAGTGCAGACAGTTTTAGGTGCTGTCAGTTGTGGGCTGACCTTGTTGGTTGGTCTGGTCGACTGATATGGTCATTTTGTATAGTCTGAGATAATCATAAGCGATGGTGATGTGGTATTGGGGCCGAAGAAAAGCCAATGAAATATAGCAGTGGGTTGGAGATGGTCGAACTATACTGAGTAAATGGAGTTGGGCGAATTACTGTAGTGTGAGAATGGGGGAGGAGGTCTGTGGCATGTACGTTTGTTGGGGAGGGAAGTCAAATTTTAGCGCGTATTATGATGAACTATGGCAGCTGATTTGTTGGGAGAGAAGGGGAACCGACTAATAGGTCGAACTCTAATAAATAAATGGAGCGGAGGAAACAAACTGGAGTGTGAGGGAGGGCATGGTTGCCTGTGGCTAAGGGGGGGGGTCAGGGGTTGGACAGTGAGGAGATGGAAAGTCGTGTGGTGGGGTGTAGACGATGGTGGAAGGTGAGCGTGTCGAGCCAAGGCGAGTAAAGTGTAAGCGGCTGGAGAGTAATGGGGTGGGTTGGTGGCATGGGTAAATTGTGAGGATTGTAGAGTTATTGTGAGTAAATTGCGAGGGAGCTGGAGAGTCGAGTTGTGCAATGGTGGTGTGGGGGGAGGAGGAAAGGGGAGAGGAGGTGTGTTACGGAAAGCGAATACTTTGCTTTCGGGGTGGGAGGGATGGCAGATTGACTGTCTATAATGTCAACGATTGTCACAGGGGATGAGGATACCCGACTAATCAGCCGCCTGCTGATCGTTGTAGCAGCGAGTGGCTGTGGTCTGCCATTTTTACGAGAATTCAACACTCCGGGTTACATTCATGTTTCGCTTCATTTATGTGATTTTTCTCTCAATGTATACCAATTTTCTCGATTTTTAGGGTTTAATGTGACAACATTGCATTCGTTGTCGGTAATCTAATTTATCCGCGATAATATTAATAGCATGTGTTTTATTTTATCAAAACCCACTATGGAAAATTAACTGCTTTATTAACTGAGTGACTCTAAAAAAATTAAATATTTTCAGTAAAATAGGAAACATTATTATCTACTTGAAGTTTGTGGACCTCATCGCCAAAAGATTTGGAAATTGATTATATGGGAGCTCTCTGATTGATGATGGGAAAAAAACGAACAACAGTGCACTCTAGTGGCCAATACTGACTGGAAAATGGGTTGACGGTCCAATCTAGTAGTCAACAGAAAACACAATAAATTGATTGTCGTGGGTGGTGGGATCATTTGTTATGTAAAGAAAATGAATAGGTTTCGTGGAGGGGGTTGAAAGATTTACAAACAACATAGCCAATGAAATATAGAGGTGGGAGTTCAGTAGTCTGCTGGTCAGCCTATTGCGAGCGGCTGTATGTTCCGTCATCTGTACGAGAGTCGAGCCATGAGGTGGGTAAAGTGAAGGCGACAAACACTACATGCAAGTCCTTAACGATTTTTTCAGAAATTCTATATTTTGAAATAATATTAACTGAATTTTTACGGAGTTTAAACAATTGTTTTATAAATGCTCCATTTAAATTTTTTTTGGGGTTTTTTAAAACACTTTTTTATAACTTTTAATTAATTGTCAGGAATTTACTCCGATTTGTTACGATTGGTAAGGTGGGTAGTGAAGAAGGGTGTGTGATGGGGAGGGAAATGAGGGGGAGGGGTTGAGGGATGCTGCAAGATGGTGGTTGGGAAGGGGGCAATGCCCACTGATCCAACTGATCCACTGGACTTGGCTCATAGCCTCGAATTCGCTGTTACTGGTCTGAGAAATATGTGGCTCACTTCGCTAGGAGCCTCGAATAAACTTTTCTCATTTGAGGGCTCAATCATAAATTTGACATTTATTTTTTTAATTTGTTGGGGAAAATGGTGATATTGGGGCCAATAAACAATTTGTGAAGTGATTTTTAGGGTATAACATGCTATTTATCGACAACATGACCACCCCTTCCGCCAGCTGCAACCTCCGCCAATGACTTGAAACGAGTTGACGGACGGCTGCGCGCTCCGACTCCCGAATCCTGTGCCAAAACCAACTATTATACACTACATGTGAAAATGTCACAGTTTTATAAACTGAAAATATTTTAATCCCTTCCAAAAATTTATACAAAATGGGAATTTCTGGCCCGTGAGAAAACACCACAATAACCGTCACTACTAATAAAAAAATATATATACATACACTGAAGAGACAAAAAAACTGGTACACCTGCCTAACATCGTGTAGGGCCCCCGCAAGCACACATAAGTGCCGCATGACGACGTGGCATGGACTCGACAAATGCTTGAAGGTATGCAGGAGGCATTTCACACCAAAAATCCTGCAGGGCATTCCACAAATCCATAGGAGTGCGATGCGGTGGAGATCTCTTCTGAACAGCACTTTGCAAGGCATCCCAGATATGCTTAATAATGTTCATGTCTGGTGATTTAGGTTGCCAATGGAAGTGTCTAAAGTCAGAAGAGTGTTCCTGGAGCCACTCGGTGGCAACTCTTGACATGTGGGAGTCGCATTGTCCTGCTGGAATTGTCCACGTCCGTCGGAATGCACAATGGACATGAATGGGTGCAGGTGATCGGACAGGATGCTTACGTATCTGTCACCTGTCAGAGTCGTATCTAGACGTATCAGGGGTCCCATTTCACGCCAACTGCACACGCCCTATACCATGACACAGCCTCCACTAGCTTGAACAGTCCCCTGTTGACATGTAGGGCCCATGGATTAATGAGGATGTCTCCATACCCGTACACGTCCATCCGCCCGATACAATTGGAAACGAGCCTCGTCAGACCCAGCAACGTGTCTCCAGTCATCAACAGTCCAATGGCGGTGTTGGCGGGCCCAGGCGAGGCATAAAGATTTGTGTCGTGCACACAACAACGGTACACGAGTAGGCCTTCGGTTCCGAAAGCACATATCAGTGATGGTTCGTTGTATAGTTCGCACGCTGGCACTTGTTGATGCCCCAGCATTGAAATCTGCGCTAATTTGAGAAAGGGTTGCATGCCTGTCACGTTTAATGATTCTTGTCAGTCGTCGTTTGTCTCATTTGTTCACGATAATTTTTTGGCCGCAGCGATGTCGAAGATTTGATTTTTTAACGGATTCCCGAAATTCACGGTACACTCGTGAAATGGTCGTACGCGAAAATCCAAATTTTATCGCTACCTCGGGGATACTATGTCCCATATCTCGTGCGCTGATTATAAAACCACGTTCAAACTCACTCAAATCTTGATAACATGCCATTGTTGCAGCAGTAACCGATCTAGCAACTTTGTCAGACGCTTGTTGTCTTATATAGGCGCTGCCGACCGCATCGCGTTACTCTGATTGGTTCCATACCTCTGTTATTTGCATACGCAAGCCTATACCAGTTTTTCTTGGCTCTCCAGTCTATAAATATGTAAAATAATGTTAAAATACACAAAATCAATGTCTTATTCTTAAACAATTTTGACCCAATCAGAACCTCAAGTTTCATTCAGTTACATTCAACGTCTACTAACAAACTATAAACCTTCTAAATTTCAAAATTGTCCTGCTTGTTGAGGTACACGAGATGTTCAAATAACGTGTATATTAAAATAAAGTATTTTTATTTACAAAATTATGTAGGTGACCATTAAAGAACATTCAGTGTAAAATCGCCTAAATATAAGTGTAAGTAATTTATATCTAGGCATTTTATAGAAAGTCGATTTAAGGTCAGCAAGGTTTATTTAAATAGCTATTTAACTATTCAGCATAGAAATATATGTTATTGATAAGAACACATAATGAGTTATTTTCATGTACGATTTAAGAAATTCAAAATAATAACAATGAAAGAAAATACTGAAAAAATATAATGGTTTTCCAAGTAATATGCATGCAAATGTGGGATTAAGTATAGTTCGAAGGCGAAATTATATTATGAAAACGTAGGTATTCAAATATAAACACTAGGGAAATTTGTCCCAAAATGCCAGTATTTATTATCATACCAAATAATTAAATAAAATTTGTTTTTTTAAAATTGCCTGTCGAGCAAGGATTGAGTAGGAAATTTACTAAACAAATTAGAATTTTCTTTAGAATTTTGAAATTGGCGTGTTATATATCATGATTTTTATGGTTGTTGATAATGTGATGTGTTAAAGACGTTAAATTAAAAATTAAATTATTTTTCTATTGTTGCTTAAACCAGTGGCAGAAGGTAACGATACAACAAACGTTACATAGACCAGTATAGTTTTATGTAAAAAGTTGTTGTTACGAAAAATGAATATTCACGTGAATAATTGATATTAATTTAGTTTAATTATAAACAGCAATATTTGCTGTAAAATATTAATTTCCTAGAACTATTAACATTAGCTAGAAACCGTTACCGTATTAAATTAGGAAAACACAATAAAAATATTTTGTAATTAATACATTTATTTTGTTTGATTATTAATTGGAAAACCTTCGTAAAAAGTAAGTTTTACTTAATTTTCAGTTACGATTTCTACGTAATTTTCAATTGTTTAATATTTACTTCGGTTAGACTATTGTTAAAGAGAAGCTCATTACTTTGCCTGATTTAGTTCTTATCCCATTGCTCTTATTTACCAAAAGAAAAACTAATATCGGTAAACATTCTTCCAAAATATTTATGTGAAACAAAAGATAATGATGGTTTCCAAGCAATTTTAAGTATTTGGGCCAGCTTTGTCAAATATTTTATACTTGTTACGTTGCTTTTATATTTGTTCCACTCTACCAAGCTCAACACATTGACATATTTTTATAACTACCTACGCTGAATATATTTTAGAAAAGAGTGAAGAAAAAATAACAATTATTATAAAATTTGATTCATTTAAGGACATGTACCTGACACGGTACCGTATATTTGTATTAGACATTACTCTGAATGCCTGTTACCTTGAAATTATCTTTAATTTATTTTATTGCCACATAAAATACTTGTTTAGATTGTAGCCAAGCTGCTCTCGTGTAGAGACCGATACAAACTGGCGTTATTATGATTGTAGCAGTTTTTGTAATCTGCCTCCCGCCCCACCTGAACGTGTTTTACCAGGAAATAGCAGACAATTCTAGTAAACTCGAACATTTTCATGTACTGCGGTAATTACAAGATTCTTTATTTTAAAAATTTTACCAGCACTGGTACAAGATAATTGATGGACAACTGTTATGTTCTGGAAAAGGTTCTAATTTATTTTAGTATACTATAAAAGTATTTATTGTTTAAACTTCACTGGATGTTCTTGGTCTGTGTAATGCGCCACGAATATATGTAAGTTAGCCTGTCTCACGATGAAGTACATACTGCGGGTTAATTATTGTAGCAATAAAATTAAATTTTAGGGAATATCGTCCACAAATACATTTTTAGAAAATGTCACATTTGAAATTTTATCCTACTTCAATTTTTTTTACACACCTCGGTATTTCCGCAAACATTACAAAATAAATACGAGAATTTTAGAAAATGCTTACTCTCAAGATTATTGAGGTGCATAATTCAGTAGTCCCTATAATAAAATACAATTTTAACATATTTGAATTGATTTTATGCAACTACTCTGTAATACTACAATATCATAGTTTTAAGTTCATAACTTGCACAACATACGATGAGGGGTATTCAGCCTGAAGGACGGTTTCGACGCTTGGTCGTATAAAAAATCATGATTTTTCTTCAAAAACGTCCACAGTATGACGATATCGTGCCAACATTACACTCAGTTGAGAACTTAGAAAGAAGTTTCCCACGCTTTGAAAATTCTCCGATCTGGGCGCGAAACAAACCCACGTTCTTGTCGCACAAGTCAACTGAGAGCAGAGAAACTCGCGATATCATCTGAGGACAGGGTAGATTTAAAACACATGCAGATTTCGCTTACTTTAGTGCCACACTTTTAAATAACTTTATTAGACATGTTAGAGAGAGATCTTATTGAGGAAAAGAAATATACAAGAACAGAACCCCGTGAAAACCTGTCAGATCGCAACTTACTGTGGCAGCAGCCAACGAAGAAACAGCTGAGAATTGAGTATGCAGAAGATTACGGTGTCTAGTATACGGATCACTCAGCTGTGAATATCTACCAATCATCCATTCCGATAATGTCTGAACCAAATATGTATGCGCGAGTATTTTCTTTACTTCTCATTAATTCCCTGTATTCAACTATGCATTATAGAATTTCCCTTTCTAATGACACACACGTTTTTTTTATAGAACTCAAGTTTCATGTACAATAATTTAAAAATACGCTAACTAATTTTTGTTNATTTTATTTACTTCTCATTAATTCCCTGTATTCAACTATGCATTATAGAATTTCCCTTTCTAATGACACACACGTTATTTTTATAGAACTCAAGTTTCATGTACAATAATTTAAAAATACGCTAACTAATTTTTGTTTTTTTTCTGTTTACTTATTCTGTTACGTGGTTGACATTCTCACAGAAAAATATTTATAGGTACTGTAATCTTTTCCTTCTAATTTAACAAAATTCCAGACAGTATATTGAACAAGTTTTTATTCTTGAATTTTTTTCTGAAACTTTCCCAAGCAAAGTGATAGAAATGAACGACTTTTGGCAACATTCTTACCTACAGCCTTAGTGCGAAGGAAAACTGCAGTGAGACACGCAGAACTCTTCTCAGCGGTCACCGAAGTAAAAGTAAAATTAAAGCATCCAGAAATATATATTTTTTTGAGGAAAAAATAACTGTTCTTTGTGATTTAGTAATGTTTCCAACTTTGGTACATAACAAACAAAATACACAAACTCTGTGAACGTAGAGCAGCGATAAAATTGAGAATATTTATTTATAATCCTAAGTACTAAGTAACAACAGTACATTTTCAGATGTCGGGAATATTAAGATACACAACTGTTAGGAATTTATAGAAGACATCCCTTAAAATCTCTTATAAATGCATATTCTTAAGCAGTGCACAGCCACAAAAACTGACATATGCACCTTTCTTCTGTTTATCAGTACTTATGATAACATTATGCATATTAATATTTATGAATATTTTTGGGAGGCTTGAGATTGAAGGATCCCCTTACACGCAGTTTCCCTTAAATAAGAGAGAACGCTACGTATAGTTCAGTACATTCTAACTTGTCTTCATCCGCCAAAATTGCAGGCACAGTACTATATCCATGGCACGGCTTGACGTTGGCAGGTTGCGCCATCTTACTGTAGGCTGAGAGGCCAGGATGTCCGAAACCACAGTAGGTTCACAACTGGAAGAAACTTTTCAAAATCAACCTATGAAAAAACACCCTAGCCGTTAGTGACATGCATATAACATTACAAACAGCGGCGAGCGCGGATACAGTTATGCCGTTAGGTTGCCAGCACAAAGAGAGGAAAAAGTTCCAAAGTTTTAACGCAATTGTTAATTTATCGCTTAGAAATGGGTGTCGAAAAGACTCATATCTTATTATGCCAATTATTAATGACGTGATGCTAACGTATTTAGATTTCAACGTTTCTTGCATAGTCACATGATCACGCTCAAGGTGAAAGTAACGCGGCCATTTGTTTACTAACCTTCGTAGTTCTTGTGTTATTGACACGTGCCAGAGAATATGTGTGATTATCTTGTTTAACATTTAATAATTCATTTATTTGTCTTGTTTTACTTATATCCACTCTTTATTATTTGGTTTTTAATAACGTATGATTTTAATTTGTGCTCATTTTCTCGTTGTACTGTTTTCATGTGTTTCGTGCACGTGTATTTCCTTTGCCACTCTATTCTAACGTTGCAGTATTTGCACATAAGAATTGTTTTCACATTGTCGAAGACGTAGAATCTTTCACTCGCAAACTCTGCCGTCCTGTCGAAAACCGTCACAACCATTTTTAAATAACGTTTTACAATTGCGCGAAACATCCGACTCAGTATACCACCACGCCAATTTAACGTCTGTAGCAAAATCCATCAATGCTAAAGATCTTGCCTTCGATGTACCGGAATTTATCGAAAGTCACTAACAATCGATTGTAAATAAACAACAACTATCGATTCATCAAAATACTCGCATTTTGGGTTTATAGAATGAAATGTTTTTCGCTGGCATCGCATATTCTTTTGTGTGAAATTCACAAGATTAAAAACTTTACGCTTGTGGAATATCCATTAGTAATATATACATGACTTTTATAATGGGTTCGTGCATGTACGAACACATGTACACACACACAGTGGAATGTAAACATTGCATGTAAACATTGCCATGTTACTGCCACATGGCAGTCACATGGCAATGTTTGTTTACCTTTGGCGGAAGGATACGAAATGGACTTGAAAGTAGATCTTTAGCAGGGCTTCAAGAAAGTCTCTTCCAGTCGTGAACCGACTATAAACGTGAAAACGGAAAATATGGATGCCATTAAGGCGTGCAAGGAGAAGTAAAATTGCAAACTAAGGGTTAAAGTACGACACGTGTAAATTTCTTGCTTTTTCTCTTTCTTTTAAAATTACTTCCTGCTTACTTGGAACGAAATTTCAATACAAATTGAGCTACACCTGCTTTCCTGTCGAACAAGCAAGTATTCCATCAGCGAAACTTTGTTCATCTCCTTGTGGACAGCATTTTGTCGACAACATTAATAAGCCTTTAAAATTGGCATAAAATAGAAAATGGAATGTAAAACGTTCAAAAACACAATATCGTAAGGCTTTTCTTTACTTTCACATTACAGAATACTTTTTCTCTTCGGAGTGCATGAGATACGTTTCGTTCGAAACGCTATGCTATGACAGTTGACAGAGAAGCACTTAGGAGTGTTATACATGTAAAATGCAAAGCTTGCATACAGCCGGACTGCATTTTCAAACGCCGCTGTAGGTACACGCCAGAGTGTATTAGAACACAAAGGCGGAACTGACCCATAATCACGCTAGCAGAATGCTGTAACGCCGTTTGCCAATCAGTGCCTGGTAACCTACTTGTCAGTAAGCAACTCAGCCAATAGGAAACCTTTCGCAGCATGCAGTAGCCAATGAGATACAAGGCCCAATCAGAGTTCGTCATACAGCTTATCGGAGAGTGTGTACGGCAACATGCCAAGTACAGATGGAAGTGGGACGCCTGAGCTGTATGTTTGCCCGCTGCACACATATGTGTTGCGGGTCAGCACGCCGTGCCAGGCGCGGGCTTGTTTGTCTCTCCAGGGAGAAGAGGGTTGCGTGTCCCCCTTCCACTACTTCACGACTCTAGTCCGGGCAGAGGGAGGAGGGGGATGATTTAATTAGCAGTAAAACTTATCAATTTGAAAAAGTGGGCCGTCCCCACTGCCATAACATTAGGGCCCCGCCCCTGTGTGGCCGACTCTCCCACCCCTGTGGGAGCTACCCTTCCTCTCTGTCTAGTCATACAACAGTCCAGGACACAGAAACCAAGCTGCATGTTGAACTCCCACAGCTCGAGCCAAAGAAAGTGTCTCCACTTGCCAGCAACATGGCGGGATGTGACTGAGGCGACTTTGCTCGCACAAGACGTCTTTACAGCACCACACAGTTCGTAATCGATTAAAATTCTGGTTTTTAAGGCACCGCGATGCCACGTTGGCACATTGCACATTGTAACGGGCAGTTAAAGCTACATAATAAGTATACGCAGAAGTGTAAGGGAATGGTCGTTCACCTACCGAGTGTGCGTACTCACGCACTCAGTAGCTTCGTCACTTTCAGGAAGCATGTGACTGGCTCACCGCGTTGTGGGCTCGCTCCCTCCTGTCTTGACCCTGTGTGGCTAGTGATGTGCTGCCATCTTGCTGGCAAGCGAGGACAATTCCGTGGCTCGTGTGGATGACGCTCGTTATACGTGGGCTGATTTCTGATCTGCTTACTTGGCTAACGTGGAGGTAAATAGTGCTGCAACTAGTTCACGACATTCCTCCTGGATCTGCTTGCTTCGTGCTGCCAACCTTACAAACATTTGTCATTGCCAGGAACCCTGACATTTTTATTGATCTTTATCGTTTTCTCTACACGACGTCTCAAATTGTAATCTAACAAAACACTTATGTAAACTTAAATCACTTAGCAAATACGTTTGCAAAGCTACCGATTCTCCAGTTATTACTTAACAAGATGTTAGACGGACACATTGGTAAGTTTAAACGTTTTAAATAATGATATGGCAATATTATATCAGATGTGTGGAAATTACTCCTCACACGAAAGAATATTCTTACTAGTTTCAGTATTAAAACACGTACAAAGTTCATGCTCTCGTTTATTGAAGGGTTTCACTCTAGTAAAAGTCTCGCTAATTTACCACCTTTTTGATTGTATAAGTGCTTTCAGAAATAATGAATGCGTCCAAGATAGTCTACATACGCATGTTAAGTCAGATACGTAGTATGATTGCGAACTGTATATTCCGTATTTGGAGCCTATCATATGATAAATTATTCATACTATGAATAAGTTAAACATTTTTCATTACAGCCTAGAAAGTTTACTGATAATTTTCTACAGCAAACACTTAATCACATGTACGTTGGTATTAGACTGCTTATAGTATCAGAGACTATTTTACGCGCCCTGGATAAATCGAAGTCAATAATAAACGCCTCAGATGAACATGGCAGAATCCTTTGCAGGTCACTCACAAAGAAAATTGCTTATCACTGAATTCTAGAGCTGACATATATGTGTTCAGCTTCCTAATACAAATACTGTGTACGGGCAGACCAGCGCCATTCTCCAGCAGGCGCTTTGTAAAACTGCGAGTAGCTGAATCTCACGCGGGCAAGTCGAGCAGAAATGTCGTAAATACTGGAGAGTAGCTAACAGATGCCAGCCACTTGTATACGTTCACGTTAACATTTATGGAAATAGAAGGTAGATATGGAGGTAGGTATGGGGATAGGCAAGAAGGTAGGTATGCAAGTAGGTAGGCAAGTAGATAGATAACTAGGTAGGCAAGTAGGAAGGTATATGCAAGTAGGTAGGTAACTAGGTAGGCAAGTAGGAAGGTATATGCAAGTAGGTAGGTAAAGGCAAGTAGGTAGATATAGGCAAGTAGGTAGGTAAAGGCAAGTAGGTAGATATAGGCAAGTAGGTAGGTAGGCAAGTAGGTAGGCAAGTAGATAGGTAACTAGGTAGGCAAGTAGGAAGGTATATACAAGTAGGTAGGTAAAGGCAAGTAGGTAGATATAGGCAAGTAGGTAGGTAAAGGCAAGTAGGTAGATATAGGCAAGTAGGTAGGTAGGCAAGTAGGTAGGCAAGTAGATAGGTAACTAGGTAGGCAAGTAGGAAGGTATATACAAGTAGGTAGGTAAAGGCAAGTAGGTAGATATAGGCAAGTAGGTAGGTAAAGGCAAGTAGGTAGATATAGGCAAGTAGGTAGGTAGGCAAGTAGGTACGTAGGCAAGTAGGTAGGTAGGCAAGTAGGTAAGTAGGTAGGTATAGGCAAGTAAGTAGATATAGGCAAGTAGGTAGGTATAGGCAAGTAGGTAGGTAGGTAGGTAAGTAGGTAGGCACGTATATAGGTAGGCAAGTAAGTAGGTAGGCAAGTAGGTAGGTGGTGAGTAGGTAGGCAAGTAGGCAAGTAGGTAGGTAGGCAAGTAGGTAGGTAGGTAAGTAGGTAGGTAGGCAAGTAGGTAGGCAGGCAAGTAGGTAGGTAGGCAAGTAGGTAGGTAGGTATGGANTATAGGCAAGTAAGTAGATATAGGCAAGTAGGTAGGTATAGGCAAGTAGGTAGGTAGGTAGGTAAGTAGGTAGGCATGTATATAGGTAGGCAAGTAAGTAGGTAGGCAAGTAGGTAGGTGGTGAGTAGGTAGGCAAGTAGGCAAGTAGGTAGGTAGGCAAGTAGGTAGGTAGGTAAGTAGGTAGGTAGGCAAGTAGGTAGGCAGGCAAGTATGTAGGTAGGCAAGTAGGTAGGTAGGTATGGAAGTAGGTAGGTATAGGCAAGTAGGTAGGTATAGACAAGTAAGTAGGTATAGGCAAGTAGGTAGGTATAGGCAAGTAGGTAGGTAGGCAAGTAGGTAGGTTGGTAGGCAAGTTGGTAGGTAGGTAAGTAGGTAGGTAGGCAAGTAAGTAGGTAGGCAAGTAGGTAGGTGGTGAGTAGGTAGGCAAGTAGGTAAGTAGGCAAGTAGGTAGGTAGGCAAGTAGGTAAGTAGGTAGGTATAGGCAAGTAGGTAGGTATAGACAAGTAAGTAGGTATAGGCAAGTAGGTAGGTATAGGCAAGTAGGTAGGTAGGCAAGTAGGTAGGTAGGTAGGTAGGTAAGTAGGTAGATATAGGCAAGTAGGTAGGTATAGGCAAGTAAGTAGGTATAGGCAAGTAGGTAGGTATAGGCAAGTAGTTAGGTAGGAAAGTAGGTAGGTAGGCAAGAAGGATGGGAAGTAGATAGGTAGGCGAGTAGGTATGTAGGCAAGTAGGTAGGGCAAGTAGGTAGGTAGGCAAGTAGGTAGGTAAGTGGGGAAGGTAGGTAGGCAAGTGGCTAAGGTAGGTAGGCATGTAGGCAAATAGGTAGGTAGGAAAGTATGTAGGTGGGAAGTAGGTTTCCAGGTGAGTAGGTAGGCAAATAGGTAGGTAGGCAGGTAGATAGGTAAGTAGGTAGGAAGGCAAGTAGGTAGGTAGGTTGGTAAGAAGGTAGGCAAGTGGGGAAGGTAGGTATAAGCAAGTAGGTAGGTATAGGAAAGTACGTAGGTATAGGCAAGTAGGTAGGTATATGCAAGTAGGTAGGTATAGGCAAGTAGGTAGGTAAGTAGGTATGCAAGTAGATAGGTTGACAAGTAGGTAGGCAAGTAGGGAAGTAGGTAGGTAGGTAGGTAGGCAAGTAGGCAGGTAGGTTAGTAACGAGGGTAGGTAGGTAGGTAAGCAGGTAGGTAGGAAAGTAGGTAGGTAGGCAAGTAGGTAGGTAGGCAAGTAGGTAGGTAGGCAAGAAGGTAGGTAGGCAAGAAGGTAGGTAGGCAAGTAGGTAGGTAGGCAAGTAGGTAGGTAAGTAGGTAGGAAGGCAAGTAGGTAGGTAGGCAAGTAGGTGCGTAGGCAAGTAGGTACGTAGGCAAGTAGGTAGGCAAGTAGGTAGATATAGGCAAGTAGGTAGGCAAGTAGGTAGATATAGGCAAGTAGGTAGGTATAGGCAAGTAAGTAGGTATTGGCAAGTAGGTAGGTAGGCAAGTAGGTAGGTAGGCAAGTAGGTAGGTAAGTAGGTAGGAAGGAAAGTAGGTAGGTTGGCAAGAAGGTAGGCAAGTGGGGAAGGTAGGTAGGCAAGTAGGTACGTAGGCAAGTATGTAGGTAGGCAAGTAGGTAGGTAGGAAAGTAGGTAGGTAGGCAAGTAGGTAGGCAAGTAGTTAGGTAGGCAAGTACATATGCAGGTAGGTAGGCAAGTAGGTAGGTAAGCAAGTAGGTAGTGCGTATCATCTCGTTGACAGAGAGATAGTTAGAGATGGTGCAAGGTGCTCAGAGAAAGAAGAACAGGACAGACCAGTAGTAGGGATGCAACCCAGCGTTCGTCTGGAGTGATGTAGGGAAACCATGAAACACTGAAATCATGATATTCTGAGTGGGATTCAAACCTAGGGCCTACCGAACGCGAGTCCGAAATTTAACCACTGCACCTCCTCGCTCGGTCCATGGAAATAATATTTTTTATATTAACATATGCTTAAGACAATTCTGGATACAGGAGTGTAGAAAGATAAGAATTATACATTTGGCGGGTACGTGCAACATTATTAACAAGCATTAAGTTGACTGTTACTAAGCAAGTTGTCACTATGAAGTACCAGCACATGGTCGTGAAAGCAAAGCCGTACACGCGGTTGAACGAATGTCTACTACGAGAGTCTGTTTTGAGCCAGTTGTGATGAGTAGCAAAGCTATAAGCGAACAAGTTTCCCACTCCTATTTTCACGAAATACACCATTTCACTTGTCAATTTATGGTTTGACTAGCTGTAGTAGTTAGACTAGCTTATGCGTTCTGTCACCGTGTGCTGTAAAGACCAAGCTGAACTGCTATGAACCCAAGACTTCACTAACTCTGTGTAAATGCGCTAAACAATACGTCCTACAAAAGAACTTTGGAAAACCAATTTAAAAATTCTACTATCTATAGACTTTAATGATATTTTAGAAATTAAAACCGCCCTTTACGTTTTATAATGACTGAATATCCTACTAACTCAGCATACACTGACTTAAGGCGCATTCTATTTCCTGAACTTGTTGAACCCTTAATAAGCCCTTAAAACTAGGGTATTTAAAGTTCTTGATGCAACAAATGATTGTTTATCTGCCCAGTTTACCTTCAATATGCCAAACTAGCTCTGGAAAGAACATAGGGAAAATAGCACTAATTGCGCACTTTTTAATTGCAATCCACAATTTGAATATGGAAAACCAGTAAACTTGGAGCGAATGCAGTGAGACTGTAACACGTAAAGCGTACTAAGTGCAGATACTGGAATTCTGCATTAACCAGCCTGTTATGTCAGCAACTTGTACTCGTATTTCAGTTAAGAATCCGTGACGAAACTTGCCGCCTGAAATTTGCCGCCTGAATGTTTAACGTTAATTTAACTGAAACAATTGGCCTTGGTAGCAGTTTCACCTTTAAAGAGGAGACTTACAGGTAAGGGATCTGCTCACGAGCCGATCAAATGTGTTATATTTGCAACACTGATAATGGTCCGTGTGTCACTTGAAAACTTTAGTCGCTCCTATATCCAGCTGTGGAGAGCAAAGCTGCTTAAAGGAATGTGTCACGCCCGTGTTCCGACAACTCGAGTCGACCAGCTGTTTGTTTTAAAACTAGAAGCACTCAGCCCACAGAGTTCTGTCAGCGTCTGATGTCATACACTGTGACAAGTGACTAGTGTGACAGTGTTGAATTAGGAAGTTTGAATGAGAGTTATAATTACAGCAATACCTAGAACATTATGCATGGATATAGGAAAATTAAATTTAATACCCTAAAAATACGAAACAGTAGTTTTAACCACTTATTTTTCATAATTAAATTCGACAAATAAAAGCTAGAAAAAACAATTGTACCAGGGAATGTTTTGAGTAATACTGTTCCAGAACGGAAATCGATGTATTCGAAAGGAGCCATTAAAATATAAATTAGGAAATTTATTTTGGAAACTACTGAATTTAAATAATTCTTTTAATTAATACATGGCTAAATTAAGTCATGTTTTGCCACACATTATAACACGAAATATTGAAGAATTACTTCATTAAATTCATTATATAATTACTCCATAGTTTCAAAATTGTACAAGATTATTTCTAAACTATTTTAAAACACGAATTTTGTTTCTTTAGACTGAACGCCATATTAAACATCTATTCCGGTATTTTCAAATAATGTGAAACAACTCTGTGCTTTCAAGTAAAGTATTCGGCGCGATGTAAAAATTTAATTTCTTTGATAGTATTATTGTAATCCAATTAATTGCAAATTTTTCTTAGTTGTGATGTTTCTGTGTTACAAAATTATAATTAAAAAATACATAAAATATATTAGAACAATATAAATTTCGAGTTAGTTAAATGCATTTAAAACAAATAAATTAAAGTTATTCCAAAAAAATAATTTAAAATGTGGTATTAATTTTCAACTGTAAGAAAAAGAGTAAGAAATTATTTCATGAATATGACTTCAGCCACATATAATTGGCCCAATAAATATTACAAATTTTGCACCTGCAAATATATGAATTTCTGTGTAATTTTTAGAATGTTGAAATATTTCTGGTTCTTTAATTTACAAAATATTGTCATTTATTTACGTAAAATAATATTCTCCACTTTTTATCAGACACCTTTCAAACAACAATAAAAAATTTAAAATTATATACAACAAATTTAATTTTATTACAAAATACAAATAATTTATGTAGAATAAGGTATTAATGATATTTTGGCTACTATTAATGATCAAAAGATTCCATTTTTTGTTTAAAATATGTAAACTAATTTTTTGATCATAACGTTTTAAAAATATTTATTGTATACTTTCAGTTATATTTCAACACACTGTTACACTGCTCCTCGGATTTTTGTTCCCATAATTTAAATTTGGCCTTTATAATTTAATAATTCTACATTATTTTTCATTTAATAAATGTATTTTAATATTCATCTAATAAATATATTTAAAATTAAAAACTTAAAATATTGTATTCTGATAATAATCTGGTGCCATCTATCACCAGAAAATATCACATTTATAAGGTTTTACTGAAATATTTGAAAATTACAGAAAATTATGCTATAATTAAAATATTTAGTATTTGAAATGTGTAACGCTAAGCTTGTCATAACTTATTTTAACAACATTTATAACCCCAGTCAGATTTACACGATTTATTAAATTTCATATAAATTTATTTTTAGTTGGTAATTTTGTTTCGTCAAGTTCTCCCCCCTCTGAAACCATTAAATTATAAAATTATTTATTGTATAATTTATTTATTTTACATGTTTGTCAAAACTATTAAATTTGTATTATTGTTTTGTGGATCGATGAAACAATAGATAAATTTAATTATAGCGAAAATCGTTATTGTTATCCAATTAAAAATATTCCGGTCAAGATGATTTACCTATATTAGTTATTTTGTTTCTATAGGTACCGTCTTATCGTTTCTCCGGTCATTTAGTAAAATTAGTTATCATGAACCTATTTAAATTGTGTACATAAAGTGGTAATAATTTAAATACTTGATTATTTATAATGCAATACTTAAACGGAAACAATTATGATTATTATCAAATTGCACACATAAAATTTTAAACAGTATGGAACATGCTAACAAGTTACATTTTTCAGAACTGCGGATAAGAACTCTTTCTTAGGAAAGATTGTTCTTTTTTGCAGTTTACGAATTACTCGTATGAATAATCGTTTTTCTTCTTTCATATGACGAAACTGAATTTCAGAAAATTATTTCGGCGTATTTCTTACAAAAATTGATGTTTTCTCAAAATTATCCTACTTGTTATTATATATCATAAATTATACATAAACTATAACATAAATAAAAATAAACTAAATTGTTATGATATTTTACAAAATAGGCCAAACGAATAGAAACTTCTTCACACTTTAAAAAACATGGTTAAACGAGGAACATTACAATATTTTCCCTTATTTTATTAATTTGCTTTATTTCAACTACTGTAAGGTATTTGTTTTCGATTTCAATATTAACTTTTCTATACTTTCGATAAAATTGTTTGAAAGATCTTTTTCTAGCACATGTAATAGTGTCTCTCTAAAATCTGTAAGTATATTGACCATAATAAGAAAAACATATATTAGTTTGTGTTTTAATTACTTCATTTTACAACACCCCTCTGGATTTGTTTGACACGAATATGAATTTATTTTTTGATACAACAATAAAAATCATCATAAATATCTGGCAAACTTTCACAAATTTTTGTAATTCTTAAATTTGTTTTACTGGAGTTGGCATTTTAACTTTTTCGGTTTTCTTTGGTTTTTAGTAAATTTAGTTCTCGTTTGATTATTTAAACAACAATTTCTTACAAAACGATAACATAAAATATTTTATTATCATCTTTCACATTTATTTTGAGATCAGTATTTTAAAGTCTAATGTAAAGTCATATAATTTATAATTTCATTTTTAATCTACGATATAAAAAAATTCTTTTAAATTTTACTACTTAAAAAACGTACACAATTTTCTATTACTAGAAATTTCGTTTATTGAAAGATGAACTTTTTTACAACAATAAAACTATATTCTTATTTTAATGGCACTGCATGATTTACTTAAATGTTTTTATCCGTACCTTGCCAATCACTTTTATAAGAAAGATATTTTTTGTGCGTTTTGCTGTGGCAGGTTCAAGCAAAAATTAAAAAAACAGTAAAAAATAACCCGTATCGGAACTTCAGGAAAGTGAACTGGGAAATTTATTTGAAAGAGGTTGATTCAAATGAACGCTGAAGACGACTCAAATAAGTAAATAAATACACATTTGCAAGATCAATAGTTTCAAACACAAAACTCAATTGGTATAACTATATTGGAAAGAGTACTCTTCATTTCGTGGGGGGCTAAAGGTGTATAGAAACAGGCAACGGCGTGATCCATATTTAGGAGACTAAGTTTACTAGTCCTTCGTGTAAAGCGTGAAGAAAGATTTAGTGAAATAACAAAGAGCTTAGGTTTTTTTATTAAAAGCATGAAGGCATGGTCTGTCTTGCTAATATTGAGAGCTGCTTCAACCACACTCAGTAATAAACCTACAATATCACCTTTACAGGTAACCATACATTTTATAAAGAAAACGTGCAGAAAATGTCCCAGTAAATCTTACCTTAAAAAATAAAGTAAAGAATCAACTGAGATTTAACGAAGTAGATACTAATGAGAAACTGAATATCTCCTTTTAATTCACAGAGAAAGTTATCCCTTTAAATAAAAGAAATGGATGCATAGAGAAAGGTTTAGCACAGTTATCAAGACATAGGATAAGGATCCCGTAGATGGCTACTAAGATATTATAATGATGTATTACATAATGGGAGAAATCTAGAAAATTTAAAAGTAGCATAAATTATTATGATCCTCAAACCAGGGCCTGCTTCAAAATACTGGATGCATGTACTACTATATCACAGAATATTGTTGATAGTGTTATTCCCAAGCATCAGGCTGGTTTCAGAACATAGTGTATATGTTTTTGAGCAAACGCGGTTCCAGTAATGATTAAGTGAGGTATAATTCTAAATATAACGAACACTATAAGGATATGAACTGATCTTATTGCAGCATATGACACTGTATGGAATTATGTACCGATGTAAAGAAAAGTAGTAACATGTAGCTGAAACATACAGACTAACTGGGGGAATATATCTCCACAAACACAAATAACAGTTATGATTCGAGCTGGCGTGGACTGGACAAGTGTTCAGATGTAGTCTTCATTATCGAGCCACGCTTTCCACAGTTCGGCCAGATTTCGTCGATATTTACCCTGGCGTTTTACTCTTTGTTTCACTTAATCCCATACGTTTTCAGCCGGTTTTTATTGTGCAGATATTGTGAGCCATTACAGAAGTGTGAGTAATCGAGAATATTTATCATACTCACCTCTAAAAAGGACCTGTTTCTTAGTAATATTCACATTGCCAGAACATCAGAGAACCACCTTCATGTTACGCTGTAATGAACACAACTCACACAAAAGCAGAAATGAGATACACCTGACCGGATGACTTTTTTCCAGTTATATTTGTGTATATTTGCTCGTAACCTCACATATTGTAAGTAGAAGTGAGAACCTCTACTCCATTTGTTGAGAGATTTTTTTGACTTTGAGAAGCAGTTTACGGATGGAAGTAAAACTATTTTCATTCACAAGCCGTTAAAAACCCCGAAGTGTAAGTTTTTCGATCACAATTCTGACGAGAAATTGTTGTGGAGTGGGATTGTTGTCATCGCAAGTAGACCCGAATGGCCCGTACAATTCGATGCACCTGCAAATATGGCTCTTATATTGCACTATATCCTTAGGCGGACCCGAATAAAATCACATCTTTTTGACAAATCATTGTCATTTGCTTTGCCTCACTCTCCCACACACTAGAAAATATATTGGCTGTCTAGCACTACTTATTGACTATTAATGAATATGGATATAAACCGCACAGATATTAATAGTCGGAACATTCTGATGTAATGCTTTCTGCTGGAGACTAAACTCACTGTTACCTTACACAGGCAAAGGGATTATTTTTTGTGAGTGGAGCTGATAAACTGAAGGAAATCATCCCTAATTTTAGGATTATGTCAATAATGGAGAACATGCTACAAACCGGTAATTTCAAAGTCGGCGTCCAGTGTTGCCCTCTTCCCCTTTTAGTAACTTATTTTCGAGTGATGTGTGATGCATGTTCTTTAAAGTAGTGTCAGAATCTCAAAGCAAAATATTTTAAGAAAGGGAACAAACACTCATTAACGGACTGAAGAAACCAGACAGGCATTATAAAATAGGAGACTCCAACAAAACATAAGTCAGCCCATTCCATTTAATAACCCTCTCTACACAGGAACTAAAAAACTAAGACTTATTTTAAACCCATATACATATTTTATTAACACTCAACATATTATTAATATACAAGAGAAATATTTAAATAAGTGAAAAAAATCATAGTATCACAAAGAACGTAGTTACGAAACCTGCTACCTCAGGTTGGAGAGCTTGAGCAAATACAACCTCTTGTATGCTCTTGTATACTATGTGACGTAGTGTCAACGTCACATCCTGGCCTCATGTGTTTCACAAGGATCGTGGAGTACTTTAGTCTCTGCCATCTGAGGTTTCTTTATTTCCTTTGCAGGACATTTGGCAGGATAATGAGAGAGAAAGACCCCTGCTACGAGCTGCTTTGTTTTGCAGATTTACAACGTAATATGCATCGCCTAGTTGCATACGCCACTAGCAGAGCAGGAATGTTATGCAGGTTGCAGCACTCAAGCTCTATTGGAGAAAACATATCTGTGATTTTCATTGTTTGCGCTATTGTGGTAGATTTTTAACAGTATTTTTGTGAAATATCGAAAATGAAATGAAATTAAACTACGATTCTCCGGACATTGTTTCACGTTATCAGGATCACCAACCTAAGAGCACTCGTAATGAAAATAACTGAGGTGACCACCCTGTTATTGCAGACAACTCCTTACCTCCAGGGTCTCTGGCCTAATTAAGCTAACTTGCTCCTTAGTTGCGACTGCTTATGACCCACCGTTTTGATGTAAAACGCACAGAAAACTTTCTTCCGCAGCGATGCAGCCCCAGGTGTGTAGGCAATATCAGTACTTCCTGCAGAGAATCACACACCGAGTGTCGTCACAAACAAACCGACAGGTTCAGTACTGCAAGTTATTCATGTATAGTGTATATTTTTTTACAGTAAGTGTTAAAAAATGTCTTCCACCATAGTCTGTGCAGTGAGCTTAGCAACATATCATAGACGCATTTATGTATTATTGCCTGCGTGGTCGACACTGTATTGCTGCAGTTGAAGATTTGGGTGCGTTTTACTGGGAAACAACGAGTCTTGGGTAAATTCAACACGAGAACCTATTTCTTAATTAGGCCATACTGCTCGATAGACCAGCATAAAATGTTCATAATTCCTGACGGTAAAAATGTTGTAAGGAATAAGAGGTTGGCCATCCTTCTTATTTTCAATACGGGGGAAGGTAATAACGAGAGAATGCTCTTAAGTGTAAGATCCTGGTAACATAAAATAATATTAGCAGAATTGTAATTTAATTTAATCCGCTCTTCTACATTTCGCTAAAATGCAGTTTGAAATCTCAATTTTCAAGGGTACATATCTTCATTAATATTGAGTTAAGGTAGAACGTGTCGCATATATTTCTGACTTTATTTTGCGTATAGTATAACCGCACGTGGTTTGTCGATGGAATTGCGCCCACCCTGTATACACGAGTGGAGAATTAGGCAGGGCTCAAGCAGGGAAATCTCTGCGACCTTCTCCTGTGCACACCAGTTGCTACGCTAAACCAAATGTTTCACGAAAGAGAAGAATAATACTGCCTGAGTATACAAGTAAGAGTTTAGCTCTCTAACTTCATCCGGAGATTACTGCTTGAATGCGACACGACTATTTTCTTCCACGAGAGCAAGGCTAGGGAAGTGGCAATATTTATGCTTTATAGGACTTTAAGAGAAAAAAAAATGTAAACTTGAGATGCACGACTAAGAAAAATATTTTTCTCATAACTTAAAGGAGAGTGAGAGTTTAGTTGCCTGAATAAGGGTTCTATGAGTAAGAGTGCTAGTTTGCGTGGACCAGTTATCTAAACATCTTGGTATATGGTGAGAAGAGTACTCTCAGTTATCTACACATCTTGGTATACGGTGAGAAGAGTACTCTCAGTTATCTACACATCTTGGTATACGGTGAGAAGAGTACTCTCAGTTATCTACACATCTTGGTATACGGTGAGAAGAGTACTCTCAGTTATCTACACATCTTGGTATACGGTGAGAAGAGTACTCTCAGTTATCTACACATCTTGGTATACGGTGAGAAGAGTACTCTCAGTTATCTACACATCTTGGTATACGGTGAGAAGAGTACTCTCAGTTATCTACACATCTTGGTATACGGTGAGAAGAGTACTCTCAGTTATCTACACATCTTGGTATACGGTGAGAAGAGTACTCTCAGTTATCTACACATCTTGGTATACGGTGAGAAGAGTACTCTCAGTTATCTACACATCTTGGTATATGGTGAGAAGAGTACTCTCAGTTATCTACACATCTTGATATATGGTGAAAAGCGTACTCTCAGTTATCTACACATCTGGGTATACGGTGAAAAGCGTACTCTCAGTTATCTACACATCTTGGTATACGGTGAGAAGAGTACTCTCAGTTATCTACACATCTTGGTATATGGTGAGAAGAGTACTCTCAGCTATGGATTGGTTAAACACTTACATTGCTCTGCACAATTAATGGCACGCCTTTATCNGGTGAGAAGAGTACTCTCAGCTATGGATTGGTTAAACACTTACATTGCTCTGCACAATTAATGGCACGCCTTTATCCAACTGCTGCTGAGTTTTGACTTTCAGGATTTGATACATCGATGATTAAAATGGGTGCATTTATTCAACAATTTTCACACTATAATTGTTTGTTATATAAGGTTCTTCTTCAGTATGAAGATATCGTAATTACATTTTCCATAATTATGTAGACCTCTTTTCTTGTTTTTTTCTCCACGCTGACTCACACATTTACCCACGATTCATTTCTCTAAAGAAGTGGATTTTCGAGAACCCTAACTTGTTTGGTATCTGAAGTATGACTCCACCGTTTTAAATATTCACGTCGGATAAATGCCTGTTTATTACCGTTTGTGTATTCGGATCCAAATTTGCGGAGGAATTTATACAAGGTAGAATAAAATAAATCATTATTACTAAAAATTTAATTTCAAATGGGGATGCACTGGAAAACAAAAGAGTCTTAACAATATGCAGAAACGCTATCAGTGCAATACAATTGCCAGTTAATTTTCTGTAATATTTTTGTTTCCTGCTTACTTTCGCTTTTACCTTTGCATGCGTTAGAGTGCCGGGTTCCTTTTGTTTCTTTCAAGTGTAGTAGAGATCGTTCAGAATATGATGATGTAAAATCATTTTTCAGTAGAGTGTTTACATGCTCATTTTTTAAAGGACTTGATCAGCATAAACACTATTTTGTTGTGCTATCTGTCGAAGTCTGCCAACACACATTTACTGGAGTGTAGCATGTATAATTATTAAAAGGATAAATCAAACACGAATATTTATCATCTTCATATATTTGGCCAACTATCTTGTTATTTGAACCATCGTGGCAAAGAACACGTCTTTAAAGGAATACAATTGTGGTTTGGGTAAGAAAGGCTTTGTGGAGGAAACGGCTTTTTAGTAAGGGGGTTCTTATCGGTTATCGGTTTGCCATTGAACAGGAATTACTAATATCTCAGCCAGGAAAAATGAATGGCTACATTGCTACGAGAGGAACGTGTTTCAAACATTTGGCTTATTTTAATTATAAAACGCACTCGATGTAGAACAAGAACGATTTCTTGACAACAGAAAAACGGTGTAGGTAAATAGGTATGTAATAATCAAGAAAAATCAATTGTAGTCATTCTACACCAGTTTAGCATATTTTTTCCCCTCCATCTGCGTTTAAATATAAAAGAATACAAGTTAATTAAAACGTAACTTTGGATAGACGCGGAAGACGCCTTAGGGCTGCTTTCACCAACAAAGATTAAGTTTGCCTCTAAGCGAGATTAACAAAACTAGATTAGTTTTAAACNGCCTTAGGGCTGCTTTCACCAACAAAGATTAAGTTTGCCTCTAAGCGAGATTAACAAAACTAGATTAGTTTTAAACTTGAGTTTGAAGTAGTGCTTAATTTCACCACTCTACTCTTGAGTTTAAGTTAATCGAGATTAGTTAATCTTCACTTTAGTGTGTTTCGTCGCTACACATTGGCCTTAATTGTGCCGAAAATATCCGATCAGAGGGCGAAGACTATCGAATGTAGTTTTTTCTCTCTTTTAAATGATATTTCTCAGTGATTGGGAATATTGATGATAGACAGTGTGACTTTCTACAGAAAAATCATTTACATTGACGTCTCCTTGTTTTTGCTTGCTACAAAAATATAATACGGAAATTATAATAAAGGTAGATTAGGTTAGCCGATGAACTTTGTGATTTAAGTTTTCCTTGTAATGAGTGAAACTATAGTTGCAAGGTTATATTGCATTAGATTCTTTACACTTGTAATTCAAGCACAACCACCTTACGTTGGAGTAATATCTAGAACACTTAGTGCAGCTTTTTAGGTTAGCTGATTCTTGCAAGTTTAGTATAACTGCCTATGTTAGTGTGGGCAATTCTTTAGTTTAGGTTATAACATAACGATAGGAAAAAATTTTGGCTGCTGTGTTATTAAATTTTGGTTTCGTAGGGAGAAAATTTGCACTACAATTGTGTCAAAAAACTTATTTGCATTTAGTCCTACTGTTAAAAATGTATATTATATCAACCTAACGTGTCACGAAAATCACAGTTTGTATGTTACATTTATCTGTGCAATCAAGGAAGTGTGAGAGAGTACTGCTCAGAATCGTATCATACAATGAAGCGTTGTATTCCAACAAATTCATGTCGTTTGATTATTAGCAATCTATTTTCCCAAAAGTTAACTATACAAGAATAATAAACTCCAAAATACATGGTTTCACTGTAAGAAGATAAATATGTTTTCCACTCGAGATCGTTATATTATATAAATTAATTGCATTTGATTATATGTAACGAAATCTGCATAAAACATTTTACGAACATTGGCACTATTATTTCCAGATGTTATGCAGTACACGCCTACTACATTTTATTTACGCATTTAAGAGAGATTAGAGGTGCTTAACTGGCCGAAATTGAGAATTTTTTATTTTATTTCATTTAATTCTAAAAAAAAATCGCTTTTATGTGCATGGTGGAACGCACATCGAGATTTAATCGTTTGAACTTCGTTGGTGAAACCGGCCCTAAGATATGAAAGTATTTGTATTAGCTAAACTGGGAATTTGATAACGGGGTGTGAGTTGAGAGCAAGATCGATGCGATGTGAGGGGGAGCACGACTGGTCTGCCATCTGTGACCGGCAAAACGCACTTCCTGCCGCCGGCTGACCACAAGTGGTTACGATTTACACCAATAGAGCGCTCTGCCTACATTTATGGGGAAATTCTTCTCTCTCGCAAATTATTGCTTTATGTTTTGCGTGCTGAGGACGGGATCTGCCAGTAGTACAAATGTAAAGGAAACATAAACGCCTGTGCGAGACACTGAACTTTGGTGTCTTCTTTCGCTAAGAAACCATTTTAGTGTTAAACTGGGCTATAGTGAAGACAGGAGTGTAAGCCAATAACGTGTTTAGTGTGCCGTAATTTTCATTCCTAAAAATGCTCGAGGAAAAACACATTTGAGATAAAACGATAAAATTAAATTGGTGCAAGGTAACGAAAAGTTTATAAAATGCTATTCTTAAACAGTCCCCGCAGCCTGTTCAAAGCAGTGCCAGGATATAATGTTTGTTGCTATGAGCATCGGTATGTTCTAGATCACCCAAAGGTCTGCATTTTTGCTGGTTGCATTTGAGTGTCGAAAATCATGTAAGTTTACATAGCATTCACTAATGGTGGGCAAAATTTGGTCGAAATTAGTTGAATTGTTCTGGAAATATGGTAACTGTTAAATTTCTTCACCTCTCATTATGTCGTAAAAAGGCTGACAAAAGAGGATCTACGTATGCATAATTGCTGTTTCTAATGAATATTGCTAGTATACAAAATTTGGTCAAATTTTGAGGAATTGTTTAACATGTAATAGATATAACATGGTAACCTAAGTTGTTAATATTGACGCCATTAAAAAGGCCAGCTCTACTTAAAGACGTTAGTTCACATACCCTGTTGTAGCGCTACTTGCGTGTAAATTTTGGTGGGAATCGGTTGATTGGTCCTCGAGATATGGCAAAGTACCTCCATTTTCCCAATAACTATGTACATACATGGAGGACAAAAAGGTCATGTATTAGCACATTCGATGATTGTCATAAATACAAACTTGGCCAAACCGTAACTATATCCACCATTCTGAAAAAAAAAGTGCCTGGAACATTTAAAACATGCAAATTAAAATTGCCTACTTCAGTACAACTTCTTCGCCAAATTTGGTGAGAATCGGTTTATTGATTTCCGAAATAGAACATAAAATCTTTATTTTTTAATGCGGGGATATTTTGCAAAATGGTGGAGGAATGAGGCTCTATAGAAAATATTTTATAGTTATATTAGATACTGCCAGCATAGAAAGTTAAATTGAAAATTGTTTCGTAGTTTCTTAGATATAACATACCGAGGAAAAATGTTTATATGTCCACCGGTCTGAAAATAAATGTTTGACCCACTCGAAACATGATTTGCCATGGCTTGCCGTAGTGCTACTTGTTTGCTCAATTTGCAGGGAATAAGTCAATTGTTTCCCAGTACATGACATAAAACATTATCTATTTCTGTAGCGCTAACATACAAAATAGCTGACAATACACTTTCCGTGTAGACACATTTGATAGTTGTCATAGATACTGCTAATATAAAAATAAAGTTGGAATTGATTACTTAGTTTCGACGATAAAGCATACTATGCTAAAATGGCTACATGGCCATCATTTTGAAAATAAATTGACTAACCTACTTAAATCATACTTGTTTATATCACCTGCGGCAGCACTGCCTCTATACCTAATTTTGTAGGAATCGGTATATCGTTTCCAGAGATTAAAAAAAATTAATTTACTCATGTAATGCTATCTTACAAAATGGCGGATAAAAGCGGCTATGTGTTGGCATATTTTATGCTGTAATATATACTTTCAGAATTTAAAATGTGGTCGAAATTGGTGAAATGGTATGGTAGCTATAACAAATAAACCTAAAATATTATTTTTGCCACCATTTTGAAAATAAGTTCCTAATAAATATAAATAGCATATGTGTACATGGCCTACGACCGGTTTACTTGCAAAATTTGACGAGAATTGGTTGAGTTGTTTTCGAGATGTCACATAAAGGCTTAATTTTTACTTGTGGTGCTATCTTACAAAATTGTGGACCAACAACATCAATTTCTAAATACAATGATATCATGACAAATTACTTCATACCAAATTAAGTTTAAATAGTTTAAATGGTTTCCGAGATATGATGTATCACCCTTTTTTTAATGGCCGCCATTTTGAAAATAAGTGGTCGGCGTTATCGAAAACTGTAAAAGTAATATGTCTCTACTAAGTACTATATATTTATCGAGTTGGTGAACTCGGTTCACGCGTTTAAAAGTTTTTAGAGGGGACACACATAAGTACGTTCGCACACATACCAACACACACAGTGACACACTCTTACACACAGACGCACAGTCATAAACACACAGAACCACAGACAGGAGGGTGATCTCGTAAGCCTTTCTTTCCTTCGGAAAGTTGGCTAAAATCGCGAACATCTTAGGGTAACAAAGTTCTATCCAAAAATAAATGTTCACCATGAGGTAGGATGATGTTGCCAACCACATTTCCAGAGGACTTTCCTTCTACGAAACACCACGCTCTGCTTTTTTGCTTAATCGCAAACACCTTATGATATTTTGAACGAAATTCGTTATAATATTTTATATTTGCGGTTGCATAACTACCTTTACAATCACTTTACGTGTAAAGTAATACAAATGTTTGAGTCTTATTTTTCGTAAGGAATGAAGTAGCCTGCGGAGTTCGACGGTGTTGTCCAAAAACACCCTTAGAAATATTTATTTGGTGAAAATTTGTTGCGAAACTAGTAAACAATATTTAATTTGAAGCTTAAGCAATGTCTGCTGCAGTATTCGGCCAAAATGATAGATTATACGATTCACGCAAGCTTCATAGAAAACGTTATAAACTTCTTCGATGTTGTATCCTAAAGGAAGTTGTTCATTAATCCTACTTTCTCACCTGGTGTAACTCAAGTGATTTTACTGTTAAAGAAATTATGAACAATATATTCAATATCTTATCTGCATGTAAGTTTATGCAGGAAAAAGGGGAATTTCTTGTACAAAATAGCTTGCTGATTCAGTGCTTGACATGGTTGCATCATTTAGTACAAAATTGAAATAGTGACTACCTCAAGGAACAAAGAAGACACTAGTTGAGTTCAATAATTACTTTATGGGCTCCCACATTTCTCCCCTTCATTTCTGAGCCATTGTCGTTTTCGAAGGTATTTTTAATTTTGCAATCTCACCCCGCTTAACTGTACAAACCAAACAAAATGTTCTAAGAATGTCTGCAACCTCCCCTTGTTTGATTTCGGCAAATCGTACTATTAAGTATAATCTTTCAGCAAATTTTGCAAAAACGTTACTATTAAAATAGTTACATGATTATAACAAACATTATGAAAATAATGAACGGCTTTAAAACTTCGCTAAAAACTAAAATATGAAGTAGGGAGAACTGCTGTTATTATAAAAATACGACTGTACAAAACGGAATTATTATTTAATTTTTTTTTTTTTTCGTTCCGTAGATTCTATGTGAGCTAGTGATGCTCGAGGATATGTAACAAGTTAAAAATACATTTTACAGTCACAACAAATGTATACAAAACAGAGGACAGAACAAAAACATGATGATATGAAAACATAGAACAAGTCATAAAGGCACAATTTACAGACAGAATATATACAGTGCAGAGAAGCATATATACAGTGCAGAGAACAGAACAAACATCAGATAGACATACATTTTAGAAAGATAACAATCATTATACAACCAAATTTAAGAGAAATGATTACCATTATATGCGTAAATGACATATTTACAAAATATTATACGATCGTAATATGCTCTTAGAGGAAGGCCCATATATAATAATCTATAATTACGTTGTTGGGCGGAATTTCTCGCCTTTCATCTAAACGTTGGCGTTTTCCTAAATGGGAAATTACATGAACTATAGAAACGTAAAAATTATTTATTTCGTATGAAATGCCTGCTAAACGTTTATTTAAAATTTTGTTGGAATTTTTCTATTTGTGCTGCAGATTTTCAATAATTTTTAACTTAAAACTGTAAATCTATATATTCTCTGTTGTTTCTGTATATTGTTCGATTGTATTCTAAGATGAAAAACATATCTTCCAAAAAGAAATATAACAAATACAAATAAACATTTTTACCATTTAATTTGTAAAAGTATATAATATAGGGGAGATTTGCTTATATCGTACCAATTTTTTACATAAAACGATGTATATTTATGTGTATATTTATGTGGGTTAAGTTTCAAAATTTAGCATTGAGAATAAAGAAAGTAATCTTTTTAATAGGCTGCAACTGGTAGCATGTAAAAAACTGGTTTTCTAAATCGTACCTCCTATGTCATAATTCGTACCACTACATTATTAATCAAACCAAATGAGAGAACAAACAACATTACATGTAATACCACACACGATTATTGTAGTATTTAAATGCTAATACAATGCAGTAATTTTTCTTTGGCAACTGTAAGAAATATTCAATTATTTACAGGCTACACAAATAAAACGTTTCTGTTTTGACTTGACACCCGCACAACTCTCATGCATCCAGAATGCGCACAATAAACACTGAACTATATCTTCCACATGAAAAACAATACCGGTCATCGCGTTGTGCTACGGTGTCAATATGAATTTCACGTTGTGCTGAAGTGGATGGCTGGTCTATATCGTGATCTACGTCTTAGTTTCTTCATGAGGTTGAAGAATAATTNAATATGAATATCACGTTGTGCTGAAGTGGATGGCTGGTCTATATCGTGATCTACGTCTTAGTTTCTTCATGAGGTTGAAGAATAATTCTTCATTGTAGGCCTAGGTCTGTTAGTCTTTCACTTTTGGATACTAGGATTCGAAAATTGTAGGTCATTTAGAGTGTCCTTTGCGATTTTCATTTTTAAGAGCGCTTCACTAGTCCTGCTATAATGAAAACGAGCAGCTTGATTGAGGTGGTAGTACGATTTAGGCAATTCTCCCCTAATACATACTTTATCTCAGATTCCTCGCATATAAAATACTATAGCAAGATCAAAGTTAAAGACACTAATCTAATGATGGAATTTAATTATTTCAAACTAAAGAAAATTAGTGTGCAGTGACGTTACAAGAGAAGACATGATGTCGCTTCCTCCGTCCCTGCAAGGGTCTCGAACAATGTGTGCTTATTTTGTGAACATTGACGTGTGTTTTGCGATTTCAGCTAGGTTAATTTAAAATGCATAAATAATTGGTGGTAACGATCTGTTTAATTCTGAGAATAAATACATTATATTTACTTTATACTATATAGTATTTGTAAGATACTTAATTCTAAATTTCTCAAGTGTTTGTTATTATATTTGATAGAAGAGAAATAATACCTTTATTACAAAATAACATCTAAGTAAGAATGTTCTATTTTCTGACATCTGGGATTTGCACTTTTTTCTAAACTAAGCGTGGAGGAAATATTGGATAGACAGCGCATGCCAAATTCATAGTAATATAATTGTAACCACCCCCCACCCCCCAAGATTCAACAAATCTCCACCACTAAAAATGATAAACCAATTGAATTGATAGGTTCATAGTAACGTTGGAGAATTCAGTATACTTCGTGAGACAAATTTTAATTTTGCTGGGGAGTGCGCTAATAACGATAATGCTTGTTTTTATAAAAGCTCTTATACAACTCTTCTTGTGTTTCTTATAAAAGCAAAAGTAAACAAACAATATTAACATTTTTTNGATAGTAACGTTGGAGAATTCAGTATACTTCGTGAGACAAATTTTAATTTTGCTGGGGAGTGCGCTAATAACGATAATGCTTGTTTTTATAAAAGCTCTTATACAACTCTTCTCGTGTTTCTTATAAAAGCAAAAGTAAACAAACAATATTAACATTTTTTCATCCATTCCCTGCGTTTGTTTAGCTATCCACCACCTTACATATCGAACACTCGTTCCCTAGCAAAGCTTTGAGAGAAAAACGATAATTCGAGTTGAGAACGCTCCTAGCGATGTGCAAGAGCGACACTGGAACTCCGCCAACTCGCGCTCTGTTGACGGCACGTGGAACGAAATCTGCTGGTAGTATCGCCGTCCACCGCGGTGAGGCGCTACTGTTTCTTGCTACAAGGGCTGTAGTGCCGGAGTTACTCACTACCGCGCAATGTGACCATCAACAAAAAGTCTTGCTGGCGGGAGAGAGATGTACAAGGGTGGTGGGGAATAATAACAATGGACTGTTATAGGAATCGTCATTATTTTGTCTCTAGAGTGGCTTTGAGAAAATTTTATGTAAAATATAGACAAATAGAAATTAATACATTTAACAAAATTAAATAACGCGCATACAAAAACCAGCCATTTCCTTAATTCTTTTTTGTAAACATGATTGTTTGATTCCTTAATTCCGCATTCTCTCTCATTCACAAAGATGCTCATGGCGTAGTGACACTGCTATTACAACACACACTCACACAAACACACACAACTTCCACAATTTGTATTAACCACAACTTCTTCAACAATGTGCAATTATTCGTATTAATTAAAAATGAACAACACTTACCATTTTTTTATAAGTACAAATTACACATTCCCAGGGTTGGCCTTTGGGCAAGTCGAGCAGTTTGTAGTGGCGTGTGTTTGTGTGTGCGCCTGCTAGATCGAGGGAGTGTGTGGTATGTTATACATAAACGTACATACCACGCTGTCGTAGTCTGTTCCGGTATACATCTATGCAAGACGGGCGGCCTGGTCTTTGTTTTCAAAGGCACCTTCTCAATTAAAGGCACGGAAAACAAGCATGTAACATGTTTTTGCTCACTACATAGTTGTATTGTTATATGTCAGTTTGTAAGATTGTTATAAAAGTACTGAAGTATACTATCAATAATTATGGCACTCTGAGAAAGTGTTTTGATGACGTCGTAGAAATGCGCAGACAAGACAGTTTTACCATGGGGAAGTAGTGATGGGCAGAATAGAGAAAACTTGTAACAATGGAGAACTTTCACTCGCAACTTGAATTCGAGAAAAGTTCAGTTCCGTGGTGGTATTCCTCTATTCAGATAGATGATCAGAATGTTTTTTTTTTCTGAACGAGCTACTTCCATTTTTACAATTATATTAAGATAAAAAGATGTAGTCGAGGTACAGTGAATACCGAATCCAGGCAACCATATAAAAGGCAAAATACAAAACAATATCTTAGAAATCAAAATTAGACTCGAAACTGTGCGTATAATATTGAACGAACATAATTCAAAACATTACGTAATATAAATTAGCCACAAAGCATACGGGAATACTTAGATTTTAGTAAGACCATTATTAAATTTGAAAAATCCAATTATGTCTACAAACATTGAAGAACAAGCGAGGAAGGAACGACGTAAGTTTGCATGAGAACTGACCTGCTCGTGCGAGACGCGAGTACTGATGAGTCTCGCTGCTAGATCACTCGGATAAAGGTATTCTAATTTATTGATTTCGTTTCTTTGGCTTCCATTCGAGATATCTCGAGAACTCATAAGAATCGAGTTCTTCGCCATTTTGAACTCAAATACTCCCATTACTTGCAGGAAGTGTTCATTTTTTTGTAAACAAAGTTATCGGTGCCTGACAAAATATAAAAAAAAATTAATACAAAATAGAGTTAGATAATATATATGACCTATGCACAATTAACAGAGGTATAAGGCTCCCAATTATCCCAATTTAATCAATTATAAAATTGTAATAATATATGCCGTATCACTAACTGCACATAATACACGCTTCCGAACCTACTAACGAAGACTTGTGTTTTCGGGAACTGGCGCGTGTACCTCGTGATTGGCTGATCTACCGCCAATCGCAGCAGCACTACCTCCCCTCTCGTACGGACAATTGTGCCGGAGACTTTAGTCTTGGGTGTCTCGGCTGCTTACAGGACAGTTACTGCCTATACCAATCAAATACGAACTCTCTCAGCGAACGTTTCAGCTGTGAAGGCTCAAGTAATTGTGAGGCTGGTACGCTAAAACCAGAAACACTAAGCACTCGTAAACATACTCAAGTCAGTATATCTTTGTTTTTCAGTTTCATAACCTCTTTGAGAAATGGGGATTAGGCAATCATTCTTAAATGAGTGTATTTCGGAGAAATCTATATTCAAATGACTGGTGCTCCAACAACCAGGCATGTATTTTTTGTGTACATATGTATATATGTACGCATGTAGCATGTCAATATGTATACGTATTTACCCGTATGCATGTTAGTATAGTTGTATGTCTGTATGTAAAGAGTAAGTGTATGTGTATCGGTGTATGTCTGTATGTATATTCTTCGTTAGCCTTGCTCTTCAACCGCTTGCTAATTGATTTCATGACTTCACTTTGTTCTCATTTTTTTATTATACTGGTGCTTTCGGAATTTAACTGTTGCTCGTGTGTAAAACTTGAACAATCGGTTGAACGTTTTCCAGAACATTTCTGTTGACTTCTATTTCCATTATTATGTGCTTACTCCTGATGCCTTCCATATTATACGATTTTTCTAATATGTTCTCCCAACTATTGTTAGCAATTAATCTCTTTCTTTCTCTTGCTATATATATAGAGAGAGAGAGGTTTGGCCCTGAAAATAACGCACGTATGAAATCCAAACGACTGAAAAACGACATGAACTTTTCGGTACAACCTTTTCGAGCAATTTTATTATGTATGTAGAAAAATGTTTACAAACTAGAATTTAAAGAACATTGCCGCTGTAATGGTGGATTTTCTCGGGGATCTCCCGTTTACCCAGCCTTACATTATGGCACTGCTCCATACTTACCTCGCTTAACCTTCATCGGCTCCTAAGACCTTCATGTTGAATATGCCAAAATCTCTCTATCCACTCCACTCCATTTTAATTTCAGCTCACGCACAAATGAAAATGTTATTGATTTAAAACGCAAATGTTATTTTAAAAAAGGTGATTACAGTTAAAAAGCAGACATTATAATGCAAAGCGTAATTGTAAGAATTGTATTCACAATGTAATGAAAAGTGAGTTTAATCAAATATTTTACACTATCAAATTTGTGCCATACTAAAATATAAAAAAAAAATACCAATATTTTTGACGATTGAGATAAGTTTTGATATATTTTTAATATTTCCTCAGTCATATATAGGAACTATGTTTACGCCACACACATTGAAAAGCCGCAGAAATATAGAACACCTCAACGTTGCTAACTTATATTATAGTATTTGTCACGCTTGAAAAGGAAATATTCACCGAAATGTACCACATTTCGTGTCGCTGAGTGTTTGCTTGGATAATTAATCGTGCTGGGAAGCAGACAACTTGATTAGTTAAAAACACCTGACAGCAACACACACTGTTGTGTAAATCGTGCAATGTTGACAGCTGAATGCAAACACTAATCCGAGGCATTATAGTGTGAACAAAGCGCTCAAATACGACGGTGGGAAAACTGCTTCCACAGATACGGTCAATATTCCTGTACTGACAAATATCACAGAGTGGAGGATAGAACGGACAACACCGGCACACGACAACGGTCCGACTTCGCTCACACGCATGTCCAGCAACACTGGATACGCTTCTTCGGAGATAACTTTTCATTTACATTTAATCCTTGACGACTTAGTTGAGCAGGTACCAAAACATGCGGAAAATTGACAGAGTCAATGAAGGAGTATGAAATAGAAGAATAAATTAATTTCAAAGTGCACTACAGTATAAAAAGAGTGTTTATATGGGTTGCTATTAACATAAATAAAAATTTTTTAAGATATTTTTATTTGGTACTTTTAACTGCTGTGTGATAGCGCTACTAATGTGTGATAAAAAGCTCAAACAACAACGAATGTTTAGTAGTGCTTTGGTTTAATAATGGAGTGATTTCGTAACTTTGTTTCATAAATAGTGTACAGATCGAGAAATTGACATTTATGTGTGAGCTCGGAACGCAGCTAATAGAGCGACATACGCGAAGACGATACGAGGTCCCTTTTCTGCAGAAACACCTCAAATTGACAATGGTAAAACTGCTTGGTGCCGAGCAGATCTGCAACAGCTGCTCTGATAAAACGCAGAAGATGTAGCCTTTTCCCTTCTGGAAATTGCAGAATGACATCATATGGACGTAAGCAATGCAACATACCAGCTTGCCTGCAGGGCCGTCCCACCGAGCAAAACTGCGTATAAAACAGCGCTACGAGACTGCCTTTCCAAAACATTCATGCAATGGTTTTTGGCAAATCATTTTCTTTTCTTATGTAAAAAATGTTTGTTATGAAACTAAATTGATGCATACATTTAAGAGTTTTCTACTGTATCGACAGTATCAACAGTACTCAATGAACATAAGTCAATGGATAACGACAAAACCGTATTCTATATCTTTAAATTAATTCATTTTATGGGTCTCTCAAAACCAGGGTAATTAACAATGCAAACACATTAAGACTCAATGTTTAAGGGTCAACATATCTGGAAAGCTCATTTCTTCACACACTCAGACACACACACATATATATACCCCAAGAGACAGAAAAAGAGAGAGGGAGAGTTTAGTGATGAATCCGTGTAATTAATTCGTAAAACTTGATCACAGATATAGCTATTAGAATCACAGTAACTCCAGTGGAGTAGTTCCCAGTTCCAACTTCAAGGTGAAGGATTTTGTGACTTTACCGGCAACATGATTATGCCTTTACTGTACCGCAATAAAGGTACCAGACAATACAATACAGGTATTTATACAAAGTCACTGAACTTGTTCCTTATTAATCTATTCACAAAAACAGCATACGCTGTACTTAAAAATTACACTGTAAATCATCAAGCTTAAAAATTATATTTCAGTATCACCAACCATTCCCACCCCCACCCCCCAAATCGTAGTATTATAAAGGATGACTGTGAGAAACAGTAACAACCTCCATCAACAAATTACTTACTTACGAAGAAATAAATAGAAAACATGACGTGGTACGCAACCTTGAAGGTGAAGCTGAAACACATGTTCACTGCAAATATTACAGAAAGTGTTCGACATGGAACAACGACATCCAGGATAATGTAACCTGTGAGTTGAATATGATGGTGGAAACTTTGAAACAACTCCTATAAAGATAATAGGTAATGTGTTGCCTGCCTGCTAGGTACAGTAACGCAGTGTTTCCACATCAAAGAACGAATTACACGCAAATGGCGGGGTGAAGAGTGATAACGACGCTATTCATTAATTTTAATGTGCTCATTCATAATCCGTTATTGAAAACCAATTAAGCTTCAACATGACAGACATTTTATGCGACAACATGGTTGCAACACTTCTTTTCTCTATGTCATAATTTTGTAGCAGTGTCTCGTTTTACAGTGGTTGCAGATATTCATTCTACTTCACATTACAGACGGAAAAAAAACTAATAGAATACATGGGAAAATACAATTGAAGACTGTGGGGACTTAAGCAAGAAATGTGTTACCAAAACATGGTAGATAATCGCCTCATGAGCTATAGTAGTCCTCTGTACGACAAATCTGCACCTCACGCCAGTTTCCTGGGCGTGGAGGCGAAACCTCATGAGGCACGGTGGACTGAATCGCTTGTAACGCTTCGTCAAAGTCGAGCTTCACTCACACAGACTGACCTCCCACTAGACGGAAGTTTTACGTAACTTCTGCCAAGCAGCCACGAGGCAGACATCGCCATTGCAGTCTTAGTCGTCATGCGAAATGGAACCAGGGCTGAGATTGAAGTTATTACAACTTGTCTTACAGATAGCCTGAAGGCAACCGCAGAGTGAGGTTGCTATGAGGAGGCGAGGCCACCGCAGTTGCTCACCAAATGTCACCTAAGAGAGACTAGCATGGACAGCCGCGAGCCACCCACAGCTCTAAACAACGGCATTACTGTAATTAAAACACGCCCCGATTCCCCCGCCGACCGTCCGTCCACTTTATTAATCTGGTCGGAACGAATCTTTTGTCCGCTCTTTCCAAATGGCAGGCTCTATTTTCTGCACGCCATTCAGAGTGGTGGCGCAGGGGCTCGCCAGCGGGACAAAGTGCAGCCTCCAGCCCGTGGGTTATGAAAGATGGCAATATGTATGAACCGTGCACCCGCAGTCGCACCGCGCGGAACACAAAGCACCAATCTGCCGGCGATGGAAGTGCTTTCCCTCTTATCGCTAGAGAGGCGCGTGGATGCCGGCCAACCCCCGCCCCCCTCCCCGGCCCGCACTTTTATCTAATTTTTTAATCTCCACAGCGGGTGTTTTTTATCGGGCGCGCACCACCTCATCCACTCCGAACCTCCCCTATACTGTTCAACGTGGATTCATTGCCAACCCCGTGACTACGAACACGGAACATCGTGTGACACGTTATTGACTGCCCTTCATGTAGTTCATTCAAGTGTATTCCAACAATTATAAACCAATTATATAAATACGATTTTAATGTAAACAATTAAAACTGTCGGCTGCGCACCATAAAAAGTAGTCCACATTTTAATACCTTATTAAAGGGTAAAATTGTTATCGGTGACCTCAGAAGTCACAGTGAGAACTAATAATATATATGCTAGTTCTTAGGATCTAATAGTCCCCTTATTGTATTTTTCAACTATTCGTAACAATAGTATTGCTAATGACCAAATCGCTTTATTTTATGTCGATCAAATTGTACTATGAAACTTTTAAAAACAAATACTTAACTGATATACAATTTCTTCCATCCAGATTAATAAAACAAACTGAGAATAAAATAAAACAAATTAACTGTCCATAAATTTCAAAGTCGCACTTTAAATACATAAAATCACGGAACTAATTGTCCTCGATCACTGTGACAACCGCCTGTGGGCAGTGGAGGCCGGGCTAAGGTTTGTCCTACTCAGGTTAGGAACAAACCAAGTATTCTAATGGTGAGAGTTTGGCATAGGGAAAATTTCTGCCACTAGGTGCGCAGTGTTCCAAAGAGGTCACTTATAATTAACATTTTAAAACACGTAAATAATAAATAAGCAAAACTTTACTTAGTTATGAAGTTATTTTATATTTGATTTATGATTATTGATATCATTTTTTTAACGTAAAAATAGAGAAAATCCGGCACACATGCGACACTAGCGCTTACCTAGTGACGAAAAATATTAGTTACCAAACTAAAAGCATTGAGCTTCCCAACATGATTATATTTACACCTTAGCCGGGGCTATGCCTCACGCTCGTGTCGATACCAGCCAACTATCCTAGGTTAGTTTATACTTCAGTAACACTCACTCACCTAATATGATAGGTTAGTTCCAGCTTTATATTCTTCTTCTATCTAGGACAAGTTCTGGAGTTCCTCTTACGCGGCGATAGTTGAAGAATGACGGGTAAAGCCACAGTCCTCGATCTCTACCTTGGCGGATCACACACTCGTGTCATCAGTGACGTCCTCACATGACGTTAGGAAACAGGAAGGATTACATACCAGCGTCACGTGACTAACTAACATATACTGCCCACTCAGTCACTCAACACCTACAATAAAATAGTACAAACTTTACTATGCTTGTGCAGACGTTTACATTATTTTATTACATTTTCGGCTACGCTGACACGCCATTACATCATGTATCAAAATGTAATGTACTTAAAAGTTTTTGGAAGTGTGTGTTATTTTCCTTCAAAACATATTAGCAGCCCGGTGTGCTGTGTGGTAGCGCTTGTCCAAGGTAATGCAAGGCAATTCACGTCCTGCGTAGAAGTCGAATAAATAATGCAAAACATATTAGGAGCCCGGTGTACTGTGTGGCAGCGCTTGTCCAAGGTAATGCAAGGCAATTCACGTCCTGCGTAGAAGTCGAATAAATACTGCAAAACATATTAGGAGCCCGGTGTGCTGTGTGGTAGCGCTTGTCCAAGGTAATGCAAGGCAATTCACGTCCTGCGTAGAAGTCGAATAAATACTGCAAAACATATTAGGAGCCCGGTGTGCTGTGTGGTAGCGCTTGTCCAAGGTAATGCAAGGCAATTCACGTCCTGCGTAGAAGTCGAATAAATACTGCAAAACATATTAGGAGCCCGGTGTGCTGTGTGGTAGCGCTTGTCCAAGGTAATGCAAGGCAATTCACGTCCTGCGTAGAAGTCGAATAAATACTGCAAAACATATTAGGAGCCCGGTGTGCTGTGTGGTAGCGCTTGTCCAAGGTAATGCAAGGCAATTCACGTCCTGCGTAGAAGTCGAATAAATACTGCAAAACATATTAGGAGCCCGGTGTGCTGTGTGGTAGCGCTTGTCCAAGGTAATGCAAGGCAATTCACGTCCTGCGTAGAAGTCGAATAAATACTGCAAAACATATTAGGAGCCCGGTGTGCTGTGTGGTAGCGCTTGTCCAAGGTAATGCAAGGCAATTCACGTCCTGCGTAGAAGTCGAATAAATACTGCAAAACATATTAGGAGCCCGGTGTGCTGTGTGGTAGCGCTTGTCCAAGGTAATGCAAGGCAATTCACGTCCTGCGTAGAAGTCGAATAAATACTGCAAAACATATTAGGAGCCCGGTGTGCTGTGTGGTAGCGCTTGTCCAAGGTAATGCAAGGCAATTCACGTCCTGCGTAGAAGTCGAATAAATACTGCAAAACATATTAGGAGCCCAGTGTGCTGTGTGGTAGTGCTTGTCCAAGGTAATGCAAGGCAATTCACGTCCTGCGTAGAAGTCGAATAAAAACTGCATTTTCTTCCCAACAAANCCAAGGTAATGCAAGGCAATTCACGTCCTGCGTAGAAGTCGAATAAAAACTGCATTTTCTTCCCAACAAACAATCTGGTTCTTGACTAGTCACATTGTTAATTGGACATCGTAGAAAGTGCATGGTTAGGCGTAGCAAGCCTAATCAGATAATGGATGGTCGTGGGTTTGAATCCAACCTCCTGCACTTGGGATGGTTATGCAATTTGATTATTTCTCTCTTTCATTAACTGTAGCTGCGCTGTCGTTAACGTTTTCTCTCCTGTCTCTTTACGGACATATGAGCACTTTTCAAACCCCGGCTTAGGTTATTCTTCCTCCGCGTTGTTTTACGCTTCTACACGTATATTGTTGTCACGAACAAATTACAAGTATTCGCGCGTTGACCGAAAAAAATTATATACATATGTTATTATCGTAGTAACTCAAGGCTGATCAGCCTATAACAAAATGTAAGAAATGTCAATATTCATATATTTAAAAGCCCGGTAAACAAGAAACAACTTTCCGCAAGTGAGCTACAAACATTATGTCGAGTAGACCCGTCAGTTTTACGTAAAATATTATCAGTCTCGACTACAAAGTTCATTTTCTGAAAGCTGGACGACAAACAGAGAATAATACGATTGTAAGAACCAAATGTTTGTACCCATAATCAATTTAGACTTTACACATAGTGTCAGCTATCAGTTGAGTTGAAAGTACCACATAAATATGTTAAGTGTGTGTAGTAATACGAACGGAATTACTTGTTGTGGTCATGTATGTGATTGTGTCTGCAATAATACACACTGATCCCACACAAAATCACATTATTACTACACCATCACACCCATTGTTTCTTCAATAAAACATATTGGACTACATACGGATTTCTCCCACAACCATCACAACCGTACTTAGCCAACAGAGTATTCCGATGTTGGTGAAGAACTTTGGTTGCCGAGACCCGGCCACAGAACTGTTCAGTCGCCGCCGTTCTGCTGTTTTTCCTCAGTCCACCACAGCAAAGCTGAAACTGTTTCACACTAGATGACGCAAGTTAGAATGCTTGCCATCGACTAGTTAGTAAGTTGATTGAGCGTGCGTTCCTGTCAACAGTACTTGCTGGGAGCAGCACGCCCTAAATAAATTATAAAATTTAATAGTTCCATGAAAAGTTAATAACAATTTAGTGTTTCTCATTATCTATCCAGTTATTAATAGATAATGGATTTTCTTGTTTATACTTTACACTTTAAATTATTTTATCCTTGTGAATTTCGCATGCGAATACAGAAATCCAGGCCAATTCACGTGAAAAGTACACTGTGGTTGAGCGAAGCTGTGTTGCTGCTTGAGTGTTGAGTTCCCAAAAACACAATGTCGGTTCAGCGTTCTCTTCCCTGCTTTCATTGTAANCTGTGTTGCTGCTTGAGTGTTGAGTTCCCAAAAACACAATGTCGGTTCAGCGTTCTCTTCCCTGCTTTCATTGTAACAGGGTGGATTGTTTTTATTCTGGTTTCCATGTTGTCCTGTCTCCAGTACTTTATTACTATTTAATTGACATATCTCGCATCAGAGTACTGAAAATTTATAACCACAGTTTATTTCTCACATGTGCTGTGTCGCATGTATGTGGCGTGATAAAGTTGCTTCATTAACCGCTCACAGAATGAACACATGCATGCTTATAAAAACTTTTCCTAATTATTAAGAGTCACGTATTTGAAGTTCTTAACTGATATGTTGTGGGTAATTTTGACATATATGACATTAAAAATAACATACATGCTTGAAATGTCTACTAGTACCACGTAAGTAGTGTTCTATCTTCATATATATTTTACTTATTTTTGGTTGTATATATATATATATATATATGTATATATAAAGATACACATATTTGGATGTGCTCTAGTCACGACCGCAGAATAAGTCCATGTGTTCCGATATTTATGTATCTCAGAATTGCAACTTGCAGACAAATCTAGCGTGACTTTGTTGTTTGAAATGCACGGAAACAACGAGATATTTTTTTCTCATCGGTTATACTATTTAAATGCAGATTTTCAAGTTCCAATATCTTGTTACTTCTTGAGACTATTTTTCATTTTAAAAAGTTGTATTAAATGACACTATTTGCAAGCGTCGTGTTATGTTCTTTTTGTTTAGAACTATAAAATAATTTGTACGGAATATTGCAGACTTAAACGACTTTAATAACCGCTATTACATTTTTTTTCATAAATATGTACACATATACACACATTATATACAATATATACACATATATAAATTAAGACCAAATTTATGACATTTTAATAATTACCAAGTAAAATGCAAAATTAACTACCGAAGAATTTGCCGCACGCACGAGGACTCTCTACGCCTAAACATCAAGTGTTTTTCTTTTTAAACGATTTAAATTTTTAATCAATATTTAACGTATTACCTCGTGTCTGAAGTTATTGGTAATGCAAATACGTACTGCATGCTGGCTTATGTCATAATACAGCCAGAGTTTTCATAACATGAACATTTGAAACGACACTTATAACAGAACCACTAAAGGTCTCAGTAAAAAACGTCTTAGAAACAAAACAGCTATACGTATAAGCTGAAAGTGGCGATGAAAACAAAACTACAAATAAAGTAAGTATGAACAAAACCCAGGCCCTTCTCAACTTTCACGTTATACATCTATGCAAAATATTTTGTATGCAATATACGTGGGCAAAATATTTGAGTTTTACAAAAACAGGCTGAAAATTATATTGTACCTAACTGAAACTCTTGCCATAGTATATTTTCTAACCAAAACTGAATTTCAATGAACATTTTAAAATAAATATAATTTAATGTAAATGCAAATTATGGATGTCGCGTTTAATAATTTTGCAGAAATATTTACAGTTTTGAGGCACAGGTACCCACAGTGGCTAACAGCACTGAACCTTTTATAGTAAATGTGAAAAACTGGCGCAAAATACGTAAAGAAAACGGTGCCCTGTGTCAGAACAGCTGAGGCGGAAGGATACATTACGAAAACAGCACTGCCATAACTTTGTTATGACTGACAAAATTAGCCTTCACAGATGAGACGGAAATAATCTGCAGTTATGTATGACTATATAACTTTCCAGTGTCTTGTTTAATAAGTACTCAGCGAACCGCAAATTCACAAGAGGGAATAATATTCAGCGGAGGGTTGTGTCAATAAAAATGTAACAAGTAATTTGTTTTCTATGAGCTATAAGAATTAACTTAGTTAACGATCGAGGCTGTCAGCGTTTTCAGAAGCGGAAAAAGAAAGTATAAAGTGTGATCTGAGAGTGCCTTCATTCTCGTGGTATGACAGAATGAAGCCAGCCGAGTGCTAAGTCTCGTTCTTGTCTCTGGGTCCTGCACGGTATATTGGATGAACAGAGATCCAGTTACACGCGAGAAACTACACTACATATTGTACACGGCCAGCTTGCTGCTGAACTGTTCTGCAAAGTTATAGATAGGGTCTGTACCTACGAGTGAGAGCACAACAGCAGTTAAGTAACAGCGACACGGAATGTGGTAAGTTACATTATACGCGACGTACTGTGGCCAAACATCCACAGATCCTGATTGGGTAAGGGACAGACCGCCCTGCTGTTTCTAACACAAGCTGGGCTGACGATACAACATGCATAGTCCATTCACGGTTACTTCATACTTTTCTAAAGCCCTGATAAAGTTCTACTTCCAGGATATTCCTCCGCCTCGTGCAGGTAAAGCTTAGCAGAGACTAGAAAATCACACCAGAGGGACAACGCACGGCATTCGTGCGCACTCAGTGTAATAATATTTTGCATAAATACTATTTCTTATTAGGCATTACCAACGCACATATTTTCTTCCTGTTTTTATTCATATTGATTATAAAGAAAATAATATGATTTATTTGTAAAATATAAGTAAAAGTTCAATTAAACCAATGATAAGGTACTTTCATGTTAAGACAAGGATCTAACACTGGTGATGCATGAGGAAACAAGAAAGCATATGGAGTGATTTTCAAAGGTTTGGTTCAAAGAGAGTGAGACTGTACTGTGAAAATACTATAGGTGTTATTTGTTTATGTGATGGCACGATCCAGAGCACACTGCTGTCTCCCTCGCTGGCTGTTTTGTACCGAGTGTTGACTTGATCGATGTGTAATCCTTCATTGTTCTCGCCAGTGAGACAACATGGCGTGGGAGGATTGCAAGGGTGAAGTTCCAGTGCTCTGTCCCCATATCTTTATACGTCCATGTCTACGAGAATATCACTCCGCTCCATCAGCAGACACGAGTCCTATCCCCAGCACATCACTCTGCATGCCCTCTGCAGTGTGTTCCGATACCCGCGTTAAGCGCACTGATGCGTGCCTGCTCACGCGCACCACACTGTTTCTTCTTATTTAAACACAATCTTGAAATCAGCTAGTTGTCAAATAATCATTACCTCAACGCGGTTAACTCAACAATTTCAAAGCCTATCATATCAACTTTAATTTACTGTTTGAGATGCTGAAAATAAGACATATTGTGGTTGGTTAGTTCTGTGCTGAAGTCAACACTTACAGCCAATAATGTGCACGCTTCGTTGTCAGCTATACCAAGATGAACCTAGAAGAGTAGCAAAGTTTCATAATCAGTTATCCACATTGAACACCGATCCTCACAGAGTACAGTACTCGTCAAATATAACCTTCCTGTGCAACATGTACACTGGATCTGAATAGCTTAACATATACTGTTATGCCCACTTGTATAATTTCATCATATGAGTTTAAAAACTCTCATGGGATCCATCATTGCATTCATGTGTTGATCTGTTGTTATTGGGAAATAGTTATAAACGTTGCTAGAAAGGTTACTTGTGTCAGTTTACTCGTTGTGCGCAGACAACTTGCAGGAACTTCTTTACGGCATTCAGATATGGAACAACTTTTCCTAAAAGCTACTAACTTACACTGGAAGTACGTAGTTGCATGAAAGAAATCTTTTGGTTGTCAGAATTTATTTATTTTGCTAAATGTTTCTTTAAATATCGTCTGGAAACATTAAACATTTTAACTTCAGTATTTCAAATCAAACACACTCAACTATGGTTTCCAATTATGGCACTTAAATTTTATGCCAATGGCAACTACCAACATTAAAAAAACAATGGTATTAAAAAAATGAGTTTTCTTATTCTACGTATAGCTAGTAATTACTGCTTATAAAATTATGTGCAGTTTCCAAAAATTTAGTGAAATAACGCCAGCTCTCGGTGGTACTTTGTAGTAATGCAAACGTTCTATCTTTTTCAACATAAGATTTACGCAAGTGTATGTGAACAAGCACTTTAGCAGAAGTTCGTAATTTAAGGAGAATTTTTCAGTTCCTGGTAGGAAACAATTTTGTCTGTTTGGTATAACAAAACGTCGCTTCACTTGAGTACAAATAACGAAGTGTTTCATGTGAGGGTTTTTGTATATTTTCCTAACTTAAACACTAATAACGAATGTTTGTCAGAATGTTCTTCACAAATACAGTATGCTGGTTGGCAAACATGTGAGCATATAATAGGGGATATGGTCTGTCAGTATCGATTTTTCAATAATACATTTTTGATATTTTTTCTTTTAAATTTTCGTTTTAGCAGTTTGAAGGCAAAATTTGCTAAGGCGGTACTTTCAGCTCACAAGGTTTCGAGGTGAATTCCATGTGGATTTGTGTGCGCAGTTTTTACTCTGAGAGAAAGGTTTTTATGTAAGGTCAAATATATTTAAGTAGTCCCATACTTTGTTGAGTAAATAAAACGTTAATAACAACTCAATAAATAATGTTTATGTAACAAAACATTCACTTGAATAAAGAAAACATCTGCGAAGGGCCAACAATAAATTAGGGTGTCAATAAAATATGTAGTTGAATCAGATGTATGTATTTGCTTGGGCACTTATTTAAATGCCTGCGTTCGAAAGTACAGCTATAGAGTGAGTTTGAAATGTTCGGGACAATTAGAATAGTAAGAGCGTTTGTTAGTGCAGTTATTGATGCTTAATAATGGTATACAATCCTAATAAAACACGTTTAACCGGAAAATAAAAATTAAATATGTAGAACTTACAATATTTATTTACGAATGTTGCCAATTCTTGAAAAACGTGAATTTAAAACACTGTAATGTCTTCAGTAGACACTTTAGCTGATGTTTTTAGAGCGTTTGGGAACGAAACTCCGCCGAACTCTCGTTCTTTTATAACAAACCGAAATTGTTCAACGAACATAGAACCAAACAAATCATTAGTTGCACCAACAAAATCTTACATTTCGGGGTAGCCAAATAAAAACAAGAAAATAATTTGTTTTCGAAGACCAAATATTTAGTTGTCCCCATACAAACAATTTTATTAATTGCACCATACATACTGTGTTTTAATCGACAAAAATTTTATCTCAATGACACGTAAATCTATGTTAAGTTTCTTAGTTGGTTAGCCTGTCCTTGGCTTATACCAACGTGACGCAGAGCCGTTAATGAATTACAATTCAAATTATTCAAGCAGGTTGGCTTCTTATTTCTACCTTCGACTCTTCGCAGGGTCCAGTAGAGATAATTTTATTTCTTGTATAAACTACAGATTCGACAGACAACTGACCTGAGACATAAAAATCTGTGACGGAGTGTTGTCAAACGTTTTCATCTAGACCCACAGTTTTTCATAAGGATTATGAAGTACTGTATTTTCCTGTCATCTGTAGTGTTTTCTCTTCCATCTTAAGCAAATATGGCAGGATAATGCGAGAGACAAATAATACTGTTTGGAACATTTGTGCGATGCATTGCCGGGTTGCACCTGTTACTCGCATAACACGAGTGTTTCAAGGGTTGCCGCACTTCAGATCTACAGGAGCAAAGTAAATTACTTCGCGCCGAATGAGAGCACACAACTGTTACTTTTATACGTGTTCTTACCAATCACAGCATACGACACTGGAACTCTGGAGTAGGGCGTTCGCAGCTAACAGAACAAGCATAACCACACTTGGGAAACTCAATAGGAAAAACTACAAGAAATAATGTAGTCGACCACAGATACTTGTTTAAAGAAAATAATTATTCACTTAGCCCAAATATATTTGTGACATTACAAAATCTATGGATTTAGCAGAAAATCGTATTACATTAAAATGTGCTAATTTTAAATCAATGAAAATTAGAGTGGATGGGTGTATTTCAGAATGAAAGCAATATCTGTCAGCCTCTCTCTTGACGTGCATTTCAGAAAATATCGTCTCAATTCAAAATAATATGCGGTAGTGTCTGTGAATCTTAAAATCGGGGTTCCATGAGTGTAATTATATCTGTAAAAAAAATTTATTCCGAAATTAAAAAATGGCGTCACGGAAGGATTCAAAAATTATTAAATTCATTTTTGTCTCTGTGGCTTGGGAAAAATGATAAAGGACTTATCTGTAACTTTATAATTCTTGATGGTTCTGAAATATTTTGAAATCGCTGCCTCAGCTAGCAGTCTGCAGGATGCTGGGGATCGCCATCTTCCCTATGAAGCTCACGGGCCCAGCGCGCAGACAATGACAGTCCAGCTGCACAGAGGCGCAACGCGGATGTACATACATTAATAAACTACATTTGACTCGCGCGCATCGTCCAGCAGGGCGCTCTTCTCTGCGTCGACCGAGCATGTCTACGGCGCATCGGGATAGTCTATTATGCACAGCAAACTCATGAAATATAAAATTAAATAAAATAAAATCCTACCAGGCCAAAAGCATAGGGTTGGCGTCCTGCCTGGCGAAAATCGAGATGGCTAAGCTTCCTCAAAATTACTTACTTAAAGACGCATTCTAAAAACCCGCGTATCACGAGAGAGCCAGCTCACAGATGCTGTAACACGTAATAAGTTGTTATGGAAACTGTCAACAAACTCCATCTAGCTTATGGCCTCCGGATACAAAACAAATTATCCATAGAATCAGAATTACTCACACTCAAAAATAAAACCATAATTCAAAAACTATGCAGTCAAAAAATAATAAATATCATTCGTATTGTTGCCATATTAAACAGTAACCTTGAAAAATTAAATTAAATTTCTTAACTGTGACAAATTAAATACATATTAATAATAGCTAAGAGAAAACTTTAGATTTTTGTTGCTACAGTGATGGAGATGGAATTTAAAATTAAAATATACATCGTAATGTGACTTAAGAACACGACTGCTCGTAAATCCCGGTTCAAGTGCTCGGTGCTCGGGTGGTTGACTTTAGGATCGGTACTTCGCAAGTCTACTGACAACAGCCAGACGTGAACTTCGCATGATAGGTACAACTAGCGCGTTAAACGCAGTGCAACCCACTAGAAAGAAAGAGGTTAAGTAGAAAACTTGATTCAGCAGAATTTCCTGTCGTGGTGAATGCAGATTACTCACTTACTGACTGTCTTGTTTGCTAGTAAATGTATGTTTGCTAGTAAATGTATGTTTGCTAGTAAATGCATGTTTGCTAGCTAGTATGGCGGTACGTAAACTGTTGAATTATTTTAGAAAACTTAATTTTCTTACTTAGGACTGACAAAAATTTCAGATGACACCAACTTTTGCGTTGCCAGCTTTTCAAACTAACATAACAAGAGACCGAGTGGTTTTGCATTGTTTTCTGGCGAAAGCTTAAATTTCATAGATTTGTACTTTTTCTTCATTTGTATGAGTGGGCCAACATGAATTTGGCACATTCGATGATACAATAGGGAGTACGTGAAATTTGTGAGACCAAGAAAAAATGGTAAATGGCTTCTAGTATAGAGTGGAGATAGAGAGAGGGATATATATATATATATATATATATTTTTTTTTTCGTAACACGTGTATAGACAGAAATAATTAAGCCACATATGTTTTTTATCCCGGAAACTTATATTTATTTCAATGGCATCTGAAAGTAGGTGCAGAGAGGAATTCAGTGATATAACACATGCAAAGAAAGTAGCACAGAAAAACCAAGAAATAATGTGCAGACATGATTAAGTTAAGTGGGCCAGTAGCATGGGCAGTGGACCTGTACTCACAGCTGTAAGCAAGCAACACGCGCCGTGACTCATCCTGGTGGGACCGCTTCCTTATAGCAGCGCAGCACCAGTCCCCGTAATCTGTTATGGTAAGTGGTATTGCAGTGTATGGCTGTATGTACGCAATGAAGCTCACTAATAAGGAAAAACTGGACGCTCTACTTATTTACGGTGAGTGTGGCAGAAATGCCAAGCAAGCCGTTCAAATGTATGGTGAAAGGTATCCTAATTGGACGCCCATCTCACTGCAAACGATAAAAAGAATTTGCACACGTCTCTTGTCACTAGGTGATTGGAATCCCACAACACGAGTGCGACGAAAGACTGCTACGAGCGAGACGCATCAACACAATGTGTTGACACGTGTCGATTCAAACCCCAACATGGGTACGCGAGAACTTTCCAGGTTCGTAGGAATAAGTAAAACAAGTGTGTTACGGATACTGCGCCAACATGAATTCCATCCATATCACGTGGGTCTTCATCAGGCATTACATGAAGGTGATTCTCTGCAGCATGTTCATTTTCGTAGGTTTGTTCTGATGTTTATAAGGAATGACAGCAATTTTCTGAAGAACATACTATAAACCGGTGAAGCTATCTTCACAAACCGTGGGTGGGTGAATTCATGAAACGTGCACTACTGGGCGACGGAGAATCCGCGTTGGATCCAGCACGTGGGGCACCAGCGACAGTGGAAAGTGCACGTGTGATGTGGAATCGTTGGAAACTACGTCATAGGCGATATTTAATTCAAGGTACAATGACCGGATGTACATACCGACGCCCATTTCCTCAGAGAGACCGTACCCGCAGTTTTGGAAGACACACCGCTCGACATACGTCGTGATATGTGGTTTCGGTGTGATGATTGTCCTGCGTATTTTGCTTTGGTGGCGAGGCAAGTGTTAAATCAAACATTTCCAAACTGGTGGTTAGGGCGCGGTGGTGTTGTAAGATGGCCAGCTCGCTCCCCCGACCTCACACTTCTCGATATTTTCCTGTGGGGAATACTGAAAGATAGGGTGTACAACACGGTTCCTACGACGCCATAAGACATGCAGGAACGCACTGTGGCAGCTTGCAGAGGCATTACGCCAGAAACACTTCAGGCTGCTCGTCGCTCGCTACATGTGCGTTTACAGATGTGTATTGCTGACGATGGTAAACACATCGAGCACATGCTGTGGAAAGACCTAATGTGAAGCATTTCAACCATAACTGTGCTCTTCTGTACTATGAATGCGGATATGATTGCATTTCTCCTGTGGTTGGTTGGTTCTATTTTTGTTGTGCATCTGTACGCACTCGTTACTCAGTACAGTTAATGACTAGGAAACAAATCTCCTGAATTACGCTGGTATCTAAACAAATGTAATGTATTGATATCAGACTTGCGCTCATATTGCCCGTCTTCCCTCCACTGCGGTGCTTTCCTTTATCCAATATCGCATTACGCGCCCCTTGCCCCATTGCGGTAAGCGCTACGCTGCTATAAGGAAGCGGTCCCGCCAGGATGAGTCACGGCGCGTGTTGCTTGCTTACAGCTGTGAGCACAGCTCCACTGCCCCATGCTGCTGGCCCACTTAACTTAATCATATTTACACATTATGTCTTGGCGTCTCTGTGTTACTTTCCATTGCATATGCTATATCACTGTATTCCTCTTTGCACGTACTTTCGGATGCCGTTCAAATAAATGTATGTTTCCAGGGGAAAAATAATATGTGGTTTAATTATTTCTGTCCATATACGTGGTACAAATAGTCACTTTGCGACTAATTTTATTTAGCGAAAACAGCATTTTGTGATCTACCACCGTTCCGGAAATTTTGGGGGTGTCATTGTTAGGCGGACCATCCTATATATATATATTTTTTTTTTGGGGGCTGTTTTTGACAATGACATATAGAGAGCTAATGAGGGTGAATTGAGGTGGAAATGGAGCAGAGCCGGAATCCAAAGGCGGGGTAAGCGGGAGATCCCCGTGAAAACCCTCCGACCAGCGGCATCGTCCTGCGATTTCCACGTAAATTTAGGGAGCAGCTCCACTGGGAATCCAACACGACTCGCCTTAGTGGAAGGCTATCGCTCTAGCCACAACACCCCCGCGGTATTTATTCTACCAGACACTAAAAGTCAATACCTAAACAGTTTAACTATTCTGGAGTATGTGCGGATGTATGAAACGTATACCTGATGGTCAAGTATATCATGAATACTTAGTGCCTCTAGTAAAAAGAACGTTAAGAAATTAATTAATTATCATTATTTTGTTAAGGAAAATGAGAATACAAATACATAGAATTTCACAAAATCATCTACTTACAAAATTAGAAATTATGTTCCCTTAAACAAAATTATTCTTTTTAAGTCTACCTCTAACTTGCGTGTACTTGTATAGTCTATAGAGTTTACTTTACCATGATCCCTCATCGTGGCCTTGAGCTAATATACCTTACGAGGTACCTGTTGGTTTTGCGTCACTGGCGTAATCTCTAGATCGTCGCCTTGACATTCATTCAAATGCGTTTAATGGCAGTGCTAACGAATGCCATTAAGTAAGCAAATAACTTCTCTGCCTTCTCGTTCTGTACCTTGCGATTATAACTGCGTTGGACTGTGATCGATTGCTGCCGTCCGCAATGATCGATCAGTAGGGTCCTTGCCATTTACCTTTCCGTTTTCGTAGGAGCTCAGACTTCATAAAACTGCACCTGTGTTTCCTCTATTTTATTTGGGCCATAGGGCCAAATTTAGTGTGGCACACCTTACGAGTTATTGAGCGAACTGCAAACACTCAGCCATCTAGTGCTCGAATTCCATATGGTCAAGTCAAAGAGGAAAATGGTTTGAAGGTTAACTGGAACCAAGTAATAACTGACTTCACACAGAACTGTTGAATATGACGTGATGATAAAATACTCCTTCCAATTGTTGTGGCTTGTCAATCAACCGTTTACGCTGTGGACGTATGGTAATCGTACCAACATCACGAATACATATTTGTCACAACATTAAACCATATTTCACGTATAATTTCTCCAGTTTCGGTGGAGCTACGATCGCTCGCAAGTGAAATAAGTGGTTCGAGAGTGCCACTGCTGCACGTACTTTGTGTAGGTTTGTAGCTATTGGTTGGCAAGTGATCACAGTTCGCTGTCAATCAGTGACGATCACTGGTTATCCTGCCAACTCGTGCAACTCAAGCAATCAGTCGACTTTTAATTACTCCTGAAAGCAATTTTCACAGATCTGTAGTTAAATAATACTAATTAAATAACTGGCTGGAAATGCGCCTGTGTTCATTCAAAGTCAGAGACGTTGAGTGTGATGTGGAGGACGTTTTGTTAGTAAATATAGTTACTCACTGCCAACGTGTTTCTTTTTGTGGTTTGGAAATGATTAATTTGCGAATGTTGTAGAAATGTTTACTTCAATAAAACAACAAATACAACATTATTGTCCAATGAAACCATGGTTTATAATTCCTTCTCTGCATACATCTAAGTGTGGAGTATCCAGAGATTACAGTCATTGTACTTAATAATCTCTCCAGTCTCTTGTAATGGGCCTTAAAATTGAACTGATTTAAATAAGCATGTAATGAGACACGTGTGCAGCTGTCGAGTAAGTCGTGAGAGGGGAAGATGAGCCCAGCAGGGGGGTGAAGGGTGCGGGGTAAGGACATGCTTGGTCGACTGCAGCTCGCTCCTACCGACGACTGACTGCTTCCAGTAGGAATTTCCTCCCCTATTAAGAAAGTCTCGATGCTAAGTTAGGTGGTGGCGAGGCGTGCGTGAAGGCAGACTTGGCAAGTGGCAAGCGACAGCGACAAGCTGTAGATACAAGTGTCGCAGAGCGACAGTGGCGTCACTGGTGTTCGTGGTTTAGTACTACCGACGTCATGACAAGTGTCGCTCTGCACATCGTGTCCAGCCTTTGTGGCGCTCGCGACAGACACACTGCTGCCCTCGGAGTAACATACAGAGGACTAACGCAGCTCCAGGCAGTCCAACCTGCACAGACCTATTGCAAGTGTCATGAAGAGCGGTGTGGGTACTGGTGATCAGCGAGTTGCGGTTGTTACTGCTCATATGGACGGCTAGGAGTGACCGGGTGTACAGGTCCAGACCTTACATCCACCTAAGTGACGGGCGGAGGTTGAACCAGATCGCGAGATACATATATTTTGTGTGCACTCTAAATGGCTTAGAGTATTCGACTACGTAATTCATGTTGACAAGGCTAGTTTAATTATTTAACTGATTAATATTATAGGTAACCGAGTAATAGTTTATTGTGGCAATTAGTCATAGTATTGTCACTGATGACTTTAATAGAGTAGATGATTGGGCAATGTGAACAATACAGTTATACTGATACTTTTGTATTCTTGTGAAAAACCTGAAAACTAAAAATGACTTTTTATTATATTAATGTATCCGTGCCTTGACAAACGTGGGCGTGTGAAAACAGTCGTAACAATACTGAAGTGCAATTTTGCACCACAGTTGTTTCTCCGAGCTGCAATTTTTTACGTTTGTGGAGGTACATTCTCTTTCACAGGATGCAAGTATAACGTCCCTCGCTCCCTTACAGCTCGTGAAGGCGTCTTACGCGCTAAGCTGGCCTTGTAGCTGACGTTGCTGGGACACTGCTGTGTTGCACGAGCTGTACATGTCAAGCTCAGCGCACGGAGCCGCTCGCAGGAGCGCTTGTCATCCAGTGATGGCTGATGCTGGACGCTTGAAGGCGAGCTACGTGTCGGAACTCCGTTCGCCAATCAACGCCTGGCAACGTACTTGCCAGCCAACAGCCCAGCCACTAGGGAACCTCCTGCACTACGTAACTAACGAGTCAGACACGAGGCTCGTTTCCAGAGCCTGGCGCAGCCAATCTGGGAATTGTTACGCCCACAGGAAAGGAACAACCACGCCGAGCTGCATTTAATAACTTGCACACTCTGTGGTCATGGTGGATGCCACAGTACATTGCATTAGTGTGCGACAAAGTCGTAGAGTATGTGGTGTCACCTGCGAAGGAGCAGTTCATGTGGCGACTGGGAGATAAGTGTGTGCGTATAGCAGAACACTAATACAAGTGCTGAGATCCTAACGCAGAGTTGTAGCATGTGAGTGTACTGGCGGAGGTAAAGTACGTAGGTAGATGCACGCCTACCACACGACCGCCGTGAACACAGGAGACATTCACGCCGCGGGAAGAATGACGGAGGTCAACTGCCTACTACCTCTCCTAGCGTGTCACACTGAAGGACTCTCATAGTCACCCCTCCCTGCTTCCCCCATCCATTAACCTGTCAAGGGCTCGTCATCCCTCTCGAAAATGTGCTGTGGTAGCCCCCGGGGGAGTGCAGCCGCGACCACAGATGAGATCCTCTAGAGAGCATCGCTAACCTTCACCAATCCTTGGCGCGGGGAGAGGAGGGGAGAAGCCGCGCGAAGTGAGGAGAGAGAAGTTATCGACCATGTTTCTTTCTAGAGGCCATTCCCACGAGATCTGTTGTAGGGGGCTCCCTGTTAATTACCAGATTTTCTAAACAATCCTTTCCTTTTTTTATAATATAAATAAATAAACAGTAAATATAAATGACAAAGTCCTTGCTGGTAGCTGCAACATGAACATTTACTGTAGTGTCTTCACGGTAAAGTGAGCATTTTTGAAGTGCTACATAAGATCTACTTTCTCTACTTTGATATCGTTCCACCATACGTATAATGTACACACCCAAGGTCCTGATCACTTTATCCATGCATCAGTCAAGTTGAAATGTGAAAATGTTAGGAATCTGAACATGTTACGGAATGTGCTAATTCTTATTGTAATGTGTACAATAAGAAAAACACACCAACTTGATTTGCGACAAAATGAAACTCTAATCTGCCAATACGCCACGATTAAGAACTTAACTAGCAGCCAACTTGGCTGGGATCGTGCAGGTCAGTGTGTGTACAGTAGTAAATATGCAATTAACAGAATGTAATATTTTCAAGTATAATTTCAAAAGTGCTCTCTTTACCATCAAAAGCATAGAAGGTATTTATTGATATGTGGATTTAGAACTATGAAACTCAGTTCTATTACTTAAGGAGCTGCCTACCTGGTACTTTAACTGCACTGCAGAGTGTATGAAACCCTGGATATGTATGTTAATAATAAAGGTGCGCTAAATGTGATAGTTACGAAAACAAAACACACTTCAGATTATGCCTGTCGATTACTTTCAAGACATAATGTACGTTTCAAACAACATTTCCAAGCACACCAAAGTAGAATGATTTATTATGTTTTGGCACATCGGGACATGGCAACAGAAATCGGAGCTCTTCATATTCTGTCATTACGGTCCCCCGGCGGCAATCTTGTCCGCCATGTTAGATGTTGGTGACATTCGATTTTTGACCCCAGCAACCTTCGACCCCGGTAACCTTTAACCATAATAACTCTCAAAATAAAAAAATTCAAACAAATTAAAAAATTTAAAGAATTCCAAAAAAATGTTTAACAAATTATTTAAAAAATTTATAACATTATATCAAAACATATAAAAATACAATTTAAAATGTATTATTAAAATGTTATTTAAAAACTGACATTTCCGGAGATCACCCAGCACCATGACCACCACCCCAACCACGCTCCCACCAAAAATCACCCATTACAATATTTTGAATTGGCCCATTGTTCTCACCAATGACTGGCCTTTGTTCGGCCAATAAATCGTATTCGCTCCACCCCACGCATGTTTTCCATTGGCTAATTGCCCCACCCCTCCAACCCTTTCCAATATATTAAATTGCCCAACTACTCGTATTCGCTCCATCCCCGCTCCCATGATCTTCATTGGGTTATTCAAACATTCGTTCGACTAACTCCACCCCCATACATGATACTCATTGGCTAATAAGTTGGCAGGCATCAAATGTTTCTCATTGGTTAATTATGTTCGCTTAACCAATTATTCGGTCAAATACTCAAGTTCGATCCACCCTATCCGCCCACGCCAACAATTACTCACCATCGTCCGACCCCTAACCACCTGACACTTGCTCATTCCGCCGTATGCAGCCGTGTTGGTGGTTTTTTCCTTTGTAATTTGTTTACATTTTCAACACCCAGGTGGTGCTATTTTCACGATTTCGTCACCAGGCGAGCTGCCGATTCAGCAGTCAGGAAGCAGCCATATTTGATTATGTTTTTAAAGTATAGGTGGTGTTGTCAACACCCTCCATTTTAGATACTATTCTCAACCAATAGGTGGCGTTTATTTCTCGATTTCACTGCTAGGCGAACTGTTGGTACCACATTCATTCTGACGATTTAGCAGCAAAGTGAACTGTGGGCACTCATATTTATAGTCATAGGAATAAATGTAATTTTTCTTCCAATTTAAATACATTTTTTTTTCAATCAGCGGTATACCTACATGTATACATTTTTAAAGCGATAATTTTTTTTGTATTAATAACTTTAACAAAGACCGATAAAAAAACGTTTTTCGTTTTAATACTAATTAAATTACCATTGAAATTGAGTATTTATTCGTTTACCCCTCACCCCATCACTTTAGTCTGACCAATTATTCACCATCGCTAAACCCCTTATCACTACCGCTCTTGTTATCAACATTGTCCGCCAGAGCGTGCTAGTATGGGGAAAGTATTTAATGGGAACAATGTTGACCCTTGGCACAGTTTCTCGTCTGATGCCAGAGGTGACAGATAGCTCTCACCCTCGCCTTTTAGCATTCTCACTGGTAATTTATATATTAAATCCTCAGTTCGCAGGTTGTTATCAGGCGTACATGTAATACGCATACATATTCCCGCGAAATCAACAATCTACTTAAATTTGGATTATCGGTTCGGGCCTGCTAGTCTCTGGANATACGCATACATATTCCCGCGAAATCAACAATCTACTTAAATTTGGATTATCGGTTCGGGCCTGCTAGTCTCTGGAGGAATATGTAACCTCATAAAATACGGTACTAGAAACTAGTTGTTTTAAAAATAAATTAATTTACAATCGATTTAATTTGCAATGTCGTTTCTTCAGTACCCGTGCCGTTACTGTAACACATCGTTTGCATTCACCAAATGTGCTCGAAGACACGTGAAATATGGACGTTCGAATAATGCACATAGAGTGGCATATAAGTGTGGAAACTGTGGCATGGCATTTGCTATGGGTGATAACTTGCAGAGGTATGCAAGAAACCTGCGTAGCTGTAGGACCTTCACCTGCCAAAATCCGCCGTGTACAGTCTCCTCCACCGCAGCGTATGAGTGTNATACGCATACATATTCCCGCGAAATCAACAATCTACTTAAATTTGGATTATCGGTTCGGGCCTGCTAGTCTCTGGGGGAATATGTAACATCATAAAATACGGTACTAGAAACTAGTTGTTTTAAAAATAAATTAATTTACCATCGATTTAATTTGCAATGTCGTTTCTTCAGTACCCGTGCCGTTACTGTAACACATCGTTTGCATTCACCAAATGTGCTCGAAGACACGTAAAATATGGACGTTCGAATAATGCACATAGAGTGGCATATAAGTGTGGAAACTGTGGCATGGCATTTGCTATGGCTGATAACTTGCAGAGGTATGCAAAAAACCTGCGTAGCTGTAGGACCTTCACCTGCCAAAATCCGCCGTGTACAGTCTCCTCCACCGCAGCGTATGAGTGTACTTGCCACAAAACCAAGGGTTCAGGAAGAGTATCCACCATCGTGCCAGCGACCATCACGCCCAAGAATCGTGGCAGGGTCTGGGTTGGTTAATGTCAATGGTTTTTTGGACGCCCAAACTGCATTCCAAAACCGTCTAAATACATATATATGCTTCCACAACGACAGCGGGCATTCAAAGGATGTTTGCACGTATTTAGCTCGAATGGGGCAAAACATAGCTGTTGGCTCTCCACATAAAAACGCAACCAATAAAATGTCATGTATGGCTCGAACACAGCTTTGTAAAACCAACTTCATTCAACGAAAGGAAGGTGTTCAAAGGCAAGTTATAAAAAATACTGTAAATATACGTCACGAGAAAGATGCATGCAAACAAAGTGTTTCGGGGTAAATATTAATAACATATAAATCACTGAGTGCCCCTTTCCCTCTAAATAACATGCATGCTCCCCTCAGCTAAATATTTGTTCAAAATTAATGTTGGAAAAAATTACGTGTCGTGTATGGATGCGTCATTCAGCTTTATATAAAGTAATCCGGACTCGAAAAACACAAAAAACTGAGTTAAAACCACTTCGCTCCACCCGCGGTATGCGATAGGCGCAGTGATGGATCCCGCGCGTTCCCCCTCACCACGGCATAGATGCTTATCTTTAAAATAGTTTCCTCCCATGTTTAAAATAAGTTATATTAGCAAATTTAGGGAGCGGGAAAAAAATACCCGCCTATTGTCAGCATATCAAACTCTTTATATGCATAAATATTGCACGTNAAAAATTACGTGTCGTGTATGGATGCGTCATTCAGCTTTATATAAAGTAATCCGGACTCGAAAAACACAAAAAACAGAGTTAAAACCACTTCGCTCCACCCGCGGTATGCGATAGGCGCAGTGATGGATCCCGCGCGTTCCCCCTCACCACGGCATAGATGCTTATCTTTAAAATAGTTTCCTCCCATGTTTAAAATAAGTTATATTAGGAAATTTAGGGAGCGGGAAAAAAATACCCGCCTATTGTCAGCATATCAAACTCTTTATATGCATAAATATTGCACGTATAGTAAGTCTTGTAAGGAAAAAAATGATATATAGTGAGGAGACGCAAGCATTAAGGTACGCCTGCCACAAGTAAAAACAAAAAAAAACTTCTGTCTTCGGCAAATAAAATTTGTGTATTTTCGTACGTTCACTCGCTCCATTAAGAGATATATCCGATCCGCAATAAAACACGCCCCGCCCTCCCCTTCGAGAGCCACACACACACTGCTACGTCACTTTAGCAGAATGAAAAGTGACATGCGAACATGTGTATGTATGTTTGTGTGGCCTCTATGCCGGCAGCTGTTAATAGTATTCACTCTTTATGAATTACGCAAACTATTACGTAGTTTTATACCTAATAAGCTAGTCCCCCATGCAGATTTATACATCAATACGAATTACATTAGATGCGCGCATACAGATCTCATTCACCACCCTTCAACCTTGTCGAGACATACACGTAAGGAAATACTTCGCAAGTGCGAATATAATTAGAGCACATTGAAGACAGTGCATTTCGGAGGCAATGCGATTTTAGAGTTATGTTAATCCCGTTTGAATATAAACAAATAATTCTATGTACATGTTTTTCATATACAAAAAACAAATATGCAATTATTTATTAATTCCGATGAAAGTAAAGATATTTTCTGATGCTGTGAAACTAAGAAATAAGACTGAAAAAAAGGTACATTCTCCACTGGCTTATACGTCACACACACACACACACACACGCAGAGCGAGACTTATAGACACATTAATAAACTATTAAGACAAAAGCATATCACTGTCTTAAATACCAGTTACCTAAAATCACCGATTATAAAATTACTTAATTTTCAATTACAAACCACTTCCTGATAAATTCACGAACGAACTAAGATATTTTTACAACAAACTCTGAAATTTAAAACCCCTATTCTATTACCACAGAACCAAAATATATAATTTTCCAGTTTTTTGTACAGCCAAAATTACTGAGTATATCTCAACTATTCATTTTTAATTACAAAACTTTGCTCGTGCCACGAACCCACGCTGTTTAGACAACTAAGAACAACACTCTGACACTTTTTATTAAGTACAACAATACAACAGTAGAGCCACAAACCAGGCAGAGCCGCCCCCCTCCACTCTTCCTGGAGGGGGAGGGGGATATTTGTGAGACACCTGGGCTAACTGGGGAAACTCAGTAAATGCTAGCTGCAGAGGGCAACCTCTGTAACTACAGTGTGCTAGGTGCAGGGGGTGGGGAAGGTGCTAATCTTGCTCCTTCCTGATCTCCCTGTAGGCTACATGAAACCCCGCCTGGGCTGGACTACCCTCGCTCTGAGCTCCGGCAGCGATGAACAATGGCGGCGACCACGAGCTTCTTCTCCTCACATTCTGTGGCTTGTGTTCTTCGGGACTTGATATTCCGCTATTTTTAATGTTGTAACTTCATTGCTGTTGTAGTGATGTAGTCTTTAATAGGTTTTTCTAACTTATTTGTGCTGTGTGTGTTTGTTGGTGTATGTTTGGCAAGTTACACAAATATGTAATCTGGATATTTTCCATTTTCCCTCTTTGGTGAGCAACATTTCAGTTTGACAGTCTCTCTCTTTGTACGTGCACAATCTATTTTCGCTCACTAAAATGTTGGTTATATTGTGTTTTAGTGAGGGTGCGCGTGGCAGGCTTATGTTCACTGCGACTGACACGCTAGTCTTTACTACACGTAATATTCACTGTACTCTTTGGCCTAACATTTCTACATTTGCTGGATGAATGTTATTTTCTGCACGTCACCACCCCTGTCTTTGTTGTGGCGACGTAGTCACGTTAATTTCTCCCACTCCGGTTGTTCGACAGTAAACTATGCAATCTTCTTGTCAAGGAAATAACTTCATTGTTTCCGTGGATTCGACGGTTGTCATACAGCTAAGTTACAACGGGACTTATCTAAAACTTAACCTGCTTTTGAAAATTAACCGTTTGTGACTTGAACAGTTTCGTATTGTCTATTTTGGTTTCAAACTGTAATTGTAGAGTACTTATTTGTTGTTAAGTGTTAATTCGATATGCATTAAGTTTAAGGTTAATACATTATTTAAATTTAATACAAATTAGCGTCATTGGTTGTTAAGGATGTATCCCAGGGGTCTCATTTTAATATTAATAAGCCACATTAATTGGAAAAAGTTATATTTTGAAAAACGGCGTCGATTTTGTGGTATTAAAAATACCTTTTATTATTTTAATAGTTTGTCAAGTTTCATGGATTTTGTTTTAGAGGACTGATCTTTAATGTTGCATTGCGTTCTCTCTTTGATGGTTATTTAAACAGTCATTAATTTATTTTGAAAGACAGAAAATAATTATTTGTTCTGATGACAGTTGTTTGCTGACCTCTTTGTTTTTGAGAGAAAAATAAATTTGGAAAAAAAGAATTAATTACCCCACAACCACCAGTTACGTGTTATTATTTATAAATTTTTCCTCTGGGCTTATATGATGTTTAATTGTGAAAGTAATTATAGATATATTCTCTTTTGTGCCTTACGGTCACTCAGTACGATTAATTATTAGAGCTTCCTATTGTGCGTATCGCTTCCTTTTATTTTTGTTTGTGCCTGGTCCCTTTGGTTATTTGTTTATTATTTATTATCCCACTTTGTATGGAATGGCTTTGTGGCATTTTGTTTGTTGTTTGTGCGAAGGACTCGGAAGTGTTTGTCGGAAGTATAATATTTTATTGGTTTCTTATCTTTTGGTCGTACATGGGCACAGTACCTGCCAGGGCAAGAATCAACCACCTGCTTAATTATGTTTCAAATAAAGGCTCGAAGAATGGCTTTACATGCCTATGTTCTTGATGAAAAATTGTTAATTATTAAGAATATAATAATGTGGGTGTTGTAAAGACTTTGCCTTAAATGGGAAAGTGTAAAACAATGTGAACCATATTTGGAACAAGGTGAGTCAAAATGACTGCACACACTTAGACGTCCAGTGAGAGGGTGACGGCAGCCCAGGGTGAGAGAGAGTAAGAGAGGGTGACGGCAGCCCAGGGTGAGAGAGAGAGGGTGACGGCAGCCCAGGGTGAGAGAGAGAGGGTGACGGCAGCCCAGGGCGAGAGAGAGAGAGGGTGACGACAGCCCAGGGAGAGAGAAAGAGAGAGGGTGACGGCAGCCCAGGGTGAGAGAAAGAGAGAGAGAGAGGTACTCACATGATGTCGCCCAGCTTGAGCTGCACCAGCGCACAGGACTTGTGGTCAGAGGTGGTGACTGCTCGACGACGGCGGTACCTGGGGCTGGCGGGGGAGAGGGCGGGGGCCATGGAGCACTCAGGGTCTCCGAGGCGCACCAATGGGGAGGAGCCTCGTCGGCGAGTGCTCATGTGGCGACCAGCCACTCCACCCAGCATCCTGTAACACATACCAACTGGTTACTTACACATCAGTCTCTGCTTTGTCACCCTAACAAACACCTTACATCTATAACAACTTCACCATAGGATTGCGACCAGCGATATATTTATGGCGCACCACGACTATGATCGCGACATCCGGTTATCGGTAATGCAAACCCTAGGTACAATAGCGCTTTGTTCTTCGAAAAGACGGGCTAAAAAAATAGGGTGAATAGTATGGGACTTTCCGGGAGTGCGGCATTGGGACAAATAATGCTGCAGTATATCTAAGTATACATGGCAATTGCTCACTCGGACAATTTGTTTGGGGGCCCCAAGAAAGTGGGGGCCCTAAGTTAGAGCTTGTGTAGCTTATACATAAATCCTGCACTGATAATGGGAAAAATATATTTCAACAAGCAGATCGTTGATTTTGGAACACAGCCCGCTGCGTTGCTAAACTCACATCTGTGCACAAAGATATCAATAAAGCTATGGCTTATAGAGTACCACACAAATACTCTTACGAGTAGCCATCGTTATGGCCCTCTTTATGATAAAGACAATCGCATTGACTGTCTTGGCAAACTCAAGTTAGAGAATAGGCCCCCAGAACCAATATGGTGTTTGCACACCCCTGTTGGCCAACTCTAGAAACACACAACACTATATTCTAGCTGCCAACTCCATAAGCATATATTGTGGACGAGCGGATGGAGTGTCCCCTAGCGACACCCGATGTACACAAAGGACAAGTGGAAACAAGATGGTGGACAAGATGTTGGATGGTGGACAAGATGGTAGCGATGACATCACCCAAGATGTTGGAAAGGTTATGGTCAATATTATAGAGAGGTCGAGGGTAAGTACATCGTAGATTAATATGGTGACGTCGCCCAAGATGGTGTCGATTTCACTGCTCCACAGCCGGTAGCTGTTGCCCTCGGACCACCATTTCCCATCTACTCACGTTTGGGAAATTGCAGCGGAAAATATTTCGTTTATGGATAGCAACAGATGTTTCGTCGATTTAACTTATGCTGACGTAGAAGAATGCGTGTTCTTTAATAATGACTTCTTATACTTGAAACGACCGACTTATGTCATTTTGTTGTTTTTGTTGTAGTAGGTTTTGTTTCTCAGGCTTTCCATACTGCACTTGCATATGAGCACGATCCTTATTGGTTCATGATTTACGTGGCGCACGTAATATGGCAAGTCGCATGCTAAAGCACGCCGAATGCCGGTCGTCTCCCGGTGACAGATACATCTTGGCCATATCCGCTGTGAGGGTACAGCTACAACTACAGTGACGTCACGGTGGCCCGCCCAATCAGACGCCAGCACGGCTCATTGTAGCAGAGCCCTAGGTCGTCACGTCGTTAAATGTATACGAGGTGTGCAGCTAGATTTCACTTAGGAAGTTTCCAATGTCATTAGGGACACTTCGTATCCATACACCTACACACTTCCTTGTATGTATCAATATGCAACAATCTTCGTATATCTATGTTAATTTCGTCAAGGTGCACATTAATAAGATTATATTTTCATAGGTGAAGTGCACTGACAAAAAAATTAATACAGCAAATATATTAAACGTATTTAAAATTACAATATTTCATTTTGTAAGCATTTTAAAGTAACATTAGTCAACATCACATTTTAGAAAACTCGTTCGTATCAGATGCATATCACACTACATATAAACTTGAGTTAAAAATTTTTTTGAAACACAGCATAAAAGCTGCGCACTCTGATAAAATATTTGCTATATGATAACAGAAAACATGTCTTCTCCGTGTATTGGATTTTAACACATAAAATATTTGAAACTAAAGCTCTCTTAGGTGTACTGGCGTTTTAAATTTTGAGCAAAAATTTACTGTAGAGTAAAGTAAAGCAAGTCATTGAATAAAAATTGTAATGTTTAGTAACATTGCCTCAATTTTGCACCTTAGTGCCGCCACATTTAATGCGTGATACATCGGATTTATTGGTTGTGTTTAGGAGTTTGTGATGACCCTACGTGTTATTGGGCATATTTAATGTATGGCAGGCACTTTAATTGGTAATATTAATATTAAGTACTTGTTCCGTATAATTTGTTTCGTCATCTTGCGTGCTGTCAGATTATCGCCTTATTTGCCATATTATATCAAGCGTATTGAATATAAGATTCTGTCGTGTATCGAACAAGTGTTATAACTGTGAAGGGAGTGGCTGGCCATTTCAGGCTGCAGACGAGTGGCCCAGGAAGGGGGAGACACTCGCCCCTCCCCCTCCTCATTCTGCTCCCGGCCATCCGCCGTGGAGGGAGGATCTTGTATTGTAAATTGCAACTAAGGATATATATAAGTGTAATCATTATATTGATGTAATCGGGAACAGTATTATTGTAAATGAAAGTGAACTACAGTATGTATCGAGTATTTGCACAAGCACGCAACGTTCCCGGAGGAACAGAACAACTAAAGGAACGCCTTAGGGGGGGGGGAAGCGTCACCCCGCCATGGAGGGGGAGAGGCAATATTCCCGTGCCAAGACGCGAGTTCAGAAGTTGGTCGTCTACTGGGTAAGGAGGACTTACGTAAGAGACTGCGAACTGAGTTCCAGGCTGTTGTTACGTCGATCACATACTCGCCACTACAATGCAGTGTACGGCGGCGCGGTGTTCATAGCGGACCTCGGCCCTAACAGTTACCAATTGAACTGTTAAGAGCCGATAATCAAGCATTCCTGGTCGTGTTGAGTGGGATTTTTATTATTAGTCAATACCGGGCAATTAACCTACCATCTATGTATTGACAGTATGAGCTAGCCGAGGCTAGACAATAGACATTACAACAAAGAACAGGCAATGACACTGGTTCGGGAGCGCGAGCAGAATGCCACGACCAGGAGGGATTCGCAATTATTAACCGAGTCAGACAATATGTGTTGTGAAAGGATGCAACAATATTAAACTTAACAAGAAAATATAATGCAGGTTCTTTTCTTGTTTACTGGCCAATACGCAAAGATCGGAGGCATCAGTAACACCAACTAAAGTGAATGTTTTGTGGCGATAAGACTAGGTACGTAGTTACGATACAAACACACGTAATGTATTTTCCGCCGCGATCTGCTAACGAGACAGTCTTGAGTAAGACGTCTCCAGCAGGAAGATCCACAGCCAATCCCAGCACGTACTATCAGCTGTTGGTATTCTCTTCATGTTGCTGTCTGGGCTAACGAAGCTGCCTGCTACTCCGCTGCATTAAGTGATAACTAGGTGTTGTTGCCAGCCGGTTGGACAACTGCCTTCTGTGCCAGTAGATTCATACAGACCCTGAATGTTGTGCGTATTGCCTTCCATAACCCCTGCCTGTTATGGCTACTGTATTATTTTTGTAAAGTGTATTTTAATGTAACGTACTTAACTTTGTTTATGGCAACAGTTTGATGTATCAAATGACTGTCATAGCGACTGCCCTACTGTGGCAAATATTTGTCAAAGAAATTGCCTATTTGAATAACTGCCTTTAAAAACAAATGCTCATTTGTGCACTCTTTTTTAAGCGAGTGAGTGAAGAGATTTCGGCTGCTCTTACCATAGAGGTCTTGACAGCCGACGAAGCTGAAGCGAAGCGAGTATGGAGCAGCGCCGGAATGAAAGGGTGGAGGAAACGGGAGATCCCCGTTAAAACCCTCTAACCAGAGAGATCGTCCAGCACGACTACTCTCTGTTAAGGTATCTCCAAGCTGCAGTTCCTGCGTCCTATATTAAAGTGTGAATTCTTAACGTAACAGATTAATATATGCAAGCAGAAATCATAGATGCCAAACCTGTACTTAAGAAAATATTTAATATTTAATTCAAATGCATTATAATTTCCATGAGTGGAGAAATCGTGAAGTAAAAGAGGGCTTGTAGTTGTTGGAAACTTATTCCCGTAATTTAATTACAGCCCTTTACATTTACGATTTTATTTCACGCGGGTCCGTGTAAATTCTGTACCCTGCTCCAACACCCAACCAAAATCGCCTCTTCCCAGGTTTGATCAGAAGTCAATTTATTTCGGTGCCATTCCACTTGGTCGGTTTGTAAATGCCACGTATGTCCTCCGTGTCGCTCAGCCCGTCGTGTGACGACATCATGAACTGTAGCCCTAGCACACCTGCACACATCTCCCTGGCTCCCATCTTCCCACCTCGAGCTGTGTGCACAACACACTTTATTATTTGACAGCCTCACAGCTGTATTACACTGGAGAGCAAAAAAAACTGGCATAGGCGTGCGTATGCAAACAACAGAGGTATGGAACCAATCAGAGTAACGCGATGCGGTCGGCAGCGCCTATATAAGACAACAAGCGTCTGGCAAAGTTTCTAGATCGGTTACTGCTGCTACAATGGCAGGTTATCAAGATTTAAAAGAGTTTGAACTTGGTGTTATAGTCGGTGCACGAGAGATGAGACATAGCATCTCCGAGCTAGCGATAACATTTGGATTTTCGCGTACGTTCATTTCACGAGTGTACCGTGAATATTGGGAATCCGGTAAAACATCAGATCTTCGACATCGCTGGGGCCGGAAAAAGATTGTGAACGAACGGGACAAACGACGATTGACGAGAATCATTAAACGTGACAGACGTGTAACCCTTTCTCAAATTGGCGCAGATTTCAATGCTGGGACATCAACAAGTACCGGCGTGAGAACTATTCAACGGACCATCATTGATATGGGCTTTCGGAGCCGAAGGCCCACTCGTGTACCGTTGTTGATTGCACGACACAAAGCTTTACGCATCGCCTGTGCCCGTAAACACCGCCATTGGACTGTTGATGACTGGAAACACGTTGCCTGGTCTGACGAGTCTCGTTTCCAATTGTCTCGGGCNACTGTTGATGACTGGAAACACGTTGCCTGGTCTGACGAGTCTCGTTTCCAATTGTCTCGGGCGGATGGACGTGTAAGGGTATAGAGACATCCTCATGAATCCATGGACTCTACATGTCAACGGGGGACTGTTCAAGTTGGTGGAGGCTCTGTCATAGTATAGAGAATGTGCAGTTAGCGTGAAATGGGACCCCTGATACGTCTAGATACGACTCTGACTTGTGACAGATACGTAAGAATCCTGTCCGATCACCTGCACCCTATCATGTCCATTGTGCATTCCGACGGACGTAGAAAATTCCAGCAGGACAATGCGACACCCAACACGTCGAGAGTTGCTACAGAGTGGCTCCAGGAACTCTCTCCTGACTTTACACACTTCCATTGGCCATTTAAATCACCAGAAATGAACATTGTTGAGCATATCTGGGATGCCTTGCAACGTGCTGTTCAGAAGAGATCTCCACCGCCTCGCACTCCTATGTATTTGTGGACTGCCCTGCAGGATTCATGGTGTGAATTGCCTCCTGCATACCTTCAGACATTAGTCGAGTCCATGCCACGTCGTCTTTCAGCACTTCTGCGTGCTCGCGGGGGCCCTACACGATATTAGGCAGGTGTACAAGTTTTTTTGGCTCTTCAGTGTACGTCGTCGCTGAGATGAGGCGTTGGAACACACGAAGTGGTGTTACTTACCTGCGTCCTCCATGTCATTACATCTGTTTACTCTCACACGGTTCCTCGCCTCACGTACTCCATGCATATTTTTGCTGTGGGAAACTGCGAGTAAATATGAGTACGGCTCGTTCATGACTAAGTTTGCACTACTGAAATTAATATTTTGAAGGCAGTTCTTGTCCGTACATAAACATATATTCCCGTTCTCACCTGACTGACACACACAGACCTCCGCCTCCTTCTAAGGCCCGTAACATAGATTTGACCAATTTTTTTTTCGTATTTGATAATATTCTCAATTTATTATATCTAGTATTAGTTATGAGTCAAAATTATTTAAATTTCGTAACTAAGCAATTAAACTGTGAAACATTTGACAGAAGCTCTATGTTGGTAACTTGCGTATACATAAAACAATTGCTGTATATTTTGTGTAATATTAATGAAAGACACTTGAGTAAAAAATGCTTCATTGGTATTGTTGCCATGCTAACTTTTGTCATGAAAATGATGCAATGATGAAAGTTCATATCCCTCAGCAGAAATCTCTTAATTCGGGTTGTTCTTTTGACGGGGAAATTTAATGAAAAATACTTATGCGTTTGGAAAACCGCGTACTCTAATAAGAAAAAATGACGCTGGTTTTCTCTCTGAGCATTCAAATCACTACCTTTCAAAGATGATGGTTTTTAACAGTGTTAATTTTAGACGCCTAGCTTAATACGTTTGTCGTCTGACTTCGAGGGTTCGAATATTAGGTTCAGAGCAGTCTTTTTTAATGTTTTGCCTTTAATTCGTCCTGTGTAGAGCAACTAATTAAGAAGTCTAATGATACCAGTATATGGACTGACAACACAGTTTGTAGTTAATAGAACACAAAATGAATTACAAATATAAACAAATGAGATAAATAGTTAAGATCACAAAGGCTTCAATTTTATATCACGAGGTTTCGGATATGAATCCAAAATGTTTGGTGTCAGTCACGACATGGTAAGGCTATGCGGGATGATAAGTAGCAATGAAATGAAAACTTCAAATAACTTTATTCAACAGTTACACATCGCTTCAGATTTTAAATGAACAATTAGTATTGCCTAAGTTGATAACACATACAGTAGTGCTGTGGAAAAGACACACAATAAAAGTAAGAAAATATTTTTAAGTAGTACAAAAGTTCATAACGGAAAACAAGCAACGAAGTAGAATTCTCCTTTTACTAAAATATATACGTGACCTTAGTTTTCGAAACAACACAATTATCGCGCGAAAAATATTCGTTGTTAAAAATATTTCTACTTTTGTCATGTGGTTACCCTGCTATTTCGTGATAATTATAATAACATAATTGAAGTGCAAAATTAAAATTAAACTTAAAAGATGGCAGCTATGTGAAAGAAGGTAAATATGTACATGAAATGGTCAAAGAAGTGAAATTTTAAATTCATTAAAATGGAACCAAATGTTCCCTGCGCTGTTTGTTGGACTCGTAACTTATATTTGCCATTAACTATGGACTTCATATTATTTCATAACGTTTTGAGACCATGTATATATTTAAATTTCGATAAATTCAGCATCCATGGTGTCCTCTCCAACTCGAAGCACTAACCGATGACGTGGCATATCTATTACAGTACACAGGGTTGTCAGACATGTGTATGTCTTTATTAGATTGATAAACCATTTTATTAAACGAAAGAGTACAAGTAGTAACACAAAGATACAATCGGTTCATTAAGCAAGCACGGACATTCCATCTTTGGTGGCGTTCTGTTTCTAAGGGATTGGGGGAATAAATAAATACTGTGCAGGTAAATTAAACCTGATATAAATAAAATAAATCAACATCCAGCGAGGAAAATTAGAACAAACAAAAGTTTGCATGTTTCTATATTTCCTCCAACCTACTAGTTGTAATACAGCTAAATTATATTCAAGCTGGTCNAAACAAAAGTTTGCATGTTTCTATATTTCCTCCAACCTACTAGTTGTAATACAGCTAAATTATATTCAAGCTGGTCAATCCATTTTATCAACGTTAAATTATGGGTCTGTAGAAAAAAACGAAAGTAATCACACACGTGAATGTGACCACATGAATTTGATAGTTTTACTGTCGATATACGAGTCAAATTTCATACGCAGAGGACGGCAATCTCTCTATCTTATATTTAGTCTATTACTGGTACCTTTTTCGTTCTTATACAAAATATTGTTTGGAAACTAGTTGTCAAAACATTATATACAACACCACACAAATCTTTGTAAACTTTGCAAAAAATTGTTTGAAAAGTGTACGGAATATATTTAGTATGTATACAAAATTTTTACTGCAACCTACCAACGGATATCCTGTGGAATTACAACAATATGTGCAGTAATTCTCAAATTATTTTTCTGCGAAATCACAAGCTACTATTTGGACTTCTACGAAATAATTTGTCTCACTGATGGTACAAAATAGTTTTTATGCTATAAAAATTATAGTTCAGCCAGGACTGCGCGGAACACATTTAATGCAGCCCAGTCAGGCACGAGAATCGAACCCGGACCCTTTATGTTAAAAACCAGTACACTAATCACTTCTCCATGGATGCATCCATATGTCATGCTATACTTTAATACGTCAAACGTCCTTTAAATAATTTAATCTCGTGTTAATATGCGTTACTTTACCTTAAAAAGAGAACGGCAAGCTTTTCCTGAGCTCGCGGCTGAACTGTGATTACTTAATTACAAGGTGAATGTTGGTCTCACGTGAAAAAAGGGGTCGACTTTGTACATACAGGATTAAATGAATTCCACCGACAGCAATTTAATTTTTCTGAAAGTTTTTATTTTCTTTATCCTTGCATCATGTTGCCTATTTTGGTCACTTGTAATTTTTTATTCAAAGGAAGCCATGCGAAATCATGTGAATGTACTCGTATTAGGGAACAAACCTTTCACATTTATATGTCAAGCGAAACGTTATCGAATACAAAATATGTATTAAAAAATAATTCTAAACATTTCTTAAAATATTTAAAAGAAACGTAGATATTTGCACTANGAATACAAAATATGTATTAAAAAATAATTCTAAACATTTCTTAAAATATTTAAAAGAAACGTAGATATTTGCACTATCGTACCTAAAATCACATACATTTACAAAATCTGGCCTGTACTGTTACAAAATGCATGTTGCAAACCCGTAACTTAGGGGGACACATCCTTTTCAAACCAGTTAAAATTGACTGTACCCTGTTGTCCAAGTAAGTGTATTCTCTGAAGTGATGACTCATCGGCCTTAGCACGCAATTCTAAGATGGTATCAGCAGTTTACTGAATATCAGNTGTATTCTCTGAAGTGATGACTCATCGGCCTTAGCACGCAATTCTAAGATGGTATCAGCAGTTTACTGAATATCAGTTTTTCTGCAAGAATTTTTATAAGGCATTTTTTGCTGTTGCTCTTTTAAGTGTACAAATTCAACAAGTTTACAAGATTTTTTTGTAAATGTATGAAATTTTGTTTTCATACAAAAAATATTTTAGCTACGCCTACAAAAATTTCTAATGTGAATATATATATAATATAAATATATATAATACATTTATTCTCGTGACTTTTCATTTCAATGTGATACAATATATTTTATGCTTTCTTCTGTACAATTATCATAGTCGAGGTAAAATAATTTAAGCTGAAATACAATATTTGGTTTTTCTGTGTTCCATCATCTAAAATTTAAGCCCCGAATCCGCTGTTCATACTCTTTTAACGACGAATTTTATAATACTTAAAAAAAACTACGAAGTTAAAGACTATAAACAATTTTCTATTAGCCATAATAGAATTTGCCACTTTAATATGCTGCAATAACATTCTACAGAATGCTATATTGTTTAAAAGTGCAACCCTCCTCGAGCCAGGTACGCTATTCTCGGAATGTTTGGAATTCCCAGGAATGATGAGCGACACGCGGTTAACAACAAAACTCACAGAAATGCTATTGTTGCAAATCAACAAACACCGTAGATTTACATAAGAACTTTGTGAATCAACCAAAAGTTGTGCTTATATAAGAACTAGTCAGTTCCAGCTACAAAGATGTTTTACAGTGCAGTACATGTTACGGCGTATCGTAGTGATACTTAACGAACTGTCTCCCCCCCTAAACCCTCCAGGAGGGTGTTTTGCCGGGTGGCATGGGGGGGGGGGGAGGCAGTGTCTGGCGAAGGGTGGTCTCAGCGGGTCCGGGGCGTGGAGAGGAAGGGTAGATCGCATTATTGTTTCCTGGAGCCACCAATTCCCTTCTCCAATTAGAATAAGCCCGGTGACGTGGAAGATTGACCACCCGCGACATTACGAGATGCCCGGCCGAAACACTGCGAGGTCATCATCAACTGGCCCTTATTCCGTCTTCCTTCACGCCGCCGTCTCGGAGCAGCAGAGAGAGAGAGAGAGAGAGAGAGAGCACGCACACATTACCACTCCGAGTCGACTTTATACGTAGTACGGTCAGGAAGTTNGTGAATTTAGTGGGATACGCGTTTGTTATAGTCAGTTTTCCCACGCTCAGTTTCAATTACAGTGACGAAAAAAAATTTGTGAGTTCAGTAAAATGATTGCTAGAATTTTTCATGGCCCTCTTCATACTTATGTTATAATTGTTTATTTCGTGGCTTCTACCCAAGCTTCTCATTGTCGATATTACGTATGTAAGTAAATTCCCAATACTGATTTACGGAGTGTAGAAATATAATTTTGCGGCTTTATAAGAAAATGTGCTAAATATTCGTAAACAAACATTGTTTGGCTAAAGTGGCCAGTAGCTCCGGCATTATCCGACTTGTATTAAATATATAATCAAGTAAATGAAACAGCAAGTACAGAAACCACAAGTGTATTTTCACAGTCAACAAACAAGAAAGTGGTTTGGGGTTTAAAGTCTTCAAATAAAATTTCTTCACTTAACCTGAAAAATGTAAAATTGCTTTATCTCACTCCATTTTATGATATAGTTGTTTGAAAGATAGAAAGTTAGATAATTTGCCTTTTAATATTAATTAATTATATGTAAATAAAACTGTAGAAATCGTTTGGACAAAGTGGCCATGCAGTTGGGCAAAAACGCCAGGTGGCAAGATACTTTGCAGATATGGACGCCAATACACAGAATAATGTATCAAGTAAAAATTAGTAATATGTTATATTTTATGACACGTAGTTTTAAAATGTGAAACATAATATATAAATGAGTTTCTAAAAAATTATTATAGTTCCTTTTTACTGACATAAAATACAGAGTATTCATTACTTACATTACTTCAGTAATGAACACCACATAAACTCTAATATAACACATAACTTGTTCGATAGCCAGCTAATATGATCTCAGAACAATAATGGCTTCCCTTTGAACTGCTTCAGATCCTCGCCACTAGACTACTCTAACAGCTGATGGCCACTTTTCCCACACTTGCCCCTTTATCCAGTTCTTCCTTATAAATAAAATCAGCAACTTTACTATAAAATGTCTTATTTTTAAAGTATTTATTGTTTTTTCTTTTTATTTGGCAATCATACACATACTAGATCTTTACAAAATTGCAGGTAGGTAGATTTTATAATAAAAATAATTTCTAAAAATTTTAGATTTTTATTGCATAACGTTTTAACAAATCTAATAGTGTTAAATATATAATCACTGTTAAAAATATTAACATAATATGTCAGTATCTTCTGTAATTCGTTATTTTAAAACATGAAAAATTTGATTTCTTTGACTTGTTAAAACAACATTACAATAGTTCCAGCTTCTACAAATGTATTTAATGCAACTCTTATTTTTAAACCTATTTGTATTTTACAATAAAAATTTCTGTAAATTATATATATATGTATATATATATATATATATATTTATATATATCATTAAATATTTTTTTTACAAAATATTAACTGGTGTCACTATATCTATTTTTTTATAAGAAAGTTATTTTTCAAAACAATTATTTCTACCTTTGAACTCAATTTTTAAAATAATTATAACCAAAACATATATATTATAATAAAACTCTTTATATAATTTTAATTTCCAGCATTTTGTGGAATAATTAAATTTCTTCCATTTTTGTCTACATTTACAAAATTATGGCCTTGCTTTGGTTGTTAGTCTGCTACCATAATTACTGCTACCAAAATAAAATAATAAAGTATTCAAAACATATGTGTGCTCGATACAAAAGGCCAGCTAGTAATAAATTAATGATAAGAACAAGGTTTATGATCCAGAGGAGAGTAAAGTAATTAATTCCACGTGTATTACTTATATTAAACTTGGATATAATTTTAAATAAAAAAGAATAAACATAATATATTTTGCTGGGAAAAGAAAATCAATATGAATGACATGATGAAAACTTGTATAATATCTGGGGAAAAAAATTGGGTGGCCCCTTACAAATAAGATTTATTGTATTTGCGTATTTGATTGCCAGGACATTAATCCTGCAGTAAACATAAAATGTGAAGTAAGCCAGGCATATGATGAACGAATTTTTCCTTTTAAAATTTTATAGATAATTTTTTTTTAAATTAAGTTCAGAAACTGTGGGTTCAGTCAAAATTAAAATGAAGGGGAGATGGCCGGTGGAGAGAAGAAAGTAGAAAACGCCATGGCCGTTCTTCGGTGAACGTGATGGGGGTCACGGGTACCCCGTCACAGCTACCAGGTTAAACTGCGAAGCCGCAGTCTTCCCCATACTACAGGTTGGTACGGACTGGTACTCAGATAACAGTGGAACAGCGAAATGGGACTGCCAAGCTGCGATTGACGATGCTGTGAAACTGCGACCTCTGGAAAGGTCGGGCACGGATTAATACAAAGTCACTGTTACCGGGAAACTGGCTCAGGAAAACAGTAGAACAACACTTACCCAAAATAGAGGTTCAAAACTACACTATCATAACCTACAAGCACAAAACTATGTTGTAGCACATTTAAATTACACGATGAGAAGTAAAATGAACTTCCACGAAACTACATCTTGATTACAAGTGAAGCCTGGAGTTGTGCGTCGTCAAGTCAGATGTTCAATGCTATCCAGTGGGATGAAGAATGCGCGGTCGATATGCGGTGAGCTCGATACAAGCAGCGGCTGAACCTTGGTGGTTGCCGCTAGATGGCATGAGTTTACCCAAACTGCAGCTTTCGATGCGTTTCACGCCTAGGAATAGAGTGAAAAGAGATGACGCGAGGTGAAAAACTATTCACTCTAAGGACATGGCAAAAGAAAAACCAGGCTTGCATCCGGATGCGACAGCGACACAAAAAGTGTGCGGCATGTTAAGGTAGACATCCTCAATAAGTTACCATGGATGTTTTCTCTAAGATAATTAAATCTCTCAAAATCAATCAAATCTAAATGAAATAAAATAATATCCCTATATAATTACGCTATTATAATGTATTTGTTCAACACTAAACATAAAAAAAGAAAAATATATTAAATGGTACAAAATCACGACTTTAAAACCTTCGCATAAACACAGAGGATAATTTTATGTTCCTGTTTTTGGGAACCAAAAGCAAACACTCTGGTATATGATATTACTTATATTAAAATTAATATTTTGTATAAAAATTAAAGTAATTAAAACTTGAATATATTTGGCATGGTTTCATAATTATTAAAATTATGATGAGTTTTAGAATAATCACACAATTTTTATTACATTATTTGTAGTACTAGCTTCATATAAAGCATTTTGCCCAAATATCCGTTATTTTAAATAACAATTTTTCCTCTAGCAGCATGATATATACAAAATAAAACGTCTGTTTTTTGTTTTATAATAATATAAAAAGAATCATAAGAATAAACATCCTACAGGATAAATAACTTCATGAAGGTTATCAGAAAGAACAACTTTAACTGAATATTTATTGTCGACACATATATTTCCAAATAATGTACTTGTGATAATAGTTAGCTTCCATTATTGTTGATGTAATTGCTGTATTACCAGGAGCTTCAATTACGTTTCAATGTTTTAAAAACTCAATTCTTGAAAAATAATTAAGAAATTAGATTTTCCCTAACTTACAAAATGAAAAAAATTCTAAAAATTTAAGTAAACAACTTTATAAAATAAAAATTTGAACTTATCATTAGTGCCATATAATATTTTAAGGTCACTTAAGTCGTCACAATAAACAACTTTTTGATAATCATTATATACGCAACAAGAAGGTAAAATTATAATTATGTTAGAAGATAAATGAAAAAATAGTATCAGAATTGGAACAATACATTTATTGTATTTATTGCGTCTATTGAAGTTACCGCTTTGAGTGCAGTCCTTAGAATACTTTCTGCAATTGAATATAACTCGAGAGGGGTTCATCATACAATTGCTTTTCTCATGTCAGCAAGTTATGCAACGGAAAATGATTTGTCTATAAAAATATTGTAACTGGTAAAAGATGGCAGGTAATGCTGTAGGTCTTGGCTCCAAGTGTACCGTAGTTAATGTCAAGCCTTTTTACATACTAATCATATTCAATACAGGAATCATAAAACCACCTTCAGCGCATCTTGTTCATCATAATGGGCATTGATACTGAAACTGTATCTGGGTTGAAGTACAGAGGAAGGAATTAGCAGTGTTCACCGGGGACAGTGCCATCTTGCATATATTTTTGTTTTTCCATTGAAGTTATTTGTGGTCAAAGTAAAACTTCTTGCGTCATCTTCAGTTTTTCTATTTTGTTTAAACTTAGTGTCAAATAAGGACCTTGTGGTATCGCGTTTTGTATCATTGAGGATCCCGCCTACCTGGAGAATTGTTGCACGTTTGTGGCCAAGAGACGAAGGGGCGATAAGGGCGACACTGCCATGCGCATCAAGTGCGCCATCGCCGCTAAGCTCAACGCTCTGAACTGACGTGCAGTGTTATCGACACTCTGCACGTAACTATGGGACTTTCAGCACTGACCCAATTGTGTTATTGATATAAAGTGTGTAGGAAGTCTCAGTGCAGGTCCTGGAGTAGTTTTGCATGTATCTGATGCGTATATATTGAGATACAATTATCTGCGTGGCGTCTTGAAAAAACTCAACAGCCGTCGTCTGAAGTGTGTGTTCTTCTCATAGATCAGCACATTGGACGCACGTTTAAAAGTTTCGCAGAGAAAAGTGAATTTCTAACTTATTGTAGTTCAGTCCAAGCGCGAGGTAGGTGGAATAATTACAAAGTTAGACATCAAATAGGCAGCAGTCGCTTTAATGAGTGTGATTCAGACCATTTTGATTTGCCGTATTCTGAATTACTCTCAGCAGACGACAGACATTTATCATCAAGTACATGAAAACCATGTGGCTAAGTAAAACAAAGCCATGTCAGTAGATAAAAAAGGCCGATACGAACCCAGTGCTGGCACACCAAAGATTTTAACGATTAGTTTTCAAACCACTATCGACAACTAATGGATTAAATATAACCATACGTTTTCAACCCACTTAAAAAAACTAATGAATTAAATATAACCATACGTTTTCAACACACTTAAAAAAACTAATGGATTAAATATAACCATCCATTTTCCAACCACTTTTAAAAGTTAATGGGTTAAAAATATCCATTCGTTTTCAAACCACTTTTAAAAGGTAATGGATTAAATATAACCATATGTTTTCAACCCACTTTTGAAAACTAATGGATTTAACATAACCATATGTGTTCAACCTGCTTCTAAAATCAATTGTTTGAAAATAACCATAAGTTATGAGAATGCTGATACGAGCACAGCGCAAAAAGAATTGCTAGCGAGAAATTTTTTTCATTTAAAGTAATGAAAATGTATAATAAACAACAAAAGATGGATCAGTTGCTAAATGCATTAAACAGCACCCGCCATCATGAAACTTTCCGACCTCACAATAGGGCAGTTCTACCCGATAAACCATGCTGAAATAGAAGAAACCAAGTACGGTTCCAAAGTGGTAGTTACTTCAGGAAATTTTAAGATAACCCTACCAGACAGATATGTATACATTTTCAGTACAAAAATGATAAGTGATGTTAATCGAGGAGACACAAGTCTTGTGTATAAAGGATTGAAAAAATATGGTGACACACAAAGGCATTCTATTCAGTTTGTAATACAGTAAATGCACGTATTCGTATAATTAGACATCAGTTTATGTTCATTTGCATTCATATCTCTTTAAGGTTTTAATGATTGTGAAACCATTAAAACATAATTACCGCTCTGACTTCGTGAAACATAGTCTAATCACNTCTTTAAGGTTTTAATGATTGTGAAACCATTAAAACATAATTACCGCTCTGACTTCGTGAAACATAGTCTAATCACAAGTTTAGATATGCACCTCCAAATACGAAATATTAAAGTAGGTGAAACACTAATTCTTTCATTGCACTGTCTATAGAAATATTATCCATCTTTATTATCTTACAAGAAAAAGTTGCAAAAGGTTTACGGTCAACTTAATGACTCGCCAGGGACCTTTTTTTATTATAATAACTGCCTATGCACAGTTAAAGATTTTCTAAGTCCCGACACGAGTGGGAATTTTTAAAAATTTTTTTACAATTTCAACAAAGATGGCTGCCGACAGAATACAAAATTTAAGATAGCTTTTTTGAAGGGAGTGGAGCACAAGCGACAGAATGAGTAATCAGAGTGTGACTAGGGTGAAAAGGAATGATAGAGCATAATGCCATGATAACTGACATGGAATTATAGAGCATGATAAAATGTGGCTATGGAAAATGAATTCCGAGATGGTGGATATGGAATGACAGGGCATGAAAGAAAGGTGTTGTGTGCAGCTCGCTTGGTGGCTGACACAAATGAAATCCAAAATTACGGATACAAATGAACATGAGTAGATGGTGATGATGACATGGAATGATATAGAATGGATAAAATATAAGAGGGCGGAGTTGAGGGGATCAAGTAATCAGAGGGTGACTAAACCTGGAAATAATGATCGAGCATGCTGCTAAGATGTGGTTCGAAGGGACCTAGTAATCAGCAGGTGACTAAAGTGAAATGATACGGCATAAGGAAATGGAATCCAATGTGGCAGTTCGAGAGGACCGAGTAATTAGCAGGCGACTAAAGTGGAATGCGAAGGCACAAGATAATAGGGATGGAATGATAGAGCATGAAAAATGGTGACTAAGGAAAATTAAATCCATGATGGTGGCCGAAAACACGATGGTGGACAAGATGACGGCCGGAAAATAAATGGTGGATGGTCGGAGCCAGAGTCGGACCCTGGACTCTGGTCCAGAACCTGCTAAATACCTCTACTCACAACTGTATGCCATGAACATCAGGGGCATAATGGTACGCAAAGGTCTTCGTTTACTTCTCTCAAAATTGGTATTTTACAGTGTGTGGAGGGACACGAACACTGGGCAGTTCGGGATTGAGTCGTATGGTCATGTGAATCTCGTTCCTGCCGTATAGGAATGATNGGTCATGTGAATCTCGTTCCTGCCGTATAGGAATGATACTAGACATCGTGTTCATCGCAGTCGTTATGGAGTTTTCAATGATTAATGTATGCGAGATAAGATTCGAAATTGAGGTGGCTCACTGAAATTGCGAGGAAGTTTAAAGCCAAAGATGTGTCTTTTTTCTTTGAGATGAGACGAAATATTTAACCACGGCGGCTACTTTGGGTTTATGGTTTACCAGGTTTTGCCTTTTACTGTACAGTTTACCGAAGTACATATCATTCCTACCCCTGTTTACAACATGACATTTCTTGCTTTCACAGGGTTGCGTGTGTGACTAATTGTTATGATAAACGTAACTATCATAAAACTTTATCATATCGGTCCGTGTTGTGGGCCGGTGTTTACACTTTCTATCGCAGTAGAACTTCACACTGAAAATAGTACTATGTGGTGGCCACAAAATGTTTTGTTGGTGTTCACCCTGCCAAATTACTTTTTGGTGGACACAACATTTTGTAGTTGTTGCCACTAAACTTTTGTGGTCGCTAAAAATGTATTTTGTGTTGGCTACGAAAATTTTGTGTTCATAACAAAAAACGTTTGGCAGGGTGGATATCAACAAAAAATTTTGTGGCCACCGCAATGTAACTTTTTCAGTGCATTATAACTAACAGAAATCTATAACTTGGCGAGACTACGAATTTGATTGTGTTCACTTCGCTACGAGATGTGCGGCGTTCTGGTGCATCACCAATACAAGTCATAGTTACTTCCGTTAGTGCGAACTATTAGAAATTAGTTTGTTCACGTGACGCGAGAGTGTAACGACGCTTTGACAGCATTTTAATATTTCGAGTCTGAAGGTAACCGGTCGTTAGTGATGTAACCGAGGTGATGCGCGGATATACGTCCGGGATTTGTGTTCCCTGGTGAGAGCATACACTGTGGACATGTTTAGTCTACAGCCCTGATTGTACGAGTTTCGGTGGGGGAGTCGTCTCTTGCTAGAGACTGTAGAGATGTCCACCTCCTCCACCAACCTTGCGAGATATCTGCCTCGACGCCAGCAGCGACGGAAGACACGCGGCTTCAAGGAAGGTTGAATGTCGTGTTCGACAACTGCCGAGAGTCGCCATTGTTCCTGCCCTACCTTCCTCCACCAGTAATCGAACTCCTTCAACCAGTCGCGGCTTCTCTCTCTCTACAGCGTTCTCTCCTTCCACCCACCTCTCAACTCTACCGCTCTAAGTTCTCTTTCAAGTCATTTCCTTCTTACTATAATCGAGTACATGTATGCGCAATGGTGCGGCCGTTCCTTCTATGTTCGCGTGCCCTTCGGCAGTGTTCCACGCGCGGCTTGCATCTGATTGGCTACTGTGTACTGCGAAACGTTCCTTATTGGCCGGGCTGACAGCTGGTGAGGGCCCGACTGGTGAACTGCGTTCTGCCATGTTGCTAGCCAGTACCGCCGTTCTGCTGGCGTTTGCGGCTGGAGTTTGCGCTGTAAGCGACTACCACACTCCTGTATTCTTCAAGTTCACTGTTTTATTAAGGAAAATATATATTTTTGCGTTACATTTTGGAAATAAACAGGAATTCAGACAGCAGTCACTTTATATCACTTTTGACACTAAAAAAATATTAAATTAGCAAGTCCTAAAATCTATGAAAATGTTTAACTTTCGGGAGACCAAAAGATGTGTAGCCATTTCACTGAACGTAAATGGTTTCAAACGAGAGCGGAAACCAGTGAATAATTCACAAGTTCTCGACTATGTCGTATAAACGTAGGATTTAACCTGAGAGTAAAGAATGCCGCTGATTTGTATGGTGTTTATTATTGTCCCCTTTAAATATATTACAATATAATTGAATGCGCGTGACTTCACATTAAATAGACGCGCGAGTTTGAGTCATCGAACTGACATTCCTGTATCGTCAGATCAGGATTTCAAACACACACGCACCTGCGGTGTAAGAAATGAGCGATGTTCACACGAACCCAGTCATTCCCTGTGTACATGTGTACATAAAACACATCGAGGTTATCTTGGTAGCTACTGCACACTGCAAGACTCAATACACAGCTATATTCCGTGTGAGTACGTGATTGGTAAACCATGTTACTACAGCTGAGCACTAGGTCTGCACGTCTTTAGTAATGACAACGAAACAACGGCTATGTACAGCACGTATCAAATGTCTTCTTACTTGCAACAACTCAAATTATAAATGAAAATGCATGTGAAAGTGTTAAAGGTAATAAAGAGTAGGCTATGTTGGACGTGTTCAAAACTCCATACGCTCCACATCGCGGTGCTAAGAGCTGGCACGGGATGGACTGTCCTGGCAATCTGTCCCGCGCTCCACGTTTAACACGGCTATTCACATGCAAATCACGTGGCAGCAATGTGCCCCCCCCCCTCACACCCGCTCCTCTATACCACTAACAACTCTACAGCAACCCTCACTGTTGCATCGCAGTTACTGTTCAGTACTGTGACAACCAGTCACTCACTATGCAGTGCTCAGAGTGAGGAGCGTTCCACACACCTACAAGTTTCAAAAATACAACTGTTTTTTGTATAGACTGTACATGGCGGTACATAAACAATGCCTACAGACTCCAACCAATTTCTGTTATTATTTAACTTCACTTACATATACGTTTACGTCAGTTTCCCCACACTACGTAACATTTCAGGCCCTACTCTAATCTCCGGACCAATTATACGTACATTTAGTATGGCGTCGACACTTCGTGTTTATTCCAACCACGAAGAAAATCGACCCTCATCAATGAAGAAAGCGATAAGCAAATGACGCCTCGTCCAGTTAAAAGCCAGAAGCGAAGACTATCCCTGTTATCGGATAATAACGAGCATTTTTTGCGCGCCCCTTCCAGTATTTTAGGATCGTATCGTGTATAGAGAGTTAATGTCAAACCCAAGTTGTTTCCACACCTCACTTACAAAATACGAATTTTTAGCAATATATCTAAGAATTCCGCAAGTATTCATTCGTTTTGAGCATAAATGAGGAGCTATGTAAACGCAGGTAACCTTTTAACCTAACATTTTATAACTGTGTATCTATCCCATAATTATTGCTAATTCTCCCACTGTTAATTTTCCATTTTAGTAAGAGTCTGAAATAAGGCTTAGAAGGGGCACTGGTGACCTCGTATAATTTAGAACAAGTCGAAGAGGAATTAGAATAAAATGGTAATTTACATAGATGGTATCTAACACAATGCCACACAGAGTTGCTGTATTCATGACCTCGACTGGTGGGCCTTACAGATAGAAGTTGAGGAGGATAAATGCCAGTATAGACCAAGAATGTAAATAATGACTCCTCATTATTTGAATCCACTATCGCTCGTTGAGCGAAGACCAGCTGCTGTTCGAACCCCACCGTTCCACCTAATGCAATGGGTCCACTAGTTCGGAGGCCTGTCTCCGCCCTCACGAAACTGCCGCAAAGTCCTGCCCATTGATTTCGCTGTGCTCTAGAGGCGAGGTTTCGTTTCGCTAATAATATGTCTGTACTTCTAACGATAAACCGAAAACACTTGTGGGACTGGGTAGGATTGACCCTCTGTTAGAATGTTATGTCTTGAAGTTCGTTATTTTCCTCCTGACCTCCTTCTCAAAAATCCGGCTGTATTCGCATTGCGGGGATCTTTTATCGCATTGGAGCAGAGTGTAACAAGATGACATATGTAACAGGACTGTACAATGTGCTGTAAATAATTTGGCTCTGAGTACCGCAGCAGAAACTGTTGTATGTTATATTTCTGCTATTTATCTAGCAGGCTCACTACTCGTATACCACACACAGGACTTGCCTGCTACTCTCTGATGGCCTACAAAGGCTCTGAAATCACTGCAAATATTAAGTGGTTACTCCTCTGTAGAAGATTTTAAGGCAGCATTACCACACTTTCTTGTCGCGGAAATCACTTAGTCCTTGATGATGGATTAATTTTTTCTTTATTTTCTTGTAAGGGCATTATTCAGTATGTATATAACCAATTGAAATAGATATATCTAACAATGTTATTAAACGTGAGATAATTCCCATACTGTGCTAAGCTCCAACCTGGTTTGAATGAAATGTGTTTATTACATGAGACCAACCATTACATTATACTCCTCAGTTCTGTGCGTTTTCGATGAAGCTCATAGCAGGCTGTTTGACTCTATCACATAAAATGAATGCATTCGAGTGTCAATTTTTTTTGGCTCAAAAATGTTCTTGGATGTGCCAAATTAATTGCGAGGAAATGTAAATACTTGCATGGAGTTAATTTATTAAAGTAGATTACTTCCTTGGGCCATTTACATCTGTACATTGGCAGTATAATTTATACACCTTAATTTGGTCATAAGCAGTCCTCTATCGCAGTGTGCAAATTTGTGGATGCTTTATTTGTTTTGGAATAGAATGGCTTAATAAATACGGCGTACATAAGTTGGAGCCTACTTCTCAGTTTTAACCCTATCGTTCACGGACTTCGCTTCTGTTCGGAGTTTTGTCGAGCGTGTTCTGTGCTTTCCAAAATTAAACGTGATCAAATGTCGTAAGTGAAATATAACTGCACAAATTTGAAATATATGCACTTACCAAAACATTACATGTGAAAATATAATCCGCACTAATAATTTAACACTTTTTTCTTTAGCTACAAATGTACATAGCTTTGTTGAAAGGTAATGAAATGTATTGTCACACAGCAGGCGGCCAGCACAAAATACACTACCTGCCTGTGGTGTGACACTCGTAATGTGCTAATGGCGGATGTCATAACCAACCCTTAGCCTCCTCTTGGTGGTATATGCCAGTACTGACGCGTCACGGCATATAATTATTGGTTCTGAGAATACAGGAAGTATTATACAATTTCAATCACAAATGACGCCGTAAGTTTCCACATATTTGTGGACCAAAGGGCGTAGCGAACTGCGATACGCACTTTGAGACAGGCGCTATGTTTAAGACAAAAAATTAAACAAGTATATACTTTACACGTAAAAGCGGAAGAGAAAATTAATTTTATGAGAATAGAGATGAAATATTCCTGGAAGCCAGATGACTGACAAGACGGAAAAAATATCTCTGCTGCAACTGTCGAGGATCTAGCTCACTACTTTGGAATGCAAGTCAGGTGTGCAACAGCATGTCCAGATAGATTGGGTACACACACGTGAAAATGTCAACGTATCGCTCAGAAGCACTGAATGTAAACAAGGACGGCATCTATCTGACTATAATCCCTACGGCACTGTGTTTGTTGGAACATTGTCAACGTTTCTCTTCCACACATGCTAGTGTGAGCATCAGTCAGAGAAGCGATGTTATAAAACTTGATAATACACAGGGATTGCTTACATGCAATCATAGACAATTTATGATCAAAAACCGAGAAAATTCACAAGTTCATATGAGGGTTGTTTGGCTTTCCAACGTACAATTTAGTTTTTTTTATATATATTTGCAGCACATTATAGACACACCCTGCAGGACCTAACTTAATAGCGTACTCGCGGGGAAACAAATACTGAATATAAATGTCATATGGCAGGATATACAATTTTCTACTCATCGAAGAGGACTATGTACTTCAGAGAGCGTCTTACTGGACTCGTAAATTGAAGTTAAAATTGTCAGTTCTCTGCAGAAAAAATATTTACAAATATATTTTATAATTAAATTGATTTTACATTCCACGAAACACATGTGACTCGTCCTGCAAATACACACAACATCAAATCAACATAATCTGCCTGAGCAGGTATATGATGGCTGTGCTCACCAGAGCTCCACGCTTATAGCAAGAAGACGAGGCGGTTGTTTGCGCCAGGCCTCCGGCACGGCTCAGGTGTCGAGTAGCAGATCGGTGACAGCTGCTTGTCAATCCACTGTTATCAGGAACCTCCCCAATATTGTACCCATCTGTGTGACGTAAAGTGCAGACTTCAGAAACTACGCCTCTAACCCCTTTCTGTGAAAGGTAAAGTTATAGTTTCAGGCACTTCAACGAAATGATATTGTGTTTGTAACTACGATTGTAACGATATAATACTCGTTTACATCTTTGAGGCATAGTAGGTACTATATTAGACAAGCTGATTACCAACTGTTCAGTGACCCAGTGTAAATACGGAAGTTGGCAGAGACTACATTATCTGACAGTGGCGGGGGTGTGGCGTACTTGTGACACGGTCATCTCGGTTATGTTAAACTTTGAGTTCGTCCTTGGTGAATGTCAGTTATGAGAACTCAAGATGGTAAACTTGGCCACGTCAGGAGTTTGGTTGTCGTGGAGTACGTTTTGGTTGTGGTAATTAAAGTTCCGCCACGGAACACCAACTATGTTAAGTAATGATCATAGAGAACATGACGCTTCCTTCACTACACGCTGCTTTCCTCTTAAATAAATTCTTTTTTATAAATTTGCTTAGCAACATGTCTTTCAAAATGAAAATTAAGAGAGTTAAACAAAACTTGTAATGCTTGTAACGTTACTGAGCCGAAAGGAGTAGCATCAGTAAGAGGCGAGCTCTCTTACTGTGCAAGTATCATGCATCGCCGTAACACTATTGCTGCGATGTTCTACACCGTTCTTCTCGCTCTGCAAGTTTGATCGCCTGGGACGGGAGTGATTGTGTTATATTTCCTGCGATGAACGAGCGTCGTGAAATATGAATGCTCGTGCCGTTTGGGACTCGTAGGGAAACTCGACGGCGCATTAGTCTCTTGTTCCTCGCAGTCTTCATTCTCAACACAAAGGCCAAGTTCTCGTCACTTACAAAACACCGCTTTGATATCGTCAAATAATTATGGCGCGGCCATGCCTGGTGTTTCTGACTGTTAAATTTTTATTGTTCCTTCATGGGACTATTAACCATTTCCTCTGCTTTTCTCATTAATATTGGATCATTTACTGTAGCTTTATTGTAGCGATTTTACTGAAATGAAAATGCTGCCGGGTTGATAACTAGTCAAAGAAGCTAAGGAGAGTATTACGTTTCACTACGTTTGATTCTTGGAACTTCGGTGCTAACGACGAACTTAAAACGTCACAGGAATGTAGATTATTTATACCATTTGCGTTCGAGATTGAAATTTCAGAGCAATTAGTTATCAACAAGTAATTGAATAGTGTATAAATATGCGAGCTCAGAATTTATTGTATATGTTCCACTGTCCCCTGCACAATCAAGTTTAAATTTTGTTTTGTTGTCTGCTCCCCCAGTTATTAGCCATTTCTGACCTTCACATGATAGAACGTGATTATGTCTTTGTTTCCTTGCATATTTGTTATGACTCCTGATCGTTAAAAAATATTTAAAGAATCGNAGTAATTGAATAGTGTATAAATATGCGAGCTCAGAATTTATTGTATATGTTCCACTGTCCCCTGCACAATCAAGTTAAAATTTTGTTTTGTTGTCTGCTCCCCCAGTTATTAGCCATTTCTGACCTTCACATGATAGAACGTGATTATGTCTTTGTTTCCTTGCATATTTGTTATGACTCCTGATCGTTAAAAAATATTTAAAGAATCGTGACCTGTTTGCAAAGGCAGCTTAAAAGTCACACATTGTTTTAAAGATCAAAGTCCCTTAAAATATATTCATGACCTTCACCAGTACTTACTTTATGTTTCTGATATCACTAAGCAGTTCACAGGTTCTTAAATTCTTGTTTTAACGTGAAGACAACCAGCAAAGGAAACAAAAACTACAAAATGCATGCAACATAAAACAATCCAACATTGGTTCAGATGTTTTCACTATAAACTATTATCTTCAATTACTGTTTCCTCGATAGTGCTGTTCGGAATAATGAATTTTTATCAATACCTGAGCCCAAAAACTACCCAATATTTCCAATATACGCTTGACATCGTTAACTACAAAAATGCAATACCTTGTCAAAAATGTGTGTGTTTTTGGAGGAAAATCCTGGCAAACCATGTTGCCAAAACTATTTTGTATAACTACAATAATATTACTTGTATAAAATATATGCATAGATTTGTAATTTTATAAAAAAAAACTTGAATTTCAACTTGCATGGTTAAGAAAAAGTGTAAATAAAATTATTTCGTGTACTCTATAAAACCGCTGCAATGAATAAGTATGAGATAACCGGGCTAAATAAAATCATTCAAATTATGTTCAGGAAACAAATAAGCCTTGTCGGCACCTACACCAGGAGCGTGCACTCCTCGTGATAATATCCGCACCTCTTCACCACATTATCAACTTGCCGTAGCTCTTTTCTTGCTGGTATATTTGTATTAACTTAAGCAATGACATCTTAATGTGATGTTATAGGAAGAATAGAGATTTAAGATCTAGGGAATTATTGCACTTCAGAATGGCATTGAAAGTCTGCAAAAGGATTGCGCATTTATACAGTTAAAGTTGATGAATGTTTGTCGAGACAACAGTTACTGGCATTAAAAACCTCCAAGTATCGATACTATATATCGGTTGGTTACAAAAATGATCGAGCAGGACAAATATATATAGACGCATGGATTCATCAGCCTGTGCACTTATATCTTCTGCACTCAAAAGAATGTCATAAGGAAACGTCACCCCTGGTCCCCCCAACACTAACTGTAGAATTATTATTAGCATGTCGTTTGTAAACACATTCACTTCTTCTAAGTGTAATACATATCATAGTTTGTATTTGTTTGTAATTTTAACTTCGCAATTTAAAGTGATTTCCTGGTGAGTAGAAATATTTTTCTAGATGTGTTATTAAAAGTCTATTTTAAAGTTACAAAGAAGAATTTCAGAAGGGATATTATTTTACTTTTACAAAAGTTTATAATTTTACAAAAACCTTCAAAGTACAATTTGAGAATTTTTTTTACAAAATTTAATAGGGAATATTATAATATCAATTGTACAGAGTGTGTAGCAGAAAGGTACAAACTATCGGATTTGCCTATAATAAAGTTCACGGCCGTAATATAGACACTGCCACAATATCGATAAAACCGCGATACACACGTATTATTTTTCTAAATTGCACATCGACCTATATGTAATTTTTAGTACCAACTATTATTGAGTGAGTGATGAGATTTGGGCGGCTCTTAACATCGAGGTCTTGAGAGCCGATTAAGGTGACCGAGGCGGAGGGTATCGGAGATCCCCGAGAAAACCCGCCGACCAACTGCATCGTCCGGCACGATCCCCACATGCGACAATCCGGGAACTACCCCGCAGGGAATTTAACCCGGTTCGCCTTGGTGGGAGGCGAGCAGGCTAACCGCTCAGCCACCACGGCTCACAATAATTAGCGACATATCAAGAAATGGAATATCCGCGGTCCTCGATAACCGTGATGGCTAAGGCGTTACTCTCATGTAGCCAGGAAGCCAGAATGGTGATTGTTCCTGACGATAGCCGGACTTCCTCAACTGAATTGGAAGTTTTAACCCATAAATGGTATGGAAATAATAGCACACATCTGGCTACAAATGTGGAATGTTTAGTGTCGCTAATACACAAAGTAGGGAAGTTTCCTACGCATTTGACTGTTTCGTGAACAAATACAGGAGCGCTAGCAGGAATGTACGGTAAATAACTTTACCATCCGCGCTTTATCACTCTACGTACACTCTCATACAACAAATAAGTATATAGAAAATTAGCGAATAATGTCATAGAGTGTAGTCGCTGTTACCGATAATCCCAGCCACACACGCCACAGATACGGCGTGCCTGGCCAGGAACATGTCGGAATGCAATTCGCAACCGAGCCAACAAGGCACTTAGTAGCCAATCACGCGTCACCCATCCAGTACAAAGCAGACGACGTCACTGGTGTAGTTACCTGGCGCGTGTGTCCTGGGACAGCAGCGAGGTGCTATCGTCGACGTGCTGCGTGCCCGGCAGACTGCCTGTCGGCGGAGGCAGTCTGTTGACGGGTGTGTGGCCACGTATGCCGTGACCAATCATCCAATACAGCGTCGGCCGCCGCCAAGCAGCGACGCCACGCAGTGCGTATCGCCTGCAGCGGCGCCGTGCTTTGTAATCCCGCCGGCGGGAAAACCTACCACAACGCATTCCTTATTAATTCCACCTGTTCAGTCACGCATTTATTTGTTAGCCGAAGCAAGGTTACTTCTAATGCAGGTTGGGAAGATCAATGTTGTTAGTTTGGCAACCAACCATTTTTTGCCACTAGGTAAGCAGTGTCGCATGCGTTGCAGATTTTCTCTATATTCTATGTTAATAAAAAAGGAAAATTATAATAGCCATAAATAAGATATAAAATAACTTCGTAACTAAGTAAGATATTTCTTATTTATTATTCGCGTAGCTTAAAATTTTTAATAAATGTACCTTTCGGAACACTGCGCACCTAGCGGCAGAAATTTTCCCCATGCCAAACTCTTCCATAAGATATTACGTTTTGTTCCTTAAGCTGGGAACGTCGCACTACGTGTTCAAAGACGTTGCCATTAGTCGTTATAAACGAGACTGCGATAACTTACAAAAATCACGTAATTGTCGGGAAAACTATAGAAGCACTGGACACTGTCGCTATGTACAGTGCTGGCTGTAAGTACCCTTCACATGCAACATTCCCACGATTGTGAACACGGGGATTGAACGGTTTGGAAATACCAGAACTACTTTATGCCCAAGTGTAGGTTGGCTTACGCTATTTTTTTTAAACATATTTTACTTTTTGAAAGTTTGAAATAAGCGAATGCATTTTTCATCTTGCCTATGTTATTATTGATTTGGAATAACAATACAATACACAAAGTATTAAAACCAAGCGTCTGATTAAAGACCACCAGTAAACACTACATTTTTCAAAATGTATCTGGTGTAATGTAGGACAGTAATAACAGAAAAAAATTAAGAACAAGAGAATTCTTTTTCTTGCAGTGGGGAATACAGACTCTCTTCAGTACTGGTAAATGTTTATTGGCATTGAAAAAAGTTAAATTTAATTCTCCTATACCCAGTTTTACAGGAACAATATTTGTATAGTGGTACACTCGTAATAGCAGAGACAACCTCTCGAAGTGAGAATGAACTATAAAGAAAATTTCAGAGTATTTACTACATTTCAATATCGCATCATTCTAGCTTATGTCTGTGAATCGCGGAAGACAGGTGTGTCCAAAATATTAACAATATGGTACTGTAATAAAATATATTCATACAATAAATATGTATGATGATTACGCGTCGTCATGTGCACTCAGCACAGAGGGGCTGTGAACATGAACACCGCTGATTGGAAATTAGTTCGAACATACTAGGAAAGGAAAGGAACAGATCTATAGTGTTGTAACTCCACCTCAACAGCCAAGGTGGACTCGCGTGTAGAAACGGGGGCAAAAGTATATCAATGCGCACCAGTATTGAACGAAATCCGGACAAATAAGAATAATCGGTCACCATATTGAAAATTTTACATTAGATATCTGTAGTGCGTGTTGAACACAGTTGCATAGTGAAAATCCTGATAATTGTTCAAGTATACGAAAAATTTCAATTCAAATGCTTATTTTCAAAATGCTGACAATTTTAAACATTAGGTTTTGTCTAATATATCAGGAACCATTTAATAGATTACTACCAAATTTGGCAAACAAGCAGTACTACGGAAGGCCATGTAAATCGGCGTGTTTTAAGTAAGTTAGACACTTAGTTTTAAATGACGGTCATATGAAAATTTTAGCTTGTATGCTATATCAACTAAACCATTAAATAAATTCCCACTTTATTTCAACATAACTGTATATGCTGTCCGTTTATATTACAACAGTGAAATGTGTTTACACAGCGCCTCTTTTATCTGCAATTTTGTAAGATAGCGCCACATGAAAAAAAAAACCAATAAAATGTGCGTCTTTAGTCAGACATTAAGTTCACAAGATGATGCCAAAATTAAAGAAATCCTTTAAGTTTGCCGCACGTGATAACTAACTATGTGAGTTGCTAGATGGTACGTAGCTGACTCAGTCACGGAGAGCAGTTATTGGCTGCTGGCTGCTTGTACTTCAACACATGCACACGATCCTAGCCAACTACTAAAGGAGTCGAGAAACTGTGTTCCAGTGGCTGACTGGAGTGGTCGAGTTACTGACCCACTGGCCAGACGAACTACTAAGCACATGTTAACCAGGCTTTAGGTGAGTCAATAAGAAAAGTGCATTTTTGAGTGCAGTGTTTCTGTTTTCGCAGCACATAGTAGAAAGAGGAACTTGTGCCATCGTTGTCGTCAGACATATTTCCAAGACTTGAGCGAGGTTTAATCGTTGATGGAACTCACGGTAGAGTGCGCATTTCAGCTGTTGAAATGTCTTACCATGAAGTGATCACTTTTGAGGCCCTAGTTACTTTTTTCCTTTCAACCATTTTTTATCCTCCCACCACATTTAAAAATAAATATTGCCATGTTAGTAATAAACACAGTGTGTATATATTTCACCAGACTCGAAAGTCAACGTCTAGACTAAAATATAATATATTTATTGACTATTATTCCAAACGAGAGGGTTTCAAAAAGTGCTCACTTTACCGTGAATAGCCCATAATCCCGGTGGAACAAAGCTTGTTTAGATGGAAGTGTAATGAGTGTTGATGTACACGAGTTCACGCGCGCGTAGGTTGTGAGATTGTTGGTATGTGACGTGCGTTGCCGGGCAGGAGACACACGAGGAAGGAGCCTGGACATGTGTGCACACGCAGAGCGGAGCTTACCTCGGCCAGTTGCTGGCTTAGTGCTCCAATAAGCAGCGGCCGCCGCCAGTCGCGGAGAGAACCCTGGCGGCTGGTTATTAACGTCGAGACACTCTCTGCAAGAGGGGGGAGGGGCTGTGATCCCTGTGACTGGTGCGTGGTGCCGCACGACACACAGAGCTGCATCAGTTCCGACGCCACTGTCAGAGAGTCACGTCATGCGACTCATGTTAGAGGCGTTCTCAGCACAGACGTTCAGGCGCCTCATGCTCAGATGCTGCTCATTGCATAGTTTGCACTTTGTAAAGAAAAAAAGATGCTTCTAAATATATAGTGTTCATTATCTGCACATATCCCGCCATGCACACTCGTAAACCGGGTCCCAGTTAAGTTGGCACCGCGTTAAGTGAAATATTTTAGTTCCAAGTCAGGTTGATGTATTGCGAATGTAATGTTTGGATTTACAACAAATCAAGTTGGTGTTTTATATTTATTCAGATTGGAGTAGGAATTTGTATACTTGTAAAAAAAATCTGATCCCAGAAGTTTCACTTTTTCGCTCGACTAACGTATATAGTCATAAGGCCTTTGTGAATATAAATGTTACATGTGGCGGAATGATACAATTTGAGGAGAGAGAAGCAGTTCATAAGCCGAAGTGTAAAGTGCTCAATTAACCACGAAGAGCGTACAAAAAGTAATTAAATACACAAATATTTCCAAAAGCATTTCGCGATATACTAAACTGCAAACTGAGATTAGATCATACTATGTTTTGACAAACGAGATTTTGCAGCATCCTGAACACATTTAAGGCCCTTAAAAAATAGAACAATTGAGGTGCCGATCAGCACTTCTTGTTGGGATAGCAGCCAATGAACTAACTCCTGAAGACTCAAGTATGCAGACGACTGTAAGGAATAATTTAGGGGTCAGTAGGGGCACCTGTTTTTCGCGAAAAGATTTCATGACAAGTTGCGTTCGAAGACACTTCACTTCAGAACCGTTTTTGTGGTTGGATGGTTTGAACTGTTACACATGTTATTTGTCTGCCCGCGAATCACGAATAGTCAGTATCGGCGAAACTTAATTGCGATTGGTGAACTCATGTATAGGCCACCCTTCACACCAATACAGGCGGCCAATAGGCAAAGGAAGGGTGCAAGTGTGCTTGTAGGTTATTGAAGCCTAGCGCCCGCGTAAGTCTTCTCGCGAAGAGCAGGTGGCCCTGGAGATCAGATAACTTGTTAAGTTTTCCAGTCCATAACGATTTCGCATTGTGGTTTAGCAACTCTACAGACTTCAAAAAATATTATGTGTGAGTCAAGCGTTTGACCAGGCCACCATCATTTATAGCTGTCTGGAGGAATTTGATACAATTGAAATAATTCATCAACTGGAGAGCCAGAATTTCTTCTGGTCAATTCAAAGAAGGAAATTTCTGACAGGTGTGGATGCCAATGGAAGCTGAGGGGTTATCAAGTATTCACGTGCCTATGCATAACAAGTATATGGAGAGAAGTAGTTTTTATAATTATGCACTTCATCGAATTAAAAATCCATTTAAATTGTCTGTACTACAATTCAAAAATACATTTTTTCAACAGTCTAGTTATATCGTAATGAGATAACAATTTTGAAATAATGTAGTCTTTTTTTTTCTTAATATGTTAGTACCGATGTTCAAATGTCGCTTTTCTACCAGGGCCTGTAATCAACAGAAAGATTGTATTAGAGACTGGGTCTTATTCTTACAGTTTTCTACCACAATATAGGTTCTGATAATATATCTGGTTGGCTTGTCGATATTTTACAATAAACCACATCGCAATATTCTAGTTTGTTAGAAAATTCATTATATACGACGGGCCAATAGGTAAGGTTTCTTGCTGTGCTATTTGTTGAGGAGTAACATTTACATAAATTACGTTTTCAATACTGAATGGTAAACTTACTTGTCTACATAGTCACTTGTTTTATACTCCTACCCAAGCTAATTATAAGACTGAAGATTCCCCTTTTTTATAAATCAGGATCTTGAATTTTCAGTCGGTCTCGGACAGCCTTGTACACGTGTATCATTCCGAAATGACCTTGCACCAAAATTAGTCTTTTGTGGTCCAAACCGGATGGGGCTGAACCCGGCACATAAGAGGATGCTCCATAATGTTTCAGTTGAAGGCTGCAGTTTGCTGCGCTGTCAGAGGCCAGACAGACAACACGGCGTTTTCCTATGAGTTGGCGCCCTTGATCGCCGCGATGTGTAGAGGGGATATAGGGCAGAGCGACCTGCGCAGGAGATTCTCTTCGGGTTTCAACATTGGACTGCTCACCTGTCAATAGCACTATCAAAAACAACGCTAATAGCATTTGAGGTTATAACACTGTTTATGTAAACACCTGCTGTGGAATGCGTGCACACTTCCTCTAGCACAGTTTTAACCCACTGAGGAGTATTCATGTAATACTCGAGGCTACATTTATAAGGAAACATTTTTTCTCTCCAATATAAAACTCACGCTTTTGTATTTATACTGCTTTGCTGAACTTTATCTAAATCTAAATATAAGATTATTAATAGCCGACATTTCAGTTCGTAACAATAAAATGGTTCCTTTTTATCTTTTCTCCAATAAACACGATATATTGTAAAACCGGTTACCTAGGTTGCGACACATTGATCGGTACACAGTCAACATGCGACTTCATTGGATGACTTCCAACCAATAATATAAGTTGCAAAGTTCCATAAGCGTGCCTGGTGTAGCCAGCACCAATAGGGTTTTGGTAAGTGGAAATCCAGAGACAAACACATCTGATATTGATGTAGTGGAGAAAATAAACAACTCACTTCAACCTCGCCTTCAGTGCCAGTAAACTTGTGCCATCCTCAAAGAATTAATGCAACTAGGATATTCAATTTAATCGAAGTATTTTATTCTTATAAAATGGTAGGTCTTGAAAATTTAGTAGTATTGAAACACGTCTATCTCTGGTGATCTTGTGACTTTGACGGTCACATAGACTACGGCAGAGTAAAAGTTGAAAACATATGTGTAATATGAAATAATTCAACCTAATATTTAGTCCATGTCTTTACTTTGCAAAGGACGTGTCACCTGCGATTTATGCTGCAGAATATCAAGGTGTAGTCAACCTTGAGCATTCCATAACTCAATGGCCGTTATCTTGCAGATTCAATGCGATGCTTTAAACGTATTTATCGGTAGTGATGACGTTACATGCTTATATTCCATCCAAGAGTCTATTTTGGTACACGGTGTATAATAGAGCAACCATATTTGATCACCTAATAGAATTGTTTCCCATTTCGCTGAAGTACTGCAGGTGCGTTAAGGAAGTGAAATAATGAAATTCATTGCGAGGGGATGCTGCAACTGTTAACTTGATTATTAAAAAGAGTTTCGCTGTATTAATATGTAAGAAGTGTACAAATAACAAAAGCAAAGCTATTTAATGGAAAAAGAGAATGTCACAGAACATGGAGTCACTCATGTTCAGAATAAATATAGTGATTTTTTATTGGATGCGAACGTATGGTGGAGTACTTACATTGGCGCTCGACACAAATTGCCAGTGGATCTTGAAGCCAGGAGCAGATACTGTTCTGGGTGCTACAGTATGACCTGCCCTCGGTACCACATTGCCAGTGAATCTTGATGCTAGAGCGCTCATTTAGTGAAGGTTGAGCACCATGTGAGTGATTGCAGAGATTTGAACGGCTCTTAACATCGAGGACTTGAGAGCCGATGAGGATGAGGCGAGGTGATTATAGAGCAATGCTGGAATGCAAGAGCGGGGGAAACGTGAACTCCCCTAGAAAATTCGCCGGTCAGCGGCATCGTTCAACACGATTCCCACATGCAAAAATCCGAGAACGACCCTGCTTGGAATCGAACCCGGCTCTTCTAGGTGGAAGGCGAGTAGTCTAACCTCTTTACCACCGCGACTCCTGATTCCCAAGGATTGCTGGAAAGGGGTGGGAGGGACATATGTAGGAGGACATATGAAACAGCGATACACAGGTGGTAGGTTCTCGGAGTAAGTGAACAGTAAGTTTTCCAAGTGCTCCGAACAGAGCCAAGGCATGGCCTCGTTCTCTAGTTGGGACAGTTGATGTTTAACCTTTTTTATCAAGCGTATTCTAGATTGTCGCCCGTGGGGTTAAAACGTAATTTTCTTATTCGCTAGGTTTAGATGCTAGAAAGAGCATATATACCGTAATTGAAAATTGCGAAATATTATAACTAACGAGAAAAAATTATAATAAATATGTCGAACTTTAGTTTTCATTTAGTAAAGTTGAACTCTCGTTATCTGAATGTGTAGCGTTAATCGCCTGAAGGCGGGGCCAGTGAGCAGGCGGTAGGATTAAGCGTAGACGACGACGTAAGCAGAGTGTAGATCAGCCAGCAGCTGTGGCGGACCCAAATTACTGAATGTCCTGGAAGCACTCATAGCAAAGCATTTTTCTGTTGACATATACACTAGTGGAAATGCACTGCCGAACATATACGAAACATTGACCTATCCTAACGGGTTGTCCGACATAAACTGTTCGCTTGTGGAGCGCACTCTGATCATAAGTGGAAGATCAGTTCTCACCTGCACAGGTATGCAGTCATTAGGCCAAGTGTCTTATCGCAGTTTGTCTGACAACATGGCGAGTCAAGTTGGCGGTGCGATTCCAGTGCATCACAGAGTGTGTCTGCTATGTTTGTAAGAAGACGTCCACGCCAATTGAACAGTTAATGACTTTGTGTGTGGCTGTGTAGTGGGACTCCGAGAGGGTGGCTGGACGTTCCGCAGAATTGCCTCTCACTTGGGATGTGACGTGGCAGTGGTCCATCGGTGGTGGAGATGATGGGTTACAGAGCGGCGCCACAGTCACCTAGCCTCACCAGGAGGATCCTTCGGCCTCCCTGACTGACATAACAGCAACCCACGTGCAGTCAGAGCCACTGTGGCCCCTATGTATTTACACGAACAACACATAATCTATTGTAGGAGGTTGGCTTAAGTCCTCGTGTTCGTCTGGCATGTTTACCCCGGACACCTGCTCATCGTCGTGAACGTCTCTGGTGGTGTCGGGACAGAGTGTGTTGGAGAGGCGAATGTAGACCAGTGGCAGAGTAGTTCCTGCCTTGGACAAAGTGATGGCCGTGTTCACTTTTGTAGACATGAGGGTGAGCGGATCAATTAATCCAATATTCGCACTCGCCGTACTGGACCCACACTTGGAATTATGGTATAGGGGACATGAGATACACATCCAGCTCGCCTCTGGTATTCATCCAGGAGAGCACGAGGAGTGTGTCGTATATCCGTGACGCTCTCAATACCGTCCTCCGACCTTATCTCAACACACTGCAGGAACCACTCTTTCAGCAAGATAACGCGCGTCCCTATGCCGCCAGGGCAACACATCGTGTTCTGCACTGTGTAGGCCTGATAGATCTCCAGACCTCAGCGATGGGACGGCGCCCGACATGCCCAGCCCAGGGACGATCACCCAGCTACGGCGAGAAGTACAGCGAGCGTGGGATACCGTGCCCCAGACACACATGCAGCCTTAGTACAACAGGTTGTGTGCCAGAGTTGCTGCATGCGTGGCCGTTCCGGGTGGTTACACTCGTGTGCTGCATGCGTTGCACTTGCTGTCCTGGATGTTCCACAGACGTGAGGTGTTGATCTGTCCCACATGCCAACTCCTTGTGAGCCAACTTTGGGGCAGGTAGACGAATCCTACAGGGAGTTGTTAGATGCATTCCCACCAGTGTGTACATACCTGCTGGCCACCCAGACGGAACACTCAAGGGACAGGCGCACTGAGGACATGCGCTGAATCACGGCTACACCTCTCCTGCACTACAGCGCGTATTACAATGTAATTATGCGCCGGGCAGGGCGTACAGTCGTGTCTTCTCCAGCAGCCTGTGCCCCTCTGGCTCTCACACTCTGACGGACCCGGTCGGCTCTGATCAAAGGCTCACTCACAACACTGTTTGACGCGAGCCACCCTCACCAAGGGGGAGGGTGAGGGGAAGGTTTGCTCAACACGTAATTAATTCTCGTGTCGTCCCTCGACGCGTGCAAAGTTAATTAATTGCCACCTCGTCCCTTCTCCCCCTGGCCAACGAAGGGAATTGTGACGCTGAAATGGCGACGCCTATTCTCTTTCTGTTTCTGGTGAAGAGGGGAGGAAGCGGGGGCGTGTGAATTCATAACGGTCGCGTGTGTGGCCGCAGTGAACACGCGATAATGGCAGTTCATAATTTCTTCTTGCCGTGGGAATTACCACAAGTTCATTTGATTTTAGCCCTTCCCATCACCCCTTCCCTTAATCTTACTCAGCCGACTTACAGTTGGCATACAGTTTTCGTAGCGTGTTACCAAAAAGCTCTTCAATGAAAAACAATACGTTGAACTACAGAGCTTAAATTTCAAAACCATGAAATTTAGTTCTACTAAATTTTTACTCCGAAGAAATTATTCTGTTAGAAAAACTGCCAATAAGCTTTTGCCATCATATATACGACATTTTGGCTGTGTTTAACTATTTTATCCCCTCACAACTTTGTACGACTTACAGGCGTCTGAAATTAACACAATTTTAAGGAAATACAGCATTGTCCACAGAAAATAGACTTCATCGTTAACACATGAGTTTGTTTGGATGACTGAAGTTGAAATATTGAGATGCGATAAATGTCTTGATTTTATAAAATAGAAGAGCTAAATTTAAATGTCCAAACTGTTGAAACTATCGAATACAAAAGAACTCGTGCGCAGATTTTCTTTCCACAATATAACCGTCACCCTTTACTATACGTGCTTGTAAACAATACAAAAATACAATAAATCAAAAAATGTCTATAACGATAGCAAAAAAAGAACAATTTAAATCAGAATCGTTNAACAATACAAAAATACAATAAATCAAAAAATGTCTATAACGATAGCAAAAAAAGAACAATTTAAATCAGAATCGTTACAAAAATATCCATACTTTTTTTTTTGTGAACTGAAGTCTGAATTTTGCATGAACATAGTTAAACCTGCGCACTCTGCCGTGATATATACGCAGTCTCCGATGGACAGCGCTATTCTGTCAGCACTACGAGAACACCCTACTATCGCTCTGCACTCGCCGACGACTGTTAGTGACTGCGACGACATACTGCTGTAGTCACATGCTCTCGCCCTACGCCCATCGTCCTGAAGCCACTCCGCTTACCAACATTTCACATTGCTGCAAACACATTCATGGTTGAATATGAACCACTGCGAAGTAGAATTTTTACAAACGAAATTTTGTTTCATCTTTAAATCTGTGGTAATGATAACCTTGCATTTTGATTGCCATAGTTCAGCAATATTATTATTGGTAAAGTAGATTAATGTAATTTGAGGGATAATCCATCATGTTAACTATCTAACGAGTTTGTTAATTCGTAAGGTAGCATTTATAAAGTACTAAAGCTACAATGTGCGAAAGAAAAATTTTAAATTATAACCAACACTTTTCTTTGGTGTAGAGCATGATTTATTTACTGTGATCTAAGCAGGTTCAAAAAAATATTCGACTGTGTTACTAAGAAACTTAATATCGCCACAAAACAAAAATTTATTCAGCAAAAAATAATAACTACTTATAAGTTCCTTTATTTATCCCTTTGAATAAACTCTCCCAGGGACGTAAAAGCGTAATTTAAGGCTTTACAAAGAACAAATATTTTGTTGGTAACTCTACTAGTATCGTTATAAGTCTCTTTGATATATCAAGATCAGCAGAAAATATTTGTGTTTAATGCAATTGGCAGCAGGCGTTTATGTTTGTCTTGTGACGTGTCGTACGACCGTCCACCTATAGCAGTGTCAAGAAATGCGGCGCCGAGTACGCGAGCCCCAGCTGGCTGTTACAGCGACTGCCTTAGCCCCTCCTCTTGCTGGCTGTTACAGCGACTGCCTCAGCCCCTCCTCCTGCTGGCTGTTACAGCGACTGCCTCAGCCCCTCCTCCTGCTGGCTGTTACAGCGACTGCCTCAGCCCCTCCTCCTGCTGGCTGTTACAGCGACTGCCTCAGCCCCTCCTCTTGCTGGCTGTTACAGCGACTGCCTCAGCCCCTCCTCTTGCTGGCTGTTACAGCGACTGCCTCAGCCCCTCCTCCTGCTGGCTGTTACAGCGACTGCCCCAGTCCCTCCTCCTGCTGGCTGTTACAGCGACTGCCTCAGCCCTTCCTCCTGCTGCCTCGTACACCGACTGCCACAGGCANCCCTCCTCCTGCTGGCTGTTACAGCGACTGCCTCAGCCCTTCCTCCTGCTGCCTCGTACACCGACTGCCACAGGCAGGTGTTCCAGTTTTTTTGGCTCTTCAGTGTAATAAACCATAAATCACTTTTATTAATTTAATATTTTTAATGTAATGAAAATATATTGTATATATGTCTAAAAAACAAAAAATACTTGTGTATATTGATGTCAAAAGTTAACAATTTTCGTAATAATGAATGAAATACCAGTATAATATATACAAAGCAAGAAAGTTCATCACAGCTTCCTTGAAGAGAAACAAGATATATAATGCTTGACGTTAAAGCGCTTATCTCATGACGAAATGTATGTAATACAAACTAAAAAGAGTTAATAATTGTCTTTGTTTATTACAAAATAAGAAAGTTAAGGCCCTACAAAAACAGTGCCCCCACAGTTTGGCGCCACACGCTCACGCTTTCGCTTGTACCACACGGGCCTTAATCCGTCCTTGATTGCACCTAGATCATGCATCGGTCTGCTTCTTTACTGACTTTCACGGTAACCGAATAATTTACAGGATGCGCGCACTTTTATGCAATAGGTGTGTATCGTATGTAAAGTAGTAATTGCCCGTGTGCAATGAATAAGAAAGGCGTGAATCGTGCTGCATTGTTCCTTTAAGCTAACAAATGAAATAGCTGTCAACAGTGACCACACACACGCATGAGCTAACCAATACACGTTGTGTCTACATGATGTACGCAATCCGTACTTGGCAAGCTAACAGCCGTTCTGGTGACAAATATTGTTCCTAGGTTTTGAGGATATTAATGCTAATGGTTTCGTGACTTCACGCCGATGATAAATTGGTAAAAATACATAATATTTGAATAATAATGTTTTTCTGTTCTTATTTTATAGCGTAAATATGAGAATTTCAACTTAAAATTTTCATCCAAAAATTTCCAAATTTGGGAATGTTATTTGCACACAAGATTTGTTTTCAGGCCAGAATATTAATTAAAGTAGCAGTAGTGATGGAGTACAATTCATTTGAAATCCGACAGTTGGTTCATTCTACGACGAGGGTTTGATAATCTTGCTATTTTGACTTTACATTCTATCTCAAAAGTTAAGATTTGAATAGCGGCAAACGGAATAACAAATCTGAAAGAAATATTCTTTATGGCGTTGTAATAACACGACAAAATATTTTGAGCTGTAGCATAAAGTTTTGTTCCATTTTGAAAGTTGCACAAAAATGATGTAAATGTAAAAATTCCTTTACCTCGTTTCGTTATTTTTTTTTTACTCGTTTTTCTCCATTGGCGTACCTTATACAGATTGTTATTTCATACCATAACAGAAAAGCATGTGATATGATAAAATGTAAAAAATAATTATAAAAGCTGACACGGTAAAGTGAGTGCTTTTGAAACAACCTTTGAGACAAATCGCCGCCATTAACTATGCTGTATCTCGGTATTTGTAATGCAAACATTTAACACAAGTATACTCTTGTGTAGAGTAGTGTTGTAGAGCAAGTATGAATACTGAGGCTGAGATACGGCCAGCCCAGTGTGGGTAATTAATGTTCGTGGCATGTCTGTGTGCGGACCATAAGCCATGATGTAGTCATCAGTACACTGTAAAAATAATCGGATAAACTTCCTACACTGTAATGGAAGTTTTGNCCATAAGCCATGATGTAGTCATCAGTACACTGTAAAAATAATCGGATAAACTTCCTACACTGTAATGGAAGTTTTGAACGTATACAGTGTATGGAAATAGTACTACGTGTCAGGCTGGAAACATGGAAATGTGTAGCATTGCTACAACGAACGTATAAGGGGAAATATTACCCTTCCCGCTTTCTTACGANCTGGAAACATGGAAATGTGTAGCATTGCTACAACGAACGTATAAGGGGAAATATTACCCTTCCCGCTTTCTTACGAAGCGTATACACTGGTATGGTAAATTTCCGAATAATTTCTTCGAGTGTAGGATTGTAATAATATAAGAGAATTTTCTATTCTTATAATTACCCAGTTCTTTAATCTGGATAGAGAGTAGCAGCAACAAAACATTCTGTTAGATTATTGCAATCCTTGTTGTTGTTGGAACAATCTACATATTGTTTAAGATGTTGTGTTCCAGATAGTCTACTGTTTGTATTGTAGTAGGAACACGCTTCTCTGCTGTAGCAATCATATATACAATCGCAAATATAATGACATACAGGNTGTTTGTATTGTAGTAGGAACACGCTTCTCTGCTGTAGCAATCATATATACAATCGCAAATATAATGACATACAGGAATACATAAACTCTTATGTTGGTATTACTATCTATGTTAGAATGCTGTCCCTATTTTAGTAATTTAGATAGTACCTTCAGCCATATTTGTTATCTCTGTGCGGGAGCCTTATGCATAGTCCCTTGCGAGGCGAGTGTCGCCTCCCACAACATTGATAACGTGTTTCTAATATGGCTTCGCCTGCATCACNCATAGTCCCTTGCGAGGCGAGTGTCGCCTCCCACAACATTGATAACGTGTTTCTAATATGGCTTCGCCTGCATCACAAGGCTTACTTATCGTAAACTCTAGGAAACTATTTGCAAATTTACCATATCAGTGTATACGTACGGTGACAAAACCCGGATGGTAAAATATTTGCCCTTACATGCATAGTAACGTACCTACATTTGCCCAGGAAACATTCAAATGCGTAGGGAAGTCCCCAACTTTGTATAGTAGCGACGCTAAACATCCCTATATATGCAGTTTGATGTGTGGCATTATTTCCATACACTGCATATGTTAAAAACTTCCATTACAGTTTAAGAACTTCACCAGAAAATGGTTTACAGCGTAGTTGTTGTGGGAACAATCCAAATATTGTTGAAGTTACTATCTATTTCATAGTAGCAACACGGGGCTCTGCCGTAGCAACCATATGTACAGTAGCAAATACAATCACAGACAGGAATACAACAAACTGTTCCGTTGGTATTAAAATACATGTAAACAACCCATCAGATGGCTGTTCCTATTTTAACATGATATTCGGGGATTTATTTGGCCCAAGTCATAGTATTATGCCTCTAAGACTGTTGTCTGTGAGATTTAAAGAATCTCTGTAAAACAATTTTGAGCATTTATATGCCTCTTCGACTTCAACGAAGACTGTGCATTTCAATAATTAACCTTTAAGAACCTNAACAATTTTGAGCATTTATATGCCTCTTCGACTTCAACGAAGACTGTGCATTTCAATAATTAACCTTTAAGAACCTCAACACTCTGCGAAATGAAGGTGGGTTGCTCGGCGAAACTGCATACACTATACCCTGGCATGGTGTCTCCCAGTCAGGTTTGCTGCCAAGTTATACATATAGTTCTAAGAATTAACATATAGTCTATGAANCTGGCATGGTGTCTCCCAGTCAGGTTTGCTGCCAAGTTATACATATAGTTCTAAGAATTAACATATAGTCTATGAAATACTTATATTTGTTGCCAATGAAGTCAGTATTTNATGAAGGTGGGTTGCTCGGCGAAACTGCATGCACTATACACTGGCATGGTGTCTCCCAGTCAGGTTTGCTGCCAAGTTATACATATAGTTCTAAGAATTAACATATAGTCTATGAAATACTTATATTTGTTGCCAATGAAGTCAGTATTTGTTATTTTATACACATTAGAGCTCGAAATGGCATAATATTAATACATTAGCGTTCTTAAACATGACCATGACACGCCTTCACACAGATCGCGTGTGAGTAAAGTGATGAGGTCCTGCACGGCAATTTTACATTTTCATTTGGCGGCAGGATATAAAATCGAAGAAAAATAGATGGTAAGTCGGGCTTAGGAAACTTGTCAGTTGCCACGAGCTGCTTGAAGCCTCGTGGAGGGCCTTCAAGCATGAGCAGGCACGTGTGTAGTATGGAATGCACTCACGTGATGGCAGGATAGGGGAGGCGGGGCGCAAGCCCGGGGGTGGAAAGCAAGCTGCAGGGGTTGCGGGCTAAATATAGCGTGTTGGAGGGTGTAGTTGCGTTACCATAGATACCGGTCGGCTGACGGGCCTGGCTCACGGGATGTTGTCTGTGGGACCCTGCAGGCCATCCTCACACCGGCGTGCACACACACACACGCCTGCAGGAGTGTCCAGGGTCAAGTTCATCTCCTCCTGACACCTGTAGGAGCCTCCCCCCTCCTCTTTATACACAACCATCAACAAAGAGCATTTACGGGTAGAGAAGCGTGAAGTACCGTCTTGGAGGTGTGTCAGCCTGGTTGCACGAAATAGATTAACCCAATCATGCAAAACGATGATTAAAAAAAACCAATCATCAAACTTAGATCGCTGGTGTATACAGATAACGTATCTGAAGGTTTGCAAGGTGTCCATATGCATTCCTTACATACTAACAGATACATACTTTTAACTGAATTGATGATTACCGAAAGGGCCTGAGTCCATTTTTGGCCATTCCAACTTTATTGTCGATTCATATTCTGCAGTGGTAGACAATTATTTTAGGCATATAAAAGCACAGAGACGCACTGTTATTGTTGTGGTAAATAAATGATTGTAAAGATTTTGTTGAGATGACAAAGGGTCCGGTTGCAGAACAGAGGCTGTTTCTGCACTCATTAAACTAATGCTGCACTTTAAATAGTTAATATATCTGTTAAGAATTATGAAGTAACATGCGCACATGGAAGTCAGCCGTTAACATTTATAAATTCGAAATGCATATTGGTTATTATTGTCAGCCAGTGAAAACACGCGATAAACCTACAGATATGAGAAAGTTGGCGGCACCGTTTACGCCTCCACAAGATTTTGTTTTGTATAACTCGTTATTGTTGATCTGTAGNGATTTTGTTTTGTATAACTCGTTTTTGTTGATCTGTAGTTGCTTGTTGTTTGAAGTGCTGATGTGATAGTTTGTGTTGTGATCTTGATAGTAATTGTGTGACTTTATTATTTTGAAACATCACTGAGTGCAGTCACAGCAGTGGGGTGTACTCAACCACGCAAACGAGGCTGTAGTGATGCTAACTGCAGAAGAAACAACATTTAAGTATTGGAACATACAAATTATGCAGTTAAGGTTATTCCTGCAAACTGTAATGACAAAAGATGAACAGAATATATTTCTACAAGGACAGATTGAGTGTGTTGCTGTTGATCGCCACCGACATACGAAGGAAGATGCTAACCTGTTGACAAAGAGTTTTAGATGCTACTGCATGGTAGGCTCGACAAAAGTACAGGTTTTCCGAGATGCATTTGTAAGAATCTGGTGCAGTAAGCGGAAAACGTGTTAGATGCCTTAGAGAACTTCTTAAAGAGTGCAAAACCCCAACTGACCGCAGGTGTAAAAACAGAAGAGGCAATTCTTCCAGGAAAATCATTAGTTGAGGTACATAAACACATAACCTGATTTCCTGTGAAGAATAGTCACTATGCAAACAACGAGGTGCAATATTTGAACAGTGATCTTACAGTTAAGGCAAGGTATGTCTTGTTCAAGGAGAAGCATCCTGCTTCTCAGGTCAAATACGAGTACTATAATAAAGTACATCGTGGAAACTTTAATCTTACTTTTGAACGTCCACAAGTGAACATGTTTTGTGCATGTGCAGAACTTTCCATTATAATAAAAAGTATGAACCTTAACGATACAGCGAAACGAATTGCAGTTGCAGAACTCATGGTTTACAATCGATGAGCTAAGAAATTGTATAACTGTTTGCATCCTCCCTGGTTTAATCTTAATCTAAAGATGTTCTCGGCCTAACGTTTGGCTACGTGAAAAACCTGCGTTTACCGAAAGTTCCTGTTCAAGATTTGTTTTACGTAAGACAGTTAACAGTAAACGTCTTCAGTGTTCATGACATGAAAACCAGCAAATCGGTTATTTACATTTATCATGAAGGTACAGCCAGGAAGGGACAGAATGAAGTATGTTCGTTGTCAATTAATGAGTATGTTTCGTCATATACTAAACACCTCTAAATATTCAGTGATATTGCCCTGGGCAAAATAAAAACAATAGTAATCAGAATTTTTCTATATCTTACAGACACTGGAACATTTAGTAACATCAAGCAATATTTCCCACTGAGAGGACATTCATGTCTCCCAAATGATGATGATGTTGGTTCTATTAAGAGAAAACTTCGCAATACCGACCGCCTATACACACTTCACGAATACACAAAACTCATCTTGCAGTCCTGTTCTCTATGAACGTTTACTGTCCACGAGTTAAATACAGAAGTAATCTTGGATTTTAAGTCGTGGTGACCAAATAAAAAAAAAAACACGTATATGTGTGGAAACACGAGCAAAACAAATCCCACGAAATCACAAACTTCCTTTGAGTATCTCATCCATGTTGCTAGCCAGTGACATAAATTTAGCTGACATGTGCGGCTGGGGTTTGCGTAGTAAGGGTCAGTTTCCACACAGCATTCTTAAGTATTCTGTGATGAAGTCAGGGATTCTCGTCTTACTCACCTTGTTGTGCTGGGCAAGAGCTTGACCATTCAGTGAGCCAGACACTGCCGTACAGTTGGGTACAGTGCTGGCCAAGGGTTCGAGCTGTTAGAGAACTAGTCAGTGTTGTGTACAGCCAGTTGCAGTGCTGTCCAAAAGCGCGAGTAGCCGCTGAGGTTATCACTATTGTACAATAGTGTGCAAAGCTGGCCAAGTGCTCTAGCAATCAGTGCAGCAGTCGCTTTTGTATGTATATTGGTGTGCAGTGCTGGCCAAGTGTTCGAGCAGTTAGTGTGCCAGTCACTGCTGTATAGTTGTGCGGAGTGCTGGTCATGGGCTCGACCAATTAGAGAGCCAGTAATTGTAGTACAGTCGTCATGTTGTACGTGCTGCTTGGAAACTAAGTGTTATATGACGAATTGAATACAGTCGATTGTCACTATACCTGTTCATGGGCGTCGTCATTATAGGCGTTTCCCTTTTTTCGTCTTTATTTTTCTTCCAGAGTAATAAGACATGAGTTAATAAATAACTAATCGAAATATAAAACAAAGAATTGTGCTACTTTTAACATAGGCCTGCCCCACGGCACTTTCCACAATTAAATTTCAACACAACTTTTTTCGTTCCGTTTGCAGATGTAGCCAATAAACTAACCACGTGACACATATATAATCACCAAATAACAAACCATATATATATTTATGTTTATATGTATATGAAATATATGTTAAGTATAAAGAAATGTTTGCATACTTTAAACATTTGTTATGTACGAACTGTTATTTAGTGATTACATTTATGTGAAGCACTGGCCCATGGCATTAGTTTACATTGTAAATTGTTTCATCTGCACAACTTAATTAGTATTTGTTATTACGGCTGCACCAGAAAAGAATAATTTTGTATTTGACATCAAATTATAAAAAAAAAAAAAATATACACAGTGTAAAGTTTTTTATTCGAGGAAAATATCATCATATACAATGCGTACGAGTTGAACAATGTTTGGTACAAATATAACAGAATTAAGTGATTATTTTATTCCGACACCCTTAAGCGGCAGATGGAACCCTGACCTGTGGTCTCAGTTGTTGCACGATCTGAATGTTGTGCAACTCAGCGATCTGACTTCCCGAGTGATAAGGCTAGCCTGACAGCCAATCAGCACGCGAGCCTCCTGCACCGCAGGGATGTTCTATAATATAATATACAGGTGACATAGCCACATATTCCGCGAACTCCAGCCACACGCCACCAACATGGCGCCACCAGCCAGCGACATGTCAGAACGCTGTTCACCAATCAGCGATTAGCAACTTACTTGCCAGACAGTAGCCCAACCAATAGGCAGCACAATCAATCACAAGGTCCGTTCCCATACCCTCGTGCAACCAATCAGACAATGAGTACGTCCACATCAAAGGAACCGCCGAGCCATGTCGTGTCTGTGTATTTGTTTACTCTAACGATAACAAATTACCTGTCATTAAAGTTTTACAGGAATTTTCTGAGAAATAGATGATAACGATACGTCGCCACCTATTTTCTTTACTTTTTGTGAGCGATATACCCAAGGAGTAAGTATTCACCCTCTAGGTAGACTTCGAATCTTTTTTGTTGTCCGTATTTGGGGACACTAAGGACGTTTGTTGCCAACGACGCAGCATGAAATATATTTCTTCAAAGTTTACCTAATTTTTTATAGCATGTGTATTCAAATAAAAACTTATACAAAAGCGTCATGAACTCATTCGAGTGTATTGCATTCGTTCATTATCAAATGTATTTAAATTTTTTAAAAATTTCTCATGCTTGTTTTTCTTCCCCTGCAGCGTTAAATAGTAGAATATGTAAGTTATCGGTATACTGTGAACACAAAGAAACAACTTTGATTGTTATGAAAGCAAGCAATTAAGAAATCAGGAGTTGGTAAGAGTGCTTGCTAGGGGAGGTGGCAGATGTCACACTTAGTTTGGTGTTAGAATGTTTGTAACGAAACATTCAACATTTTATTACACGCCTATTTTAAACATTTAAATTTACTTTTACATTTCACATAAAATGTATTGCGCTGCACAGCAAACATAATAAAAAACTGTTAAAGAACATTTTAAAATGACTTTGAAAACAATGTCCAAAGCACAATACGGAATAACGGTTGTTAACGGTCAAGCAAGTTACAATAACAGGAATGACTGCAAACCAGTTCAACTACAACACGATGCTTCATAAACCGATAACTACTTACCATGTAATTTTTCTTAAGTGAAGCAAATATTATGGCAGTAATAAATAATAAAAATAAATATTTGGCCAGAAAATTATTTCTATTTCTATATTTTGTTAGTGTGTATATTTCTCTACTGTTGGTGTACTTATAATTGTTGGTGCTCAGTAAAAACACTGTAGGCCCTATCTAGTGTCAACCCCTGGATACTGGATATGTAGCATGTAGGCCGTATCTTTAGGACGTACGTATGTAGGCAATATTGTAAGTCAGTATGACATAGGTGGCTGTAGTCAGAGTTCTCACGCCAAGCCACTTTCATTATGGGGCGGTAACTCGAATAGGGAAAAGGGTTCAACGTTTCTTTTGTTTTCATCTCGTAGTTGGAGGTTTCCTCACTCGCTAGACAGGAGCGCCAGTGATGGATAAATGCTTGTTTACGTTTCGTACGCTGTCTATCAAATACACACGGGAATAGTCGCATTATGCTATTATTGAAGGAATGTAAAGAACAAACGGTTTTCTGATGATAGTGTAACATGATTTGATTTTTGAAGTCGAAGATGTGTGCTCCATATTTTTGGAAAAGAAATGTGCTGCGGTAGATTGTAATTCGCTGCCATAACAATACAGGTTTTATTGATTCGCGCAAGAAAAAACACCATATGAACAAGCAAGTTTAATAACGGGTTACAAATTTAATTGCTACTCTGAACTGGAATCTACTTCTTTACGGAATTCACACCTTGTTATTAATGCCAAAAATATTAGTTGCAGATGATACTACATTACTTAATGCTCATATAATATTAAATTAAGATATAACACAAACTTTGACATTCTCATTTAAATCAGTGCCTATTAAAATAAGAATTCCTTTGTGACCCTATAAGGTTGATAATGGCTCTTTAAATATCATTTTTATAATCTTCATGATTTTGTGAGAATATCCAATAATGGATTGAGAGATGTGTATTATTGTGGATTTCCCTCTGTTGTTACAGTTAGAAGAAATTGATTGAATTAACCAAGAACCCTATGCTCTCGGGTTCAAGAAAACCAGGCCTCTACTTGTGCAAATTGCATTTCTCCGAAGACTATTATGGAGATTCCGATGGATATTTACTCATTTTTGGGGATGTGCCCACCATTAAAGTGGAAGATGAATTTTGTGTCGGTAATTGCTCACCTCCAGGAAATAAAAAGGACAAAACTGTTGTACAGCACGTGAATGAGACTCCTACACATCCCTGATGTCGCAGGCTCTGGTGCATGCAGGCCTCTGACTGGTGCAGCTATGCTCATCACACCTGTAGTAAATGACAATACTGTTTTACAGCACGTGAATGAGACACCTACACATCCCTGACGTCGCAGGCTCTGGTGCATGCAGGCCTCTGACTGGTGCAGCTATGCTCATCACACCTGTAGTAAATGACAATACTGNCCTCCAGGAAATAAAAAGGACAAAACTGTTGTACAGCACGTGAATGAGACTCCTACACATCCCTGATGTCGCAGGGTCTGGTGCATGCAGGCCTCTGACTGGTGCAGCTATGCTCATCACACCTGTAGTAAATGACAATACTGTTGTACAGCACGTGAATGAGACTCCTACACATCCCTGATGTCGCAGGCTCTGGTGCATGCAGGCCTCTGACTGGTGCAGCTATGCTCATCACACCTGTAGTAAATGAAATTACTGTTGTACAGCACGTGAATGAGACTCCTTCACATCCCTGACGTCGCAGGGTCTGGTGCATGCAGGCCTCTGACTGGTGCAGCTATGCTCATCACACCTGTAGTAAATGACAATACTGTTGTACAGCACGTAAATGAGACTCCTACACATCCCTGATGTCGCAGGCTCTGGTGCATGCAGGCCTCTGACTGGTACAGCTAAGCTCATCATACCTGTAGTAAATGACAATACTGTTGTTGAGCACGAGAATGAGACTCCTACACATTCCTGATGTCGCAGGCTGTGCTGCATGTAGGCCTCCGTCTGGTGCAGCTTATCTCGTCACATGTGTAGTAAATGACAGTGTTTCTGAATTGGTTCAATCGCCTGGAAAAATTGGAAGCAAACCTCTGACTCAAAACAAATGCCCAATATTGGAAATTGAGCATGCCCTCGGAACTAACATGTTTATTCTCAGTGGTCATAATTATTCTGAAAACTGTAGCTTGGAAAGTCACGTCTGCTCTAAGCAATTGTTTGAACTTCCAGTGACTTCACAATTGTTGTTCGGTGCATGCTGCACACCTTAAAGGTGAAGTTATAACATCTTCGTGCAGCATTGTTCTACCATGGTGGTGCACAAGAAGAAACCATGACTTGTCAAATGCTTTAAAAGTGAAATCCAATTTGCGGAAACTGAAAATATTTCGGAATCAGAGAATGTAACATTAAAAGGTATTTTTAGGGACACAGAATGGCTTGTACTTAGAAACCCGGAGAAGTCAACAATTTGTTTTATGTACATAGGATAAAATAAAACAGTTAGTAAATACATGTGATGTAAATGTATTAATTCATTTTTCCAAACTTATACTCTACAGCTTGTATCACAAGTATGTGTACACATAACAGGTTAAATATATAATATTTTAGTAGTGGTTCTAGGTATTCTGCAGCTCTAGAATAACACTTTTGTGCTTTAAATTTTGTAATTTGTCTATTCATTTAGTGTTCTCTGGCAGTTTGAGAAAATGGTACTGTGCTTGGCCGGCTTTATGAAAATGTTGTATTTTTTGCTACTGTGGGTTGTAATTGTGAATCTGAGTGTTTTTTTTATTGTTAAAGGTTTTTTTCCAGCCATATTATATCAGTGGATAAAATATGTAAATACATGTTACAGTGACGATATTACCTTTCCTGAAAAGTGGTTTGCAGCACTATTTAAGATATTTGTCCATAATCATCCGAAATTCTCATTTCGGTATGAGGGAGATCGTGTGTTTATTTTATTAACATTATGTCCTCAGAACAAAATGGCATGATTAATAACAGAATGGAAATGATTCATTAACTAGAAGCATCAGTGGTTGTCTAATATTTTTGTTTAAGATTTTTATTTGTTTAGCTGGGATGTCAACAATAACTTAACATATAGTATCCAAGTTTATTTATGCTCCCAAGGACTTCATCATGTTAAAGCTAACAGAACCATTTATTAAATAAGTTGTAGATTTTGAATGTAACTATTTTTTACTATTTGCTGGTTGTTACTGGAGCAATTTGATTGTAAGTGAGGGGATAGGTAGGATGCGTGCAACACTCAGGATGAGTGAGTATGATATAGCTACGGTCATAGGGGGAGTGAAGAACAGCAAGGCAGCAGGTCCAGATGACATAGGGAATGGTGCCCTGGGGGGGGGAAGCTGTGTAGGTACCTTCAAGTGGTGTCTAAAAGTTCATTAGAGGAAGACAAGTTGCCACGAGGCTGGAAGGAGGTGTTGGTTGTCCCGGTTTACAAGCAGGGCGAGGTAAGGAAAAACCCTGGCAGATATAGACCTGTGAGGTGAGTCTCACGTCAAGTATAGGAATTGTGAAGGAGAAACTCGTAGTGCCGTACATAGTAGAAGTGATGAATGAGAAGAGCTGGCTGAAGGAGTAGCAATATGGTTTTAGGAGAGGGTACTCGTGCGAGACACAGCTGACGGGGCTGATGGAGGACTTGGTGAAGGCAGTACATGAGGGAGAGCAGGTGGATGCATGATTTATAGACTTCGAGAAAGCCTTCGATAAGGTGCCCCACGGGATACTAATGCAGAAAGTGGATGAGCTTCTGGAGGACAAGTGGGTAGTGGATAGGATTGGTGATTTCCTTAGGGGTCGAACACAGAGAGTGAAAGTGGGGTATTCATTGTTGGAGGAAGGAGGAGTTACATCTGGGGTTCTGCAGGGTAGTGTATTGGGCCCCTTGCTGTGCGCAATTATGGTTAATGACTTGGGGTTAATGATGTAAGGCATAGTGAGGCTGTTTGCTAATGACTGTGTGCTGTATACAGAGGTGGGCGGGGAGAATAAGTTGCAAGGGGATATAAGGCAATTAAGGATGTGGGCTGAAAGGAACAAAATTAAGATACATGTGATAAATAATAAGATCGTAAGGATCACGAATAACAGGAATAGGCTTGTAGTAATATGTGTATAAGTGGCATGGTCAGGCGATAGGGAAGGTTTCAGAGTATAAGTATCTGGGGGTGGTGCTACAGAGTGACCTCAGATGGAAAAAGCATGTGCATAGGGCTGTAGTGACGGGGAGAAGGGCTTTGGAAATGCTGGGAAGGGTCTTGAAAGGTACCAGTGGGGAAGTGAAGGTGGAGGCTTATAAGACCATGGTCATTCCAATATTAGAATATGCAGCTGTGGTCTGGGACCCGTATGTGGGCGTTGAAGTACAGGAGCTGGAGAAGGTGCTGATAAGGGCAGGGAGGTGGGTTAAGGATAAATGGAAAAGGGGAAATCAGGCGAGGATGAAAGGAATTTTAGACCAACCTCAATGGTGAAAGAATTGGCATGGAGTTCCCTAAGGGATAGGAGAAGAAGGAAGAGGCTGGTTATGTTGCACAGGGTGGTGAATGATTGGGGAGGGTGATGGAAGTTAAGTGGACATTTAGCCGAGGGGCTGTACACGGGGAGAGGTACGAACAGTAGGAAGTTCCATAGGCTATGGAGGAGGACGAAAAGAGGTAGGCAATCCATGCATATGAGAACTGTAATGGAGTGGAATGTATTGCGGGAAGAGCTGGTTAAGAAGAAGGGGGGGGGATGAGGTGGTTCAGGAAGGAACTGGAGAAGGAGATGGGTTGAGTGCGGGAGGTGCTTGACACCGGGTGCCAGCACAATTGCAAGTTGTATTGTATTGTGCTTTCAGTAGATTTTCTGCAATAGTAGCAGCAATATCTATGTTTATACAAAATTGCTTTCCTCATATATTCACCCGTTCACTCACAGACTCATCAACGCACAGCCCAAACCCCTGGAGCTATAATCATGGCATTCAAGGCTAGCCTCTTTTTAGGACATAGGAACTACAATAACAAGTATTTTTCATAATTAAACTCCTAACTGGTACTTTTTGCTTCAAAATATTGACCATGCAAATGTCTAACAGCTTGTTTCGGGATTTTTCGAAATTCGGCCACTAATTTTATGAAAAGGAGTAAAATATGTTAACTTATTTCTCTATAAGTATCTCTTAAACTTTGTAAGCTATTGTGGTTCTTTCTTTTTTAAATTACTGTTTATGCAAGAGCTTGTAAACTGCCACCAGGAATTTTTTAAATTTCACCTTCGGGGAGTGAAACAGAGTTAAATAAATTGAAATTTCAATAAATTTTTTTACATCTTCTATGTACATATATCAGCACACTCATTTTCCGAGCAAATGTCACTGCCAAAATTCAATTATTTTTTTTATTTCCATGTTAGTTGAATGTTCATTAAAATTTGCAACTCAGCTAATATAGAAAAACTAAAATTTTAACCGAGTCTAGCGATGAAATTATTTTAATGTTACCTGTGTGTTCATAGCTGCGGGGCTGGGAAATAATCAGTACTTTAACTGGGCCACACCCAAAGCTTAGTGATGAACTGGATGAATTAGCAGGCAAAGTCAGATTAAAAACCTCAAGTTACCACAATATAACAAACACAAACATAATATGTACTGGGGGCAAAGCTGCTCGACGTAGCTACTTATATAATTTGATGCTGTTAATGGGTTGGAAATTTTTGTATTGCAGTTACTGCAGATATGAAATATAATAGCGGTACATGTGTGTTGTTAGATATACCCAGGTTATGCACATGCGGGTCTAAACTGCTAAGGTAATTGTGTATTTTTTCTGGGACATGTAAATACACTGTTTTTTTATGTTGCATTATACACCTATTATAAGAACAATTAAAAAAATTAGGAGTAGCAGGCCACATTGAATTATTGTCAGTCTGCCCTCCCCCTACAAATATTTCACATTCACTTTGTACATTTGCAGTTTATTTATACTTAATTTCAAGGTGTTTGTTCTAGCTTTCAAAATAACCTTGCAGCAATTGCAGATAATGTTGGCAAACCAACTAAAGCTCATGCATTATTGTGTAGCACAAAATAAATAATGATAAGCAATAACTTAGTACCATAAAATGTGGCAGCTTGGAACAGAATGGGTACTTAGGATACTTGAAGATATCTAACTGTCATGTTGGGAGACTGTAAATATAAAACAAAGCAGCTATTATTTTTCCAAGAAAACTAAAGTACATATGTGGAATGTTTATTTTTATTTATTTCACCAGCATAGCAAAATCAGGTGTATGTTTAAATGTTCCAAACAATTTATGGTATTAATATACCTCCAACAGTAAAACATAGTAATTATATTAACTCACGACTTGTGGTAATGTTTAAATGAGATCTCTTTTAATTAATCTACCAGTACATTCACAGGCAAGCAATTTACCTCTTTCAATAGTTCATTGTACGTTGCATACTTCACTTATGTGTAAAAATTGTAAATGCAAAGTATTACACAGTTTGACATTTATACCATAACATTTAAATGCCCGTCATGTTTGCTGTAAATGAAAATAAATAAAAGTTTGTACTGTAACTACTGTATTTTGTTAATGTAGCCATTCCATGAACAGTGTTATACTAGAAAGTTCAGCTGACACGATCCAGTGCTACACACATGAAACACCACACGAGCTGTAATAACATATGATTCTAATAATATAATAGTATATTAGGCTGGCACTTGCATTGAGACAACTGTTGTACTATGTTAAACATATTAGTTTTTTGTTTCATGTCGTGCAGTCTACCTGAAAAAAAAGAGACAAAATATGGGATGTTGTAACCCATTTTATTATATTGAGTTCCCTCTCTTTCCTTATATGTTTATATGATCGTTGACTCTGACGGTCGCTGTGAAACATCCTGTGGAGACGAGCTGCAGGCATTATTAACCACTCGGGTAGCTCCTTGCCTTTCACCTCTGCTACTGCACAAAGAGCTGCCGTCTCTCTCTCTCTCTCTCTCTCTCTCTCTATCTCTCCCCCCGCACCTCCTTAGAGAGCGCTGGGGCCTCGAGTGGGAGACGAAGGCTGTTCAAACAGCCTTGAGATCATATCATTGCTCTTCACAGACGCCCCGTGGATGCTGAATAGGCGAACATTCATTATTACACACTTCTATACAGCACTTCTCTCTCTGCAGACACTAACTGCAATATAGTGTATCTTATATGTGAAAAAATATTACAATTTGTAATATTCCGTATAAAAAATGGCCTGGCGAAATTAATAATAAATATATAAATTACCTCCGTTCATCAATGAAAATAAACTGACCGACATAACTAATGTGCCTTCTTCCCTCTACATGGATGCAAATAATTCTGATGACGTTCTTGAAAGTTCAGATGGGAGGCGGGTCTTGACGTTTCCTTAACAGCGATTTCATTAGAGATGGAACCGGAAACAAATGCAATGTTAGTGAAACAATCACAAATGTACACGTGCCTTACCCGGGACTCGAACCCACGAAACCTCGTACCATAAGTTACCGTGCAACCAACTTCCTTACGGAGGTAAGATTCGGAGCATCAACTTCGGCTGTAATTGGTCTAATGTCTTGGGAGATTAGGTTCACCAACCAGAAATATTTATAAGACATTATTTTGAAAACAAGTGTGTGAGCCATAGCATCTACTTGTGTGCAGAATTTGGTAGGAATAGGTTGACTGGCTCCCGAGATGTGGCATAGAAGTTTTATTTTATCATTTGGGGTTATATTAAGAAAATACATAAAAGAGGCTCTGCATATGCATTTCTGATACTTCTAATGGATAGTGCCGCATACAAAGTTAAAATAAAATTGGTTATATGGTTTCGTTGATATATCATACTAAGCTAAAAGGTTTGTATGGTCACTATTAAAAAAAAAAAGTACGCAGCTCTCTTAAAAAATAGCCTATTCATTTGCATGGCCTACCATGTTATTTCTTGTTTACCAACTTAGGAAGGAATCGGTAAATGTTTTTCCGAGATATGGGAAAAAAATGCATTTATCCACGTAGTTTTTTTACAAAATGGCGGACAAAAGAAGCTCTGTGCAGACACATTTGATTGTTGTAATATATACTGCCATCATACAAAATTAAGTTGAAATTGGTGACATGGTGTCGTCGATAGAGCATACAAAGATAAAATAATTACTTGTCCACCATTTTGAAAATAAATGTCTGGCCCACTTAAAATACGCCAGTTCGCATAGCCTGCTGTAGCACTACTTTTTCGCCAAATTTGGCAAGGATTGGTAAGTTGTATCTCGGGATAAATATAACAAAACTCTATTCAATAATGTGGCACTATTTTACAAAATGGCGGACGAAAGATGCTGTATGCAAACACATTTTATTTTTGTTATATACAGGCTTATCTATGGCCAACCTACAAAGTTAAACATTTAAATTGATTACCCCTACATGGTTTAGTAGGAATATCATATTAATGTAAAATGTTTATATAATAGTAATTTCAAAAATAAGTGACCATTTTGTAACATTACAGTTTACGTTACCTACCTATAGTACTACTTGACTCCCGAATTTGGTACGAATCGATTAATTGGTTCCCGAGGTACGACATAACAATTTAATTTATTTATGTAACTATATATTGCAAAATGGCGTACAAATTAGGTTGTCCATAAACATATTTGATGATTTTGATAGATACTTTTAGCATACCAAGTTTGGTCGAAATTTGTTTAACCGCTTTAAAAATATAGCAAATAAGCCTAAAATATTCGTGTGACCACCATTTTGAAAATAAATATATTATCATTGGAAACGTATGCATTTATGTGGTCTACAACAGTGTTACTTACGCCAAATTTAACATGAATTGGTTGAGTAACTCACGAAATTTAAAGCAAAAGTTTTTTCCATGTAGTGCTATCTTCAAAAATTGTGAACCAAATCTTATCGCTTTATAAATGTAATGCTTGCACGATGCACTGTCAATGTACGGAATTTGATTTTAATCAGTTAGATGGTTCCCGAGAAATAAAATAGCGCCTTAAATATTAAAATTGCTATCGTTTTGAAAATCAGCATCCAGCATGATCGAAAGCATACAAATCGTACTACACGTGTAGACTACTGTGTTTAGTGAAATTCGATTCAAGGGTTCAAAAGTTTTTAGCGGACGCACGCACACATACCGAGCCAAACAACTTAATACACACACATACATACGCACACAGTCACACGGACAGGATAGTGATCTTAAGAGCTTATATTAGCTTTGTAAAGTTAGATAAAACTAGATGACCACACAGATAAGAAGCGAAATGATATGAGAGTCTCTTACGGCGGACGTATACCTGCCACTTGAACTGCGTTGCAGTTTGTAATCCCGTTTTTTTTAGGATACCCGTAAACGTACTTCCATAATGCTTATCTATGAAAAGGAAACACACTTCAGACTAGTCGTGTATGGCACTTTCAGGACACCACGCACCATGGAAACATCATTCTAATGCGCTCCAACATGACTGAAGACTGCTTCTTCAGACTGCTGTTTCTCTTAAGTACTCCTGAATTAGCCGCAGTTCCATTCATCAGCTACGACATCTCTCGCGCCTCCGGCAGACCGAGTGTAGCCAGTAGGCAGCGGGTGCACGGCGTGGCCAGATATACCTCGCAGCACGTAGTTTGATGCGGCAACCTTGGCACGAGTGTGGTTCTAATCCCGGGTCTTGTTGTGATCCACCAATCTCTGCACGAGGTGGAGGCATGTCTCTCCTGGCTTTCACACTCCACTAGGAACACTCTCCGCACTATGCCTCACCTCTCCTGGCCGGATTGAAACGTTCACGCCAGAGACCCTTGATGTGTGCGCTCATGAGCTCCGCAAGTCGCAGTCTTGCTATTCAGAGCAACTGATTCAATATCTTACTCTTACATGGACATTTAGAGTTAGAGGTATATTCAAAATTTCAGGCATTGCAACTTTCAATTATGTGTGAGTTATTACGCTTGTAATCTGTAACGCTGCATTACACCTCGTTATCAATGAACAACTTATCATGTGCTCGATATTATACGCACTCGCTGTTGTTAGCAGTAACAAGGGCTGACTTCTTCCTTGTGTAACGGCCTTACATTTACAGGGAGCTGGTTCAATAGAGTCTGCAGTTCAGGCAACAAACCCGCTTGCTGTGCTATACGCCTTCTGTATGACATGCTTGCCAAAAGGGATAAAGAAATACGCATTGCAGCCACACTATATGTATAACAGACTTCGTCGTGATGTATTATGTTGGGGTTACTGAAAACCTTGTTCATTGTGGCCACAAAACATTATAGACATAAACAGTTTCAAGAAAAAAATATTTCTTTGTTGGAAAAGGAAAATTTTGTAATTTTGGATAAAAATATGATACTCGCAGTAGTTAGAAATATGGTATTGTAAAACAGGGGCGTGGGGCGGAGGACACAGACACTGGCGGCAGCCATCTTGGCTGACGTAATTTTTCCCTTTTTTCTCCCTTATTTCCTCCTACTGCGCCAATTTTGGAAGTAAGTACCAGTAAAAACGGCCAAATCTGCCCGAAAATTTCCCGATTTTCTCTCAAAAATACATGTATTGCACAATTCAGCTGAAATGTTTCACGTTTTCACAATGCGGATGAATCTGGCTGGAAATGGCGCAATGTCAGCCGGAATGTGCAATCAGATACGCGAGGCTCTCGAAAGGGTCTAGGCTCCGATTGGCTTCGCGAAGATCTCGAAAGGGTCTCGTCACTGATTGGCTGCGCGTGGCTCACGAGAGGGTCTCAGCCCCGATGGGCTACATGAGACTCTCGAAAGGGTCGTGTCACTGATTGACTGCGCGAAACTCTCGAAAGGGTCTCGTCAAGCGAGGGGTTTTCTCCGTGTCTTCCCGAATTCGAATACGTTATTCCATGCTCTTGCATTCCAAGCCAGGGGGTTTTCTCCGAGTCTTCCCGAATTGGAATACCTTGTTCCATGCTATTGCATTCCAAGCGAGTGGGGTTTCCTCCGAGTCTTCCCGAATACGAATACCTTGTTCCATGCTCTTGCACCCTATGCATACTTTTAATCATAGTTGGCCGTAATTTCCTATCCTTTTAAGATACAGTCACTAAATTCATAATATATGCCTAACCCCCATCAACGAAAATGATCGCAGGGTAATTTATGCCCTATGCGTACTTATAAGCATAGTTGGCTGTAATTTATGAACCGTTGAAGATAGTCACCAAATTCATCATACACATCACTCCCGACAACGAAAATGAATGCATGGTCATTTATGCCCTAAACGCACTTATAAGTATAATGGACTGTTATTTCCAAATCGTTTAATATACAGTCACCAAATTCGTAACATAGGCATCGCCCCCATCAACGAAAATGATCGCAATGTCATTTATACCCTATGAGAACTTATATACATAGTTGGCCGTAATTTCCGAACCGTTTTAGATACAGGCACCAAATTCTTAACATCACCACCACCCTTGTCACATGATGGCGCTAGTGTCTACCAAATCCACCCTCCCCTTAGCAACAGCTAGTTTCCCTTAACCATCCAATAACATCCAGTCTGGATAAATAGAGGTGAAAACGTATACGTAATTAAAATTCAGCATGGATAACTTGCAACAAACTGTGATATGCAAAAAGCAAGATATATACAAATGTGATACATGCACGATGCGCATCGCATAGTCGTGGTAACTGTAAAAATACTTATGAGATAATATAAACAATCGTCGTCAGTCCTACACAAGGGTCGGCAGCTCGAGTCATCGCTAGCATTGGTAACCCTTAACAACCAGACATAGAATAAAAAAATTAAGATACATATAATTGCAATGCTAACAAGTTATACGTACCCAAGGGTTACATGAAAACATGCATGTGTTAATATAAATAAAGACTGATAACCCAACGCGAGGGCCGGTAAAATCGTATGTGTAAAAGATATGAAACTGTCATATGCATAAGAAAATCACACGAGCATCGAGCACGGTATGCTATGTTAGGTGAAAAATTACCATCGCGAAGTGTGTGGGAAATGATAAGAGGTCAACACTTCCACACACTGTTGAAAACATATATAATTAATAATATGTAAATGAAAATAGTTATAGGTACTTGCCAACCAACACAATCACATATTACACGAGCGACAGATGTTATACGATGCCAGACAATACCAGGTCCTCCCGACCGGAACAACAGAATAGCAAACTTCTCCCTTACGAACCGACTGAAAGGAAATCGCCAAAATGCAGAGTCCAGACATGACCAGCAGCCACAGAACGCGTCCGACCAGACCGACTTCGCGCGATCAACTAACCTCGATAAGGAACCTGTAAGACAAGCCAAGGGCGTTGGCAGCGCGGGCACCGGACGCATGCCTCGCCATGCGAGGGGTGCTTGTCATTAGCCGAGAGAGCAGGTTTCAGGGCAGCGCGCGCACATGCATGATCCTTTACGGAGGAAGGTTACATCTCATTAGCAGAGAGAGAGAGAGAGTCGTGCGAGACTCCAGAAATAAAATGAAAATTTAAATAGTTATAAGCACTCGCTAACCAACCCAATCGCATATCACACATACAGGTCCCTTTACGAGAGCAATTCAGTTATACAGTACAAGTTAACATTTTATTTCGTTTAAATACATCATGCATGTGTATTTCTAATATTGCTTCGAATAAACTGATGTTGGTAGAGGATATCGCTTCCGCACACCCTACTCACTTTCAGGTCTGTAAAACAGTTCGAACCACCACCACGCACCACTCAAAACTTCATTCTCGCGTCGAGAAGACATTGTGAAAACGATAGGATACTGTTCTAGTGGTCAGAAAATTGTATCAGCAATCACTACAAACATAAAGATTAAATCACTTGCAGCATTCGTCTATGATACCAAGCTTGCTTGCATACCTGCCTAAAGAATTCCTTCTCGTATATGTTCAACACGAAATAAAATTCGTCTACAAACACCTGCCTGTCTATCTGCAACAGAACGAAGTTATTCTCAGCTGTCTCTCAAGTATATTGTGCATGCATTGTGTGCTATACATAATGTTAGCCGGAAAAAAAATTGCAAATCCGAGAAGCACAGGTGGGATAAGGATAACACTGCTACACACACCAATGCAAACTGATATTAAAACAAACTGTGAAGGAAAAATACTTATAAGCACTTGCCAACCAGCACAATTACATATTACACACAAGCATCGAGTGCTGTACACTTATCGATTAAACGATGCTATATAATACCAGACTGCCCTGGTGAGTACAACAGAATAGGAAACGGCTTCCTTACGAACCGACTGAAGCGAAACCATCACATTGAGTGTACAACCAACACTCGTATCACTAGCCGCGGAACACATCCGACCCGACCGACGTTGCGCGATCATCCAACAACATGACTATCTGTAAGGTGGCCTCACGAGATCGATCCACGCTCGTCGAAGGAAGGCTGCATAACAATAGCCGAGAGAGAGATGCGTCAGGCTCCAGGGTAGTAGACTAGTCAGGCCATACACGTGTACTTTTCCTCTACGAGAATAATTATGTTATACAGTACTATGTATCAATTTATCACTTTTTAAATATAATATATATACATAAATATTTTACATTAACTTATTTTATTGCATATCGTCTATATTACCAGAACTGTAAGCACGTAAGAAACAATACCCATTAAAACCATTATTCACGTAAGAGAGAGTCGGTTTAGCTACGAACTCAGCCAAACAGATTACAAAAAAAAAATTATTATTTTAAAAGCAAATAGTTTTATGCATTTACCAACAAATGTTTATCGCGTGAGCATCGTGCACAGTACGTTGCGTTAGGCAAAGAAATTTCAGTTGCGAAGTGCAAGAAAAAATAAGGTCAACACGGCTATACACGGATGCAAACTGATATAAAATGAAAAGGAAAATATATATAAGCACTTTCCAATCATCCCAATAACATATTACACATACATGGCCCTTTACGAGAGGAATTCAGTTATATAGTACAAGGTAACAAGTTATTTCGTTTGAATACATCAAAATGTAAATATTAAAATGTCTATTTAAAATATTGCTTCGAATAAACCTGTGTCGGTAGAAGATATAGCTTCATAATATTACTAATATACACATACTACACTAGAGCAAACAGCAATAACTTAGCGTTTCTATTCACGCAGCCTGCCGACAAAACGTATATTTCGTTAACTTGAACTCCGTGATGAAGGCAGAACTCGATCCCGCCATCTGCCACGCGAAGACACTCCATCCTGCATTCTCATCTGGCGAAGGAAGAGAGGGGCACGTGGCACGCGCGATGAACCTCGCAGCCTCCCGCAATCTGGACCAGCACACATCTTGTGTTCCTCTCCCTCTGCAGCCTAGCAACAGGTCCGCCCGAGCAACAAGTGACGGTCCGTGCTCCGGGCAGGACATGTATCACGTGACGTCATCCGCTCCCTTGGCCGGTGTGCGCCGCTCAGCCGCACCTCGCCATACACGCTAGATACGTCAACACAGCATCTCGGTATGTATAGGCATTCACGGTAAAGTGAGCAGTCTTGAAGCACTGGTAACTATGTGTTATCCTTTAACTACCTTTTAAATGAATATTGCCATGTAAGTAATAAACAAAGCGTGTAGATTCCACTGCTCTTGAAAGTTAACATCAAAGCCTAAAATGAAATAAATGTTATTTCTAATGAGAGGGCTTTCAAAAATGCTCCCTTTACCGTGAATAGCATATACTTATTGTCGTTCCACGAGACAAGATAGATACAAGTTGACATTGTCCAACACTATATGAAAAGCAAGCTACAATACTGGTATAGTATAGTCTGTTCATGCAATCTTCACACTTTATTAATCAAATCTTTGAAAAATCACCCCACGTACATGTTTGGCAGTTTTCTAACTAAAAAAAGTATCACAATCGTTTTATACTTGTGGTAACATTAAAGCAGTACATTATTTCAACGTCAAGTGCGAAATTCAAATAATATTTTTGTGTTAAATATAATATGTATTTAACTGTTAATATGAGTTAAAATCAATGAGAAAAGAAGTGTGTTGGCAATAGCTAGTAAGAAATAGTACTTCTGTAAAGCGTCATTACGTATAGTGTTATTGTGTTTTTTGTAAAGTAAACTTTTCTTACTGAAATCCTAAAGATATTAGGATGCACTGTTGTAAACGTATTTATTGCTATGTAGAGAAATATTAATTTTTGATTATGTATACAGCGCAAAGATATGACGCGTTGTATTCTTCTTGGCTTCTCTTCATGATCTGTTTACACGTGACGGAAGGATATGTGAGAAGTCCGAATAGAACTTTAGCAGGCGTTTACTAAAGTATGAAGTAACAACGAATAGTCGTTGTGTTCCAAGTAAGCTTTTTTAACACTTAACTTGCACTACACTGGCTTTTTTATTGACTAACCGCCACAACACGAGGATTGAATTAATTTACACAATAATTGTCTTGGTTCTGAAATATATTGTTAAGTGTTATCGTAACTGCTTTCATCACTAGCGATATCTCTCTCTACAAGATCTAAGCTTTTAAGAGCTTCATTATATCGGTAATTTCTAGTTTAAAACCTTAATAGCGATTACAAAGAAGACCTCATTTATCCCTTATTTTAAAAAACAGCTGGATTTTAGAAATCATCTTCGCCGAACAGCTGAATCCCAACTGTCGTTACATTTGGATAGTGCATCATCGAGATTCCTAGGAATATAAGCCGTCTTCCCCCTTAAGTTGACATTTTCTCTCCTGAGACATGCGTTAATGGCGAGGTTTGCTTGCAAGACAAATATTCAATATTAGTTGTGGCGACATTGAACACTCTGGAGAGCTCAGTGACTAGTGAACTGTTAGACATTTTGTAGATGGACGGAAACATTTACGGAGATGTAGAGATAATTTACGGAAAGGCGCTTCGTAATGACGAACAACGGTAATTAGCTCCATAAATATAAAATATGGAAGCTCCTCGTATTCTTATGGCTTAGATTATGAGTCACGAAAAATGCAGATGATACCTGAAGCGTATAAAATCCCATCTTCACAATACTGCTTCATGTAAAATAGTAGTAGGTGAGTGCGAGCCTCTCATGGAGTGCCAATTCGTTGATTCTTGTTCAAATTCCGCTGCAGGGCAAAACCTTCTGTATACACAGTGAACCACGCACATGACGAAAATAAAACAATATATTCGTAACCTCGTTTCATGAACCGCAAATATAGCAAGCGCTCTAACACGACTTGAAACTAAGATAGGCGCGTTCGTCACTTTCAATTAAAATCCATATTTACAAAATACTTCGTGTAAATGTGTGGTAGGTGAGTCTTTCGAGTTGTTGATTGTCAATATTTTTATTCGTGTTTAAATTCCACTACAGGACTAAATCTTCAGACATTTTTTAATTTATCGGTTGTACACAGTAAAAGACATGACGAAAATTAAGTCATTTTCATACCCCTGTTTGTAAACCTGAAATAATAAAATTCGCACACACTCTCACATGAATAGAAACTAAGAGGTACATGCATCATTCCTTATAGATTCCGTATCTACAACTCCATTTCTTGTAAAAGCGTGGTAGGTGAGTGGATAATGTATTGGACTGCCAAGATTTTTTCAGAGTTCTAATCACGCCACCGGACAACAGTTTTTATTTTTTATAGTCATTTTTATACACAGAGAATCACCCACATAACGAGAGTAGAAAGTTATTTTTGTTCCCTCTTTTTATAAACCGCAGATTAAAAAACAAAACAAACTTGCAAGTTTGTGGACTCATTTCGTGAATTCACGGAGATTTAGATAAAATTTTAAGGAGAAAACGTTTTTGAAAAAAAAAAAAAAAAAACCAACAGAACATAATTTAACGCAGATGTGTGGATAATTTGTAACGGGTATTTTCCGTAATTTAATGGACAATGTTTCTAAGGGTGTGAGGAATGGCGCCGCAGTCAGATGGCAGGAGGAACATCTTTCTTGCTGAGTGGGCGGCGCGCCAATCACAGCGTCGCTACGCAGTTGGTGTCCTGCGAGCACGTGACCTTCACGGNCTCCTGCCTGGCGAGGCCGAAGTAATTGGTAGGCAGGAGGTCTGGAGGCAATCTGGTCGGCGCCAAGTCGGCGGAGCAGGCTACTCACCAGCATCCCCCGGGGAAGATGAGAGGTCCAGCTCGCCTCAGCCACGCCCACAGTCACCTCACGTAGTCACTTCTCCTAGGATCGCCTCTACTCACCGCCGGGGAGTCTTCCCCAGCTTCCAAGGCTTGCCCTTTCATTAAGAAGCTGTACCACCCCCCCCCCCCNTAGTTTTAGTGCCACAACACAAGAGTCTGGGTCATTGCTGAAAGAGTTTCTTTTTACTGAAGCATTACATTTCACAGTTCTGTGCAAATTTTTGTACCTGATTGTTAGTAGGTGTTCAATTGGTTGTCATTAAAACGTGAAAATTAATAAATATATAAAATTTAGTTTTTAGTTAATTGTTGAATAAATATGCGTTAGTAGTTAATATTTTATGTCCTTAGTGTTGGGTAAGGTAACTGAGCTTATATTGTCATATATATATATATATATATATATATATATAATCTTCCTAACTTTGAATAATTTGGAAATAAATCAAATGTTCAATATGGAGAGTGACGCCGACTCCTAAGTCATTGGTTTCTAACACAACTGGAACTGCGGCACAACACAACCGACGCTGTGACACAACACAACAAGGGCTTTGTCTAAACTACCTATAAATACCTTATTATTGGGGAAAACGAGGAGGAGGGTGGGAAAAATGCACTACCACAACTGCAGACTTCCGTACTCTTACTGATTGCTGTTCTAGTGAGCAGAAAAATTTACCGTCAAATAGGATGCGCGCGGTGAAAATGTTTATTTCTTGCTTGTGAGTTATAAACTAGAGTCCTTCAAACCGTGTATAATAAACTGTGATTAATTTACAGAAGTTACTTATATGGCCGGGACGTCACTCTGTGCTCGCCTGTTTACTGCGCATGTAACTGCGCAGAGCGTGTTTCCAACTTCTTTACTGGAGCCATTCACCAACAAGAACAGCTTCCTAAATAACGTGACACGTTCTACCGGGTCGTGGGTTAAGGGTGGAGGGGGGGAGGGTGCTGTCACGTGGTGTCACCGCGCTCAGGCAACGTCACAACATGCAATAAACTCTCCGACAAGAAAACTTCTCGAAAATTCAAAATATGAGCGAGACTACTAACACGAAGGAAAAAAAAGTTATGGGTTATTAATTTTTTTATTTTTCCTTATTTTATGGTTCTGAAGAAGTCTGCAAATGTCTAAGTTTCCAGATTACACAAAGTCGGCTTAAGACTTTAGTCGTTAAATACCGGGGAATAATTTCAGTAAAACTTTTCCCACATTAAATGGACGATTTATCTGATAGATGTTAGGCAGCATCGTTCTTCTCAAAAATGATTTTTGAAAGCATAATGCATCAATCATTTGATAGAGTAAATTTTTTATTTAATTTTTTAATTTTTTTTAGTCAAACCATTTTAATGTAATGTACAGAATATGTATGTAACGGTAATAGATTACGTATGAAATATACTGTTCGGTGCCTTTCTTACTGTAGATAATATCACATTCAACTCAAGCATGCAATTTACAAGTATATGTCTACACAAGTAAAATTTAAATAAGAGAAAAAGAACAAATTCATGCTTCTACTAACTACTGGATGGAAAAAGAATGTATATTCTAAAAAAAATATTTACTGAAATAAAAATAATTAGAAAACAAGATAAGATTGAAAGAAAATTGTGTTGATTGTGAGATACTTTATAAATACTAAAGTACTACAGCCTTCCTTACAAAAAATATTTTAGAATGGGGGAAAAATAATAAAAAAGTTATATTTTCTTACTTTTGGAAAATATGTTGCTTGGCCTCGAATGAAAATAAATGTTCATCAGAACTGTCGAAATATTATAAGAAGTTAGATTTTCTCGGCTAGCAGTTGTCATAACATTACTATTTGTCTAGTTCTCCAAACACTGAATTTCTACCTCTCAAACCACTGAGTGGAACAGGAATTCCAATTTTAAATACTCATGGTCCCAGAACATAATCATAACTAAATAAATTGATGTTGAGCGTACGTAGATAATGATAATTATTACGACCTTGACATCGTAGGATCGAAGTTGACGGCGTCAAATGGCTCCAATCTTCAGGGCCACAAGAAGCAGCGACATTGCAGCAATATACATACAACTCTCTTCCTGGTTTAGCTCTCCACGACAGCAAAAATGAGTAAATCAGGTGACAATCCATTTCAGTAAAATAATTTAGTATGTTTGGTGAGAAGGGGATGGGGATCGGAGCGTTTACTTGTTCATGCTCCGTCATTTCGGTCCCTTGGCGGCCATTTTACCATCAACATTTTCCCTTTTACCTCAAAATTAACCATTTTCCCTCAAGATTTCACTATTTTTTAAAATTAAAATTTCCCTTTTTACCTTATAATCTCTCTCTTTTCCCTCAAGATTTCCCATTTTTTCCTCTAAAAAGCACCGATCCCTTAGTTGCAAAAACGAGCTGCAGAAAGCCATTTTCGATCCATTGGAAGAATTTGGAAGGCTCGCTTTTCGAGGTCAGAGCAGTGGCGGCCATATTTGTTTTATAGGCACAGAGTATTCCCAATTGATACACTGGATCTGGGATCGGAGCCATTTTAACCGCAATGTTGGATCTTGGTGACCTTGACCTTTGACACTGACCCCAGTGATCTCTCACCTTTAACCCAAAAGTCCCCAAATTCGCAAAAAATTCTCAAAACCTCAAAAACCCCCCATAAAATCCTCAAATACTTATAAAAAAATTAAAAAACATTAAAAAAATTATAAAATTAAAGTTTTAAAAGTTTGGGCTAAGAGGAGGAAATGACAGCCACCACGTTATAGAACGTCCCCCAGCCGCCATTTTGGGCCTAGGTGACCTTGACACACGAAATTTTCACCATAATCGTGAATATGGATGACCGTAAAAACAAGAACTCGAGAAAAAATGGTAAAAATAGAATAGATTCATAATATTCAGTGAGTATATTACATTAATGACCACTACCGCCATCTTAGACCCAGGTAACCTTGACCTTTGAATTTTAAAACAGGGATCTTTGACTATGAACACAAAAATTCCCCAAAAAAATTCAAGAAATTCCCAGAATTCCAAAAAAATACAAAAAATCCTTTAAATATTTATAAAAAATAGTACGTATTAACAATGATTTAAAAAAAGTAAAAATAATAACATTTCAAATGTTTTGACATTACGGGGCCTGGAGCCGAAGCCGGCATCAAGTTCTGTCATTCCGGTCTTTCGGCTGCCATGATATGATGTCACCTAACCACCATATTGAATCCAAGTGACCTTGACCTTCACCTCTGAGCTTGATCCCGTGACATTGAATGACCTTGAACCTAAAAAATTCCAAACGATCCCCAAAAATATTCAACAAATTTATAAAAATGTATTAACAACTTACATTTCCGGAGGTTCCCCAGCACCATGTCCAGCAGACGCCAGATCATCATCCAATCAATCACGTTGTTATAACCGTTCCCTCCCTGCCAATGTTCCTCATTGTTTAATTAGTTAGCAGGCCTTCACCTCTCTCACCCATACTCATTCTGTCGAATACAACCCACCAGCCACATTGGTTTTTTCGTTTGTCATTAATTTACTTTTTTATCACTAGTCTATAAATTTTCGATTTCGTCACCAGGCGAGCTATCGATTTACCTACCAGGTAGTATCTATATTTGTTTACAATTATTTAAAGTATAGGTGGTGCTGTCTGCACCTGGCATATTGGATTCTATTTCCAATTTCTCGACTTAGCCACCAGACGTGCTTACGAAACAAACATTCTCTCGTGCTCCGTCATGCCATGTTCACCACCTTTGATTTCGTTTTTTTCTCACTTACCTTCCTTTAATTGTCTGTCATTCCTTCTTAATTTTGTCACCACGATTAAGTCACCTGTACTCCACCCACCATCTTACATTGTATTCATGCTCTGCCATTCCACATCGATTAAGAAGCTTGCTGATTGCTCGGTGCCTCGAACCACCATCTTGGGTTACATCACTTCCGCAATATTTTATTATATCACATGGTCTTGACGTTTAACCACAGAAATCCATTTAGTTCCACATTTGTATTTACTAGAAAAGTAGCTGTGGTGTATTAGAGCAACACCATTCATGTAGAAATGTATGTAGGACCTCTGTTCGCCATATGCCGCACTAAAGCAGGTCTGACCAGGCCCGAGTCGACCTTCACCCTCCCCTCTCTCTGCAAGGTCACAATTCTGCCACTTCAACAGCATGTTCCATGTCTGTTGCATCAAACCTGCTTAAAATGTATAATCAAGGCAATCTATTCTTAAATTCTGTTTAGTTAACCTAAACATTCTACTTGTATTACAATATTGTTGATTGTGCATACCCAGTGATGGGCCTACACAATAACATTTTTTAAGTACTAACTTTAAAATTGTTATATTTTGACACATAATTTCTTTTTTTTTTATTGTGCTCATTTGTGGAGTACCATAATGTAGTAACAGATATAAAAACCAAGGCTATCATATTCTCCATATCAGGGAGAAGCAGCTACGGCAAGCTACAACAACACCAGCGAGAAATAAAAAATGCTTTCATTGTAATTTTATATACACACACTTCAGACAACAATCATGATAAAACATCATGCGTATAGTTTCTATGCATTTGTGTAAAGTATTTACAGCAGCACGCCCACTTTCACGCAGTCTATGCTAGTAAGCGATCAATCGGAACCCTAGGCCATATATTCTTCTTCTTCGCGACAAAGTTTATCTTTCAAGACCTCTACAGCCTCTTGAATGCTATCAACATTGTACATTGCTACGTTCGCAGTCTTGAATGCTCATCGACTAATAGCATCATTTAAAGCTTGTGGCTTTTCGTAGGTACATTCCAGCCAAACATTATACTTTATGCGACCTTCTTCAACTTGTTCTGTTTATTGATTAATTATAATTTCCTTAATGTGGCCAAGGTAAGAACATGTGTTTTTTGTACCAACAAATTGATTCCCAAACACATAATATTCTTAAGTACCCTTGAATGATATTTGTTTAAGGTAGAATCCATTCAATGTGGTTTCGCCAACAGCTAGTACAGATCGTTTCTTAGCTGCAGAAACTCTACCTGTACAGTTCATCTTACGTATCTGTAGGTTATCACCACGTTTAAACAGATGTTTGCATTTGTCACATCGTTGCATAACAGAGGAATGACACTTCACACAAGTAGTTTTTTCATGCTTCCTCGCACTTTGGCTGTAGACAAATATCTTGTCACAGTAACAGCATTCAAGGCTACTTAAAAATATTATGTGATTGGGAATAACTTTGTTGGCACAAAAAACATATGTTCTTACCTTGGCCACATTAAGGAAATTATAATTAATCAATTAACAGAACAAGTTGAAGAAGGTCCCATAAAGTATAATGTTTATAAATATTTTGGGGATTTGGGAGATTTGGTATTTTGGGAATTTTTTGAAATTTTGGAATTTTTTGGGTTTAAGGTCAAATGTCACTTGTGTCAAGGTCAATGGTCAAGGTCACCGACATCCAACATGGTGGTTAAAATTGCTGACAGAACCAAGACGGCGGACAGTTGGCTCCGGCTCCGGTCCCGGATCCCTTGTATCCATTTGGCTTACCCTATATCTATAAAACCAATATGGCCGCCACTGTTATGTCCTTGAAAAGCGAACCTCGCAAATCCTCGCTATGCGTTGGACAATGCCTTTCTGCGGCTCGTTTTTGGAGTAAGGCGTGTGCGGTCCTTTTTTGAGGGAAAAACGCGAAATCTTGAAGGAAAAAGAGAGATTTTGAGGGAAAAAATGGGAGTTTTATTGAAAAAGGGAAATTTTGAGTGAAAAATGGCCGACTTGGAACTGGAATGACGCAGTATCAACAGCTCCCACGCTCCGATCTCCTGTTCCCTTGTCATCAAACGTACTAAATCATTCTACTCATGTCTTAACATAAAATAAAAAATGTCCGCTGGGATATCTCCTCCCGGAAAATATCATAGATCTTACCTTCGGGTACAATTAAAACTTAATGGAAAATATTAAGCAGCAAGAAAAAACAAAAACTATTTTTAAAAGCAAAATAAAATCGTTGAAATTACTTCACAACAATTTAAATAGCCATACAATTCATTAAAACTTTGGAAGGATGTCCTAACATTAAAATTATAATAATTATATTTCCATTGTAACAAACTAGGCTAGCTATTTAAAACATTAATTCGTTAAACTTAAAAAAATTCAGAATATAGGAAAGTTATTCACAATATCATGTTTACACCACAAATATTCGGGAAACGGCAACAACGATAATGAACAATAATTCCCATGTTGCAGAGACACGTGCGTGATGCTCAGTCTGTGCGCACTGTGCGTCTTGAGGAAGTGACGTCAGCACATCTACGGCATGCCCTCCACTAGTACACGCTCCATAGCGCGCCAAATGGGCGTGTCCCATTCAACCGTGTGGGACGTAACATCGCCGCAATCCCTACCGCTGGCAGAAACTACAAGGCATTCCGCGAAAATACGTTTCCAAAACCCACTTTTCACACGCTCATATCTCCTTTAAAATCCCGTTTAGTTATATGGTGTCCTGTACATTTTGTACTTTATTTTTCATAAGGAATCATCTCCTGCAGTTTGAGCTTTCAATTTCTTAACAATCTGTATAATCCAAATAAAATATAAAACCAGAAATAAAACGCGTTGCTAGGCGTCGTAGGGATATTGCTTCATGTCTACAGATCTCGGCTGTTTAATTTTGGTGTATCTCGAATACATTGGATGGAACTGTCATAATGAAAAGTAAGTGATTTTAATCGCTTCTCCCAGCGAAATATAGTAAATGTAACACTCGTAATTACTTCCTCTGTGTAGGCTTGGATTAGTTATTCGTAAGTACTTGTCATACAAACATAATGACGGGTTTAAAAACCTCTAACTATTAGAGTTGAGACGATTGCGCGGGTGCAATTATGCGTAGGCTACAATGCTTCATACTAAGGACTCAGTTGTTAGTTCCTGCGTGTGGCTCCAGTCAGTTGTCAGTTGTACCCTCGGACCAGCAGCACGACATTCGGTCCTTGTTTCCTTGGAGGTTTTCTATTGACGCCAGGACGTGTAAGATAAAATGCGATCTGTTTGCAAGTCTTGCTTTAAATCAAATCAATTCGTAAAAATGTCCCGTAACTTTAAATCAGAAATAACTAAAGTAGTTAACACATTCAACAGTTCAGTCACACCATTTGTTTAGAAGTACGGGAGCTGTGAGTGAGGAATAAGAAAGTACACATTGAACCTGTGCTGGCATTGCATGCGCCTCTTATCGCAGCCAGCGAAGACATGCTAATGACGTGGCCATGTTGAAATAAAAAGTTCATAAAACATAATTGTAGAAACATAGCGAATCATATCACACATAGAATTAACTGACTGCATTGGACATTAATGTGTTCGTGTGTGTACAGACAAAGCAAAGAGTGTACTTCGTATGTATGTCTACGAACGTGGACATGCACTGACAGTCTGCAATATATCTGAGCCATGAAGGGTTTACTCGAAGAGTACCGGAACAACGAGATTTATATTTTGTGATTTGTCATTTTTCGTGGAATGTTAGTGACCGGAAAATGTTGCTATTGTACAGACATATAGGCTGAACTGATTAGACATTTCGCACACTCACCCTGCTGTCATTTGTTACTTTTTGACATTATATTAAAGAGCCAGTTCCGTTAAAAATGTCGTCGTTATTAGTCCTTCCTTTGTTGTGAGTTTATGATTGGCAAAGAATATTTCAGGGCATGTCAATCAAATCGTTGTTCAGTTGTGAAGAGCATACAAACCAAAAAATGTTATCAAGTTCAATTTGTTCCAAAAAGTACTCGCGAATTTTGCATGTCTCTAGACTCAGGTGAGTGAATTTTGTAAAGACGGTACTTTCTAATGCCCTTTCTGTAATCACATTTCCAATAATATTATTAATTTTTCACAGCAGATACCTATTGTATTGTAAAATAATAACAAAGTCAATGGAACTGCAACTGTTTTTTTTAAATTCATTAATCGTGTCATAAATAAATAAATACTTGCCTGCTAGAAAGTACTTAGAGAAAATTCCAAATCCAATATGAAATAATTTTTACAACTAAAACAAAACAGTTTTGTAAAGTAATCATTGGAACATTTGACACTAATTTCAAACCAATGCCTACTTAGATTGTTATAATTAGTAAACAGTTCCAGTGTAAAGAAATTTTTTTGTATTAGCTACCAGAATTTTTTCACGTGGCAAATTCCCAAAATCAACTTTAGTGAAAATTATGATACAACTTATAAAACGTAACTAGTAACGAAAAATTAAATTAATTCAGTCTGGCATGCAGGTATTAGTCTTCTGTAAGGGATTTGTGTGTGCTATGAGGCTTGCTCACACTCGTACTGTCACTGGAAGTGAAAGTTGCGTACGTAGAAGGGGATAGAACGCCGTGTTGCTACCCCTGCAGAGGTTTCCCGCAACCCCGCAAGTGCGAACTTGCATATAACTCTCTCTCTCTCTCTCTCTCTCTTCCCTGCTCTCTTTATCAAACCGCATCCCACTTCTAGCCTCTCGACTACGACACGTTTGCTCAAGCCAGCGGTTCGCAAAATTAATGCGACTACATATAACTGGTTCGCGTTCAATTGCACACTACTGTAATCAACCTTCAAAAACATTTGCTTGACCGAAATTGCATATATTTTAACATACAAAATGATTTGCGTGCTCCTAGATAACTTGGCAGCAATGTAGGAAATATATCTTCATGTCTCAATATCATATCAAAAGTGTGACGCGTGCATTTGTGGCCAATGAATTTATATAATTTTGTTTTTATATTTACCCACATAAGAGTTACGAATTATTATATTAGTGAAATAAAATTTTTCTAAAACTTTTAAATTTACACGTAATTGAGGCATGAACATATTCTCTAGGTCCATTAAGTGGAGAAGAGAAGTTCGGGTGGCTCTTAATATCAGCGTTTTGAGAGCAGATCGGGTCTATGAAAACTGTAATTTTACATATGGTGGGAGGGTGCAGAATGGGCATAAAATTAGGTACTTACCATAACGTTCAGAAATTCTCAACCGCTCACAGTGTCAATATGGAAAAATGCACGAATTTGTTTTGAGGCATCAACAGTGGTACTTTTGTGTAACATGTTTCATTTGAGGGCAATATTTCACGTGGCTTGCATAATTGCAAGTGACTTATACACCCCCCAAAACATGTCGCAAAATGTCCTCGGTAGCCGTGAATGCTAATACATCACTTTCACGTTGCAATGAGGCAGCGTTGGCCAAGGTTTCACCAATCAGCTCTTAGTAACCTACTCGCTAGCCAGCAGCGCAGCCTATAGGCGATAGTTTGCTGCACACTGTAGCCAATCAGACACGAGGTCCGTTCCCAGTGTCTCTCGCAACCATCAAAGGAACCACTATGCTATTTCGCCTCTGGCTACATATTTACTCTATGGTTCAAGCTCAGTGTCTAGCGTTACTGAAATGTTTTCTGTTTAGACAAGTGACTTTGTAGGTAACTAGTGTAGTGACATGTGGACGCATGACTTTGTAAATTGCGTTATACGTTTAAATAGTATACTTCTGGGGAGACCGGGGGTACCATTATTTAACTTCCCGCGCTTCATGGTGCTGTTAGGGTTGATCATCCTGATTATACGATCCTGGAAATGGGTGTTATTGTGCCAGCTAGTATTTCAACAACCATGGCGGTGAGTGGTTTTGTTCATGGCTCATGAAATCGTTATCGTACTGTAAAGATGTTGTGGATCTTGCACCCAAGCATTTTACAGTTCCCAATTAGGACATGCAACAATTTGGTCCTTTGGGCTGTTCAATGCACCAGTTACTTTTATCATGAGAGAAAATGTATCAGCTTTAAAGTCTCTTGATGTTCCTGTGGCTTAGAGGAACTTATTGCTAATTCCCATTGTATGTAGAAGTCTGGACATTGCCCTACGAATGTAGTGGGAGATGACCCTTTCAAACAAGTTTCCCACATAAGACGACTTGCTCGCTTTTCTAGAGAAGCACTATAAGGTGCAAGATGTGGTTGCCCCATTAAAATCCTAGACTTTCAATCCACATTAATCTAAATAAAAACCACAAACTTCACCTAAGTGGATGATTTACCATGGGCAATCTTCTAGGCTAAGTGTTTGTTGAGTTCATCACTGGTGTGTTGCTTGTGCAAGGGCCCTCGTAGCCTACATCATTGATATCAGTTTCGTCAGCATCCTCCATCATATCACTACAAGGTAGTTAAAGAGCATTAGTTGCGTCTCAAGTGCCTTGCAGACTTTCATAAGGCAAAAAAGTGTCCTTCAGGATCATCGTGTCGACGCTGTGGCTACTGGCATAACTCATTGCTGCAATTTTAAAAAGGCTGCTAATATTCAGAGGAATGATGATAAGAATGTGGAAGCTTGTGCTTTATCCAAGGATAAAGAGTCAAGCACAGTTATTTCTGCTGTGATACCCATAACAAGTTTAGTGACATCTGTGATACTGTCCACAGCCACGGCACATGTTTTCAATGCTTCTAGAATCTACGTTGTTGTTCGTGCTTTGTTGGCAACAGCCATTCAGGCCAGCTTCATCATGGAAAACTGTCTGCAGGCGCTGGATCTATCTCAAACAAGGTCTAACCTAGCTGTACAAAGGCTATCTAACACTCCAGTCGATGAGCCTACATCCTACATATTAATAGTAGTTGCACCATGTGAATGTAATCTTCATTTCGCCCTATATTCCTTTGTGATTACTATGCAAATGATCACTAACCATATGCACAGCTCTCGCAGGAGATGCGCATGAATGTGGCCCGCGTCAAGCTTGCTGATATCACATTCGACTCACCATATCCTATTGATCTGCTAATCGATGCAGATATATTGCCTTGTCTTTGGACGGGAGGTAAACATGAGGGCAATCCTACATGTGCGGAATCTGTCGTGGATTGGCTCCTGATGAGGCCTGTGGAGTAAAGTTGCCCTAATATATTTGGGATCTTTTGTGTCTCTCTTCTTACTGCTCCATTATTGTCTGAAGTCATAAAACACTTTTGGAGGGTTGAAGAGTTTCCCGTTTGTAAACATTTGTCAATTGAGAATGCTCCAGCGACAGTGCAGGCAGGTACACAGTGTAATTGCCCTTTTGATCTTCCACAACAGCTTTTGGGTTAACCAGACTTCAGGCATTCAATATTTTGCTTTCTGCATAGACATTTTAAATAAAGATCGAAAACTGAGACTCTGGTTTCGTGTTGAACTATTTAGACAGTAGACACATGTACAAAATTCCCTCAACAGACATGACCACCACCTCGCCTATTTGCTATCTCCCACATCACTGTGTGGTAAAACCTGACAGTTCCACCACAAAGCTAAGGGTTGTTTTTGATGCTTCAGCGATAGATTCATCTGGTAACTCATTGATAACTTATTGTCGGGACCTAAACTTCATAAGGACATTGTGAGAGTCTTGTTGTCGTAGAGATGGCATGAAGTAGTATTTATGGCCGACATAAGGCAGATGTATAGCCAAATCCAGTTGCATCATCAACATTAGGTTTTCCAACGTATTGTAAGGAATTTTTGTGACAACGGTCCCATTCAAGACTTTCGACTCAAGACTGGGACTTTCGGGGTTGCCTCGTCCGTTTCCTTGCCCTTCACACCTTTGAGCAGCTAGTTGACGATGAAAATGAGAGTGTTCCATTAACTTTTAGAGTTCTTATATCATACGTTTACGTAGATTATGTGGTCACTGGCTCTCATTTGTTTGAGTCTGCATTGGAGCTCCAGCAGGAGTTGATCATGTTACTGGCAAATAGTGGCTTTAAGTTAAGAAAGTTCGTCAGTAATCATTCGATGGCGAAATTTCTCTATCTCGGACGAATTTGGGCATGAAACAGGTTCGGAGTACCGCAACATGAACGCATGGTTCGGAACCCTTTTTAATGAGGTCCCGTCCTCTTTACTTTTTACACAAAACCGTGCCAAAATTACAGCAGCTCGAGTATTCATGTGTCATATGAAGTTTATTTACGAGTAATTTAACCACAAATATTTACAGAGTAAGAAAAAAGTGCCTACGAAAGCTTATGGAACAAATTGTTGCAACTGTAGCTGAACTAGCACACAAGTAGCTGAACGATCTTTAGTTTTAATAAATGTTCCTCAAGAGAGTCCTATGCCTTCTTGAGCCTGGGATATTTGTTCATTAGACCCATATATCATGGAAAACATTTTGATTTCTTTAAGGTGTGTCTGACCCAATGTTTAGAAACACCTGCACATCACGTAAAGACTACACGACGAGCTGTGCTCCGAAAATTAACTTCTTTCTAGCGTCATGTGGATGAACAGAAATAGATCGACCGAGGGACAGCTCGAAGGAAAACAAAGGGACTCGTGAGTTGTGCGTGGACACTCTAGCTAGATTCTCCGTCTCTTTCTGTAGGCGACCTCACGCGAACTGAGACACCGAGGTCTTATCTGCGGAATCATGATTTACTACCTTCACCTCCTCCCCAGTCGTCGCCATAGCTACCCTTAGCAGCTCAAGCCGGCGCGCCAATGAAAGCTCCCCAGGCCGGACAAAATTACCGACCTCATTTCGTGACAACATTCATTTAACACTTTCAATTCTACCCCGACCCTCAATATAGATCGGGAGATGCTACTGCGATAATTCGGTCACTTTCAAATGCTGTGTATGTGGCTGTGTGTTTCAACTGAGTTACCCCTGCAGACAAAAACGCACAGGAAAGTTTCAGATTATGAAGAAATAAACGTTTAACCAAAATAATTTGCACAAGTTTGTAAACTACATACACGAAGCTGCTTAGTTGAAATCCCATTTTAAAACCATTTCACCGCTCCAATTGGCCCTTGGATGAGGTCGCGACGTAAATGTACTGAAGACAGCCAGTCATATTGAGGCTAGTCTTGTGTATTCTGAACAACAATGTGCCAGGTAATGTGACTAAAGAGATCGCTGTCTATGCAGAGGTGCGTGCAGGTATTATATATCTCTCTTGTCTTACAGACAATGTTCCGGAGGCCACCAAGTCTATAAATTATTGTAGTTTTACTTTCAATTAAAAAAATGTACTACAGTTAGTTGCACATACCACCTACAAGTCAACAGTAGGACTAATAAAATTGACTCCATACTGAATTTAACTTTCCCTTCCCTTCCTTGGATTAAATAAGGCGGCAAATAATTCAGGTTTAAACGACACTGGCAAAATTCAAAAAGTTCATTGAACAGTAAGACTAAACTTGTTCCATATGCACTTCGGAATCCTGTTAGCCTTTGATAAACACACGGTCATTCCGAAGTACCGTACGCCATATTTTTCACATTCAGGGTAGTCTCCAGTTTTGAGCAAATTCTTAAACTTGTCCGCAGTTAAGTGGTAATCACTTCTATTGGTAGAAGTCGTTTCGCCATTCGACATAACCATAAGTGATTTGTGCACTCGAGTGCTGTCAGTAATCTCTCAAGAGCTCTGGGGCGTAACATCCTATATGTCTTGGTGACAAAAGTGAAATAGCTACAGGTATGGCTGGTTTTAAGTAACCAGTGACCACACAAGTCTTTCTGTATTCGCTACTAAGTATACAAATTACAAAAACCAGTTGTCAGAAATTTTTTCTAAGGTCTGAATTGAGAAAATGATTTTGAGGCAACCAACAAAATTGTTGGTTCCCAACAAAAGGGGTTTTTCAGTGTGCCTGGGACAGAGGGTGGTGAAAACAGCGTCAATTCTTAAATCGTTCGCTAATGGTGTACACAAGCATGTTGATGATGCAATATGAACAGTGTTATTGTGTTTACTGTACAAGGCGGGCGGTCATCGCGGAATAACATATAGGTTGTTCATGGTTAATTCAACAGTTCTGAAATCACCCCTTAATAAATATTACTGCTACAATTTGCACATATTTTAACAGGCACAATATTGGCATGCACCATTGTTAGTAACGACAGAGGCAACGTCTGAACGTTCGATTAGAAAGCGCTAGGGCTAGGTAAGCATTTGTGAAAACTGAAATGATTTCTTTAGCTTAATTTTTTTAATGAATATCCAGATATGAATCTGCGGTTTTGAGCAACATCACAAGGTGGTGGACGGAGGGAGGGGCTCATCATTGACGATTACTGGAATTTGTTAGAAAAGGCACGAGGAGCGGGGGTGTAACTGAGCTGATTAGAGCCTTTCACATTAGGTAAAGAATAACAGAAACTACTTATTGTCCATGATGCCAAACTTCCTTCATTTAACTTCATATTTTCGAAGTCATCCATTACGGTCGACAAGGTTTCATCATTATATTATCTACCATAACTATTAACACTGCATAGTTTTACTGTTATTTCATATATAATTTGATCTTTGAAAACTAATTGGCCTGATGAGTGTTAAACTGACTGAAGGAGTTCATATTTTCAGATTAGTTAGTAGGAAATATTGCTGAGAACAAACGGTGGAATAGTTCCTACAAGAGACAGTGGCCTAGAGCAGGCAGTGAACAGCCGTCGTGCAGGGTCGTAGATATGTGGCGCACAGTATAGTGCTGTCTTGTGGCGGGACTTCAGACAGTGGCCTAGAGCAGGCAGTGAAAAGCCATCGTGCAGGGTCGTAGATGTGGGACTAAAGACAGTGGCCTAGAGCCGGCAGTGAACAGCCGTCGTGCAGGGTCGTAGATATGAGGCACACAGTATAACGCTGTCTTGTGGCAGGACTAGAGACAGTGGCCTACAGCAGGCAGTGAACAGCCATCGTGCAGGGTCGTAGATATGTGGCGCACAGTATCACAATGTCTTGTGGTGGGACTAGAGACAGTGGCCTAGAGCAGGCAGTGAACAGCCGTCATGCAGTGTCAGAGATATGTGGCGCACAGTATAGCGCTGTCTTGTGGTGGGACTAGAGACAGTGGCCTAGAGCAGGCAGTGAACAGCCGTCATGCAGGGTCGTAGATATCTGGCGCACAGTATAACGCTGTCTTGTGGCATGACTAGAGACAGTGGCCTAGAGCAGGCAGTGAACAGCCATCATGCAGGGTCGTAGATATGTGGCGCACAGTATAGCGCTGTCTTGTGGTGGGACTAGAGACAGTGGCCTAGAGCAGGCAGTGAACAGCCGTCATGCAGGGTCGTAGATATCTGGCGCACAGTATAACGCTGTCTTGTGGCATGACTAGAGACAGTGGCCTAGAGCAGGCAGTGAACAGCCATCATGCAGGGTCGTAGATATGTGGCGCACAGTATAGCGCTGTCTTGTGATGGGACTAGAGACAGTGGCCTAAAGCAGGCAGTGAACAGCCGTCATGAAGGGTCAGAGATATGTGGCGCACAGTATAGCGCTGTCTTGTGGTGGGACTAGAGACAGTGGCCTAGACCAGGCAGTGAACAGCCGTCGTGCAGGGTCGTAGATATGTGGCGCACAGTATAACGCTGTCTTGTGGTGGTACTAGACATGGTGGCCTAGAGCAGGCAGTGAACAGCCGTCGTGCAGGGTCGTAGATATGTGGCGCACAGTATAACGCTGTTATGTGGTGGTACTAGAGACAGTGGCCTAGAGCAGGCTGTAAACAGCCGTCGTGCAGGGTGGTCGATATGTGGTGCACAGTATAGCGCTGTCTTGTGGTAGGACTAGAGACAGTGGCCTAGAGCAGGCAGTGAATAGCCGTCGTGCAGGGTCGTAGATATGTGGTGCACAGTATAGCTCTGTCTTAAGGTGGGACTAGAGACAGTGGCCTAGAGCAGGCAGTGAACAATCGTCATGCAGGGTCAAAGATATGTGGCGCACAGTATAATGCTGTCTTGTGGTGGGACTAGAGACAGTGGCCTAGAGCAGGCAGTGAACAGCCGTCGTGCAGGGTCGTAGATATGTGGCGCACAGTATAACGCTGTCTTGTGGTGGTACTAGAGACAGTGGCCTAGAGCAGGCTGTAAACAGCCGTCGTGCAGGGTGGTCGATATGTGGTGCACAGTATAGCGCTGTCTTGTGGTAGGACTAGAGACAGTGGCCTAGAGCAGGCAGTGAATAGCCGTCGTGCAGGGTCGTAGATATGTGGTGCACAGTATAGCTCTGTCTTAAGGTGGGACTAGAGACAGTGGCCTAGAGCAGGCAGTGAACAATCGTCATGCAGGGTCAAAGATATGTGGCGCACAGTATAATGCTGTCTTGTGGTGGGACTAGAGACAGTGGCCTAGAGCAGGCAGTAAACAGCCGTCGTGCAGGGTCGTAGATATGTGGCACACAGTATAATGCTGTCTTGCGGTGGGACTAGAGACAGTGGCCTACAGCATGCAGTGAACAGCCGTCGTGCAGGGTCGTAGATATGTGGTGCACAGTATAGCGCTGTCTTGTGGTGGGACTAGAGACAGTGGCCTAGAGCAGGCAGTAAACAGCCGTCGTGCAGGGTCGTAGATATGTGGCACACAGTATAATGCTGTCTTGCGGTGGGACTAGAGACAGTGGCCTACAGCATGCAGTGAACAGCCGTCGTGCAGGGTCGTAGATATGTGGTGCACAGTATAGCGCTGTCTTGTGGTGGGACTAGAGACAGTGGCCTAGAGCCGGCAGTGAACAGCCGTTGTGCAGGGTCGTAGATATGTGGTTCACAGTATAGCGCTGTCTTGTGGTGGGTCTAGAGACAGTGGCCTAGAGCAGGCAGTGAACAGCCGTCGTTCAGGGTCGTAGGTATGTGGCGCACAGTATAATGCTGTCTTGTGGTGCGACTAGAGACACTGGCCTAGAGCAGGCACTTAACTGCCGTCGTTCGGAGTGGTATATATGTGGCGCACAGTATAGCGCTATCTTGTGGCGGGACTAAAGACACTGGCCTAGAGGTGGCAGTAAACAGCCATCGAGCAGGGTCATATATATGTGGCGCACAGTATAATGCTGTCTTGTGGTGTGACTAGAGACACTGGCCTAGAGCAGGCAGTAAACTGCCATGGTTCGGAGTAGTATAAATGTGGCGCAGCGTATAGCGCTGTCTTGTGGCGGGACTAGAGACACTGGCCTAGAGGAGGCAGTGAACAGCCGTCGTGCAGGGTCTTAGATATGTGGCGCGCAGTATAATGCTGTCTTGTGGTGTGACTAGAGACACTGGCCTAGAGCAGGCGGTAAACAGGTGTCGTGCAGGGTCGTAGATATGTGGCGCTCAGTATAGCGCTGTCTTGAGGTGGGACTAGAGACACTGGCCTAGAGCAGGCAGTGAGCAGCCGTCGTGCAAGGTCGTAGATATGTGGCGCACAGTAAAACGCTGTCTTGTGGAGGGACTAGAGACAGTGGCCCAGAGCAGGCCGTAAACAGCCGTCGTGCAGGGACGTAGATATGTGGTGCACAGTGTTGCGCTGTCTTGTGGTGGGACTAGAGACAGTGGCCTTGAGCAGGCAGTGAACAGCCGTCATGCAGGGTCGTAGATATGTGGCGCACAGTATAACGCTGTCTTGTGGTGGGACTAGAGACAGTAGTCTAGAGCAGGCAGTGAACAGCCATCGTGCAGGGTCGTAGATGTGTGGCGCACAGTATAACGCTGTCTTGTGGTGGGACAAGAGACAGTGGCCTAGAGCAGGCAGGGAAAAGCCATCGTGCAGGGTGGTGTATATGTTGCGCACAGTATAGCGCTGTCTAGTGGCGGGACAATAGACAGTGGCCTAGAGCAGGCAGCGAACAGCCGTCGTGCAGGGTCGTAGATATGTGGCGCACAGTATAGCGCTGTCTTTTGGTGGGACTCTTAAGTAGTGGGCTGTGGTGAGCCTGGCCCATCTCGTAGCATAATGGGAATTTGATTAGTGTTCGCTCTCTTTTTATCTGACATTACAGGCGAAGAGGATTGCAGGGAGTTCGTCAATTTCATCATGCCCCCGCGCGACTGCCAGGTCGATACGCAGGTTTTGTTCTCGTGCCGCATGTAGGCAGCAGGACGGTAAATACTCCCTCCCGTCTTCATTTCAGGATACATTGACCCTTCCAAACATGGTCTGTACAGCGCGTTACAGCATCTCTGAGGCGTGATTACTTATGATAGATGAGGTAGGAAATACATGGTAAAATAAAAACCTTTTCATAAAACTTATTAGAACTACAATGGCTGAAATAAACTAATACTGTATCACTGAAACAAGGTAAACAGCCTCTGAAATTGTAAGTTAATATAACATCCCTCATCAGTAACAAAATACGTGGGGGTTGCAATTATAACTTCGTATTAAATGTGGTTTTCGAGATGTAATATTAATCACCGTGTCCTAATGCCCTAACAGGTCGCCTTGTAACACTTCAACCCTCTCTTGTTTCCGAGAAAACAGTCGCTACTTGCTGAGGGGTAGAGCAGTTATTATTTATTAATTATACCCTGGGCATTTTATTACTGACAGTGGAGGTTATCTGCACTTAAAGTTTCAGTCGTTACTTATCTTATTTCAGCTATATACTGTCCATATTCGTTTTGGTTCATCCTTAATATTTTGTAATGTTTATTTGAAAAAAAAAACCTTCTTATCTCCCATTTTTGGTGGTGCGTATCTTACTTAATAATGACGTAAGGTCATGAGCCGTGCATACTGTTACATGCTTGCTACTCTGCATCGCTTCCCTTGCCCCGACCCGCACGAGTGAGTGAACCAGTGTGTCATGGCTGTGCGATAATCCTAGAAGTGTGCGGAAATGCACAAAGGCTTGCCGCCGTGCGTGCCAGGAAAGCCTACCTGCGCTTGCGCGCACTCGCCCTCGAGCGGATTGAGTTTAGAGTGAATGTTAGACTTGCACAAGTGTAAGTTTTAACTGCGTTGCAGATGGGTTAAAGTTAGCGAGACTTGTATTGGAGGCTTACAAATAAATAACAAACTTGCAAGAAAAAAGTAATAGAATTCGGCGTTACCTGACAGAGGTCAGAACTCGCTACTCGCAGGGGCTACGTACAATGGACAGTTTCCATTTGCTCGTGTTTGCATATGACTGTGGAGTGTAGGCTACCAGTTACAGAACACGGCAAATTTTTATTACAGAAAATAAGAAGCTTTGAATAAAATTACGGCAGTCACAACTGTCTTAAGTCCTTCACATGTTATCAAATTTTGCCACTAATCTGTAATAATGAGAAATAACATCCAATCTGAAACTATGCAATATTTGTGTATATTGCACGGTTATTAGGATTAATCAAGAAGAAGTTTCTACATATACAAAGATAGAAATAAAAATAATATATTACACTAAGGCCTACGAAACCCAGCATTGATAAGGAGTAGAAAACTGAGACAAGAACAGTAGCCAAGAGTTTGGCCGAAGTCGTTGCAGGGATTTGGGAACGGATTCCAGATTCACCCGCTATCTTGCTGAACGTCACAGTTACTGGTCCCGCTCTATGGCATGGAGCGGTCTGAAGGCTTTGCCACTTTTCCCCATGGTGAAAGCTTGTATGTTTGCATTTTGACTTTGGGCCTCGGATAACTGCCTCTGGTCGTTCTATGCTGAGTTAATGGCTCGCACGATACAGTTTGTGTCTCCTATTAGGATCGCAAGGTCCCAAGAGCAGGCGGGAGTAATGGCAACAAGAAGTTAATGATATAACTAATGAACATACTTTCCTCAACATGGGTGTAATTCATTTTAGAATCATTTCTTAAAAGCTGAGTTGGTCTTGTCACCTGGTTGAAAACATTTTCATTAAAGATGAAATTATAAACATGTGCAACATTAGTGAGACAAAAACAAATGCACATGTGCTTTACCCGGGACTCGAACCCAGAAATCCTCATTCCATAAGATAGTGTGCAATCAACTTCATTACAGAGGTCGGATTCGAGAATCAATTTCGTGTTTAATCAGTCTGATATTTAGAATGGGAGGGTTTCTATCCTAAAATATTTACAAGGCCGTTAATTTGAAAATACGTGGCTGAGCCACTTGAAGCATGTAAGAGTACATGACCTACCATAGCACTACTTGTGTGAGGAATTTGGTGAAAATAGGTTGAATGGTCCGTGAGATATAGCATATTTTTTCATGTAACGATCTTCATAAATGGAGGACTAAAAAATTATGCATTAGCACACTCGATTATTGTACACTGCCGGTATACAAAGTTAGGCCATAATCGATTACATAGCTTCTTAGATATAGAAAGCTAAGCTAAAATGATTTTATAACTGCCATTATAAAAAAAAATGTGTGTCACACTTAAAAAAAATAGTTATATGGCCTACCTCAGTATAAACTCTTTGACAAATTTGGTAAGAAGGAGTTGAATATTATCCGAGATATGACATAAAAAATTACAAAATAGCAGAGAAACGATACTCTGTATAGATAGATGTGGTAGTTGTTATCCGTAATGCCAGCATTCAAAGATAAGTTGGAATATATTCCGTTTGTAAAATATACTGAGGTAAAATATTTAATCACCCACGATTTATGAAATAAGTTCCTGGCCTATTTAAAACATACCAGCTTACACAACCTACTGCAGTGCAAATTGTTTGCCAATTTAAGTAGGAATCTGTCAATTGTTTCCCGATATAACATAAAAACTTAAATTTTTCATGTGTCATATCTTACAATATGGCGAACTAAATATTTACGGTGTAGACGCATTTGATAGTAGTAATATCTACTGCCAGCATACAAAGATAAGTTGTAATTTATTACATTGTATAGACTATAGCACTCTAAGCTAAAATGGCTATATATCTGCAATTTTGATAATAAGTGTCTGACATTATAAATCATACCTTTTTACATAATCTGTCGCAGTACTACTTGTTTGTCAAATTTGATAGGAATCGGGCAATTGTTTCCCAAAATATGACAAAAACTATATTTATTCGTTTGGTGCTATCGTGTAGATACAGTTCAAAGATGGATTCAATATGTACTGTCTGCATACAAAGTTAAGTTGGAATTGAATACATGGTTATGGCGATATTGCATTCTAGTCTAAAATGGCAATATGTCCGCCATTTTAAAAATAAATATCTGGCATATTTAAAATATACATTTTACATCATCTGTGGCAGTACTACTGGTTTGCAAAATTTGGTAGGAATTGTTTAATTGTTTATTTATTAGGATATAACATTCAAAATATATATATATTTGTTATAAAATGGCTGACAAAAGTGGGCGTGTGTAGGCATATATTGTGCTTGTAATAGATACTAATTTTAAACATAAAAAATTTGGTCGAAATTGTTTAAATGGTATATTAGATAAACCAAAAACAATTACCTAATAAACAATTTTGAAAACAATTACGAAATAAAGTTTGAATACTTAAATTTACTTGATCTGTCAAAGTATTACTTACATGCCACATTTGGTAAGAATTGCTTTGATAATTTTCGAGATATAATGTAAATCATTATTTTTGGTGCTATCTCCAAAATAGCATACTAGTAAAAATATCAATTAAAAAAAAATTAATGGTTACTCAATGCTCTTCAGGCATATAAAATTTGGTTTAATTTGGCTAGATGGTTCCCCTTGATATGATATATCACACCAAATATAAAAAATTGGCCACAATTTTGAAAGTATATGCCTGGCCTGATTTAAAACTATAAAAGTCAGATGTCGTTAAGTAATATACATGTACCTAGTTCCTACAGACAGGAAATTGATCTTATACACTGAGAGGTGACAAAAGTCATGGGATACCTCCTAATATCGTGTCGGACCTCCTTTTGCCCGGCGAAGTGCAGCAACTCGACGTGGCATGGACTCAACAAGACGTTGGAAGTCCCCGGTATAAATATTGAGCCATTCTGCATCTATAGACGTCCATAATTGCGAAAGTGTTGCCGGTGCAGGAGCTTGTGCACAAACTGACTTCTCGATTATGTCCATAAATGTTCGATGGGATTCATGTCGGGCGATCTTGGTGGCCAAATCATTTTCTGGAATTGTCCAGAATGTTCTTCAAACCAATCGCGAACAGTTGTGGCCCGGGGACATGGCGCATTGTCATCCATAAAAATGCCATCGTTGTTTGGGTACATGAAGTCCATCAATGGCTGCAAGTGGTCTCCAAGTAGCTTAACATAACCCTTTACAGTCAATGATCGGTTAAGTTGGACCAGAGGACCCAGTCCATTCCATGTAAAAACAGCCCACACCATTATGGAGCCACCACCAGCTTGCACAGTTCCTTGTTGACAACTTGGGTCCATGGATTCATGGGGTCTGCACCACACTCGAACCCTACCATCAGCTCTTACCAACTGAAATCGGGACTCATCTGACCAAGCCACGGTTTTCCAGTCGTCTAGGGTCCAACCGATATGGTCACGAGCCCAGGAGAGGTGCTGCAGGCGATGTGCTGTTAGTAAAGGCACTCGAGTCGGTCTTCTGCTGGCATAGTCCAGTACAGTCAAAGTTCGCCACACTGTCCTAACGGACACGTCCGTAGTACGTCCAACATAGATTCCTGCGGTTATTTCACGCAGTGTTGCTTGTCTGTTAACACTGACCATTCTGCGCACACGTCGTTGGTCTCGGTCATTAAGTGCAGGCAGTTGGCCACTGCGTTATTCATGGTGGGAGGTTATGCCTGAAATTAGGTATTCTCGGCACACTCTTGACACTGTGGATTTCGGAATGTAGAATTCCCTAATCATATCTGAAATGGAATGTCCCATGCGTCTAGCTCCAACTACCATTCCGCGTTAAAAGTCTGTTAATTCCCGTCGTGTGGCCATAATCACGTCATAAACCTTTTCATATGAATGACTTGACTACAAATGAAAGCCCAACCAATGGACTGCCCATTTATGCATTTTGTACACGATAATACTGCCATCTGTATATTTGCACATTGCTATCCCTTAACTTTTGTCACCTCTGTGTAAGCCTCTCTTTCCTTCAGAAAGTAGTCTAAAAATCTGCTAGTACACATTTTCTTGATCTTGTACTAAAGAAATCATGATGAGCCTACGAAGAAGTAGAAACCCAACGACATGCATATAGATAGGAACAATGGACCATTTGCAGGTTTGCTATACAATAAAAGGTTTTGTAAGAGAGCCCTTGAAACCAATACTTTGGTTCGACAGTATCTACGATCATACATGACTCTCAATACTAATAGTATGTATGGTGTACACAGGTATGAAGATAAATTGGTCCTCAGTGCTATTTATATAGTTAAAACCACATGTGATCATTCAAGTAAGCGATTACAAGATGAAACGTGCTTTTGGTCTTTAAATACTTCTATTCCGCAAGGAGTTCAGAGTACATGGAAGTCTACCTGCTGGAATACAAACCATTGCGTGAGCTTATAGCCACGCGCTTCACCAATATAACGATACCAATACTGGTGCTTATAAAAAGGAAGATCACGAACAAATCTATATTCTCGCAGTCCTCTTCAGGAGACTAGCACTGACAAGTGGCAAGTCTAAAGAATATAGATGAAGACAAGAAAATAGTCTACATGTTTTGATATGAACCAAAGAAACTCATGTATAAGCTACGACTGCTGGTTAAGGAACTGAAGGAATCGCTTGTGAAATGTTTGTGGCCACTAGGCACAACTACTGTTGGTACAAGATTTCTGGAATGAACGACATGTTACAAGTCGACCTAGTGGAGATGATACCATACATTCGGGTCAACAAGGGCCAAAAACACAAAGAAAATAAAAAGTGGTTCACAGACCATTATCGGTGCATAAATTCGCACAGACCAAGCTAGTCAAGTCGAATAGTGTGGTCGATGTCACTGAAGCGATGGCCAATGTATTATGTAAAGGAAGTGTCGTGATTAATCTACAAACCTACCATGCGAAGGAATTCTACAATAAGTTCAAGGCTCCAATGAATAAATGTAACAAAAATCATAATTCCAGTTACACCAACCTCAAAGAATATATTTTCGAAAGTTTCGTCATGACTCTGAAAGGCAAGATGCGGAGGCATTTCGCTGCGAATAACAGCTACAAGTGGTTGGGGCTTCTGCCGAAACTCGTTCACGGGTACAATTCTACTCTTTACTTTACCAAGCATGTGAAGTCTGAAGATATCATGGACAACTCCCTGTTTCGAACAATGTAATCCGGCCCGAAGAGCACTAATCAGTTTTTTGCCGGTCACCCAATCGATAGTGGCTGTGTGATTTATCTTATTTACAAGACGCTTCGTTCGTCTGGAGTGGGTGGAGCGACGTGCATCTGCAAAAGTTACTGAGCGATAAACACTACATGTAAACCATAATAAACTATATTTTAACTATTCTTCAATATTTTATTTTAGGTAATATTGTTACATATATTTTTGGTATTTATTTAATTTGTTATAAAAGCTCCCTTTTCTAATTTTTAAAGCAGTTTCAGAATTTTTTAGGGACTTGAACGGTGTTTTACAGTTTTTTCCAGGTTCAAGACCACTGAGGTTAAAATCAAGGTTACTTATATCCAAAATGGCTGTTGGGGTCAGTAATGTAAAATAATATGGCTGCTGTCCTTCCTGATCCACTGGGCCTGGCCCAGAGTTTTTAGCCACCACGTCGCTCTAAAGACTATGTGTCTGGAAAACCCTTTGTTAATTTGAGACTCGGGTAGAACTTTCAATATTTCTGAAAACTTTTTGTGAGTAAAGATGATTCTGGGGTAAAATCACCAATTGCTTAAGTGTGACTTTAGATTAAAACAGAACAATTGTATCGGTCCTGCGACCCTGGTGGTGATGTCAACCAAGATGGCGTACGAGCTCGGATCCTGATCCCAAATCCTTGCACCAGCTTCGGCCAAATCCTACTACTGACAACATTTAAAGGGTAGTTGAAATTCGTTACACATATTTAATAAGCACTGCACAATGCGTTTAATGAAAAAAACGTGCTCCTTTTTTTCGCAGTTTATAAAAAAAGCTTTACTTTCTTCGTTGAGTATCTAATTGCTGACTAATGGAATCAGCTACTGCATTATTCCCGCAGCATTTCGACTCATGTGTACTGAAAGTTTTCTTTCTAACATATAACCTCCGAACATTTTATGAATTAAATAACTAAAGTAAACACATTTGTGCAGTTTAATTTCGGTCAATATTCTTTATGAAAATTATTCAGATTATTAAATTAAATATCACGCTCTAGATATTGTCAGTTCGACTGTTACGTTTACCGTTGTGACTGCTAATTGAGGTGTTGACATTGTGAACAGCTAAAAGAGAGGTAATGTATTTTTTCCCCCACCGTTGTTATTCAATTTGCGAGCTCTTAAAAGTTTTCTTGTTGCGTTGAGTACGCTTTTAAAATGTAGCGTGTTACCAGGAAAATTTTTCATACATCAAATTAGATTAAAGAAATTTTGTTAGGCAACAGTCAGTGCTTTTAAAATGGTAAATGTAAACAATTCTGCTTATTAAGGCTACATTTGTTCGGTTAGGAAATTTCAGTACGCAACTTCGTTTTTTTGTTACTAAACTCTGTCTGAAGTCTGAGAATTTTTAACTATATCACGAGAAATATAAGTCAGATATTTTTTTGTTTTCTTATTTGAGAGAAAAAATGTTTGATATATTCAGTGATTACCATATTTTCAGGTCAAAATAAATCGTTTTATTAGTATAATTCTCATGTATTAGTTAAACAGAAAAAGGTTTTCCACATATTTGACAACATATAACAAAACAACATTGCTAAATTGTTCGTTACAAATAATGTAGTATAAATATATTGTAACATTTTACAAACTTTAGGAATGACTAGCCATATGTTGGAACAGTGCAGTTTCAGATTTTGTTACTGCAGCAAAATATGTTTCAAATACCTCTACAATTACTTAACTTGTATGATCGGACCGTTGTTAATTTTGTTCATTGGAGCACTTTCAATCAAAGACATTTATGTATTATATATGTGCACGGTTTTCATATTGTCAAGTAGAAGAGAGAAAATATTTCTAAAAAAGATGGCAAACAATAAACAGTTCATTGTTTCTCGATTGTGTAGAGCGTTCTGAAGAAGGGCTGATGATCAGTCATATATTCAAATAGTAAAATTGGATCAACGGACGTGATTTTAGCCACAGAAATATAAAAATATCAAAATTTCTATGGAATGCATCGAAATACACACAAAAACGTTAAGAGCAGAACATTTATGTGAAAAATATTTTGCACTAGACATAGTTTAAAACTCTAAAACTTCGTTGAGCGACTCAATTCCCCGCATGTGGTAGGTAATTGTGCACACACCGATCTCGGAGATTTTTCCAATCCGTAACAAAGTCTTTGAGTAGCCCGGATGGACAGGCAATTGGATATTAATGGCAGCAGCAGCTAGTAATAAAAGAAAACACGCATTTGTCTTAATAACGTTTGCAAAAATATCCTGCGCTCTGGCCATTTCACTAGAAATCGCCATGCCTATAGCTGTGAAAATTAAAAATAAAATAACAACTACAGGGTCTTTCGGAGAGTAATTATTGTCGAGTTTACAGTGTATAGTTCGAAATATGTTATATTGGAAAAACAGAATATAATGATTTTGAAGTTCTATTAACCGAATGTTTGTATATAAAAAACAAAAATTGCACAATGGCGTGACGTGCAGTTGAAGAGCAATTGGCACCATCAGACAGCTGTACATCTACATATGCTAGGAGAAACGTAACTCCCCTCCCCCCTCCAGGCAGACCTGCTCGATGCCCCGTTGCTCGCCCTGCAGCTGGGAAAATGATTGATAGCCGTGACCTGGCTGCGTCACAGCCCCTCCTCGCACTGCAAGAGAAACCGACGAGTTTAGAGGATGCGCAAGAATATTATGGGAACAAGAGTCCTCGGTGCAACGTGGCATTCAGAGACATTTCTGGCCGATGGCCTACGACAATATAAATAATGCAGCGGCCCCAGTGTCGAGAGTCTTTTGGTAGAAGTCTTCTTTTGCTGAGTGCAGTAACCAGGCGAGTGTGGCGAGGGACGTCGGTGAAGAGGACGGACGACGACGGGAGATTGCGAGACGACGGCGGACGAGGTATTTGTGGTGTGGTGTGTATTCGTGTCATATGCTAGCCACGCTGTCTATGCACACACTGATACTGTAAGTGTGGCAATATTGTGTTGTAGTGCACGGAGACATGGGTCTGCGTTGTGGGGTACCGCATTGGCTGATGACGAGACCTACAGCAGGCCGACTGTCGCCTCACCTCCAACCCCTGCACAGGCCGACAATTGGATTGTCCGGATATCCGCGCTGACCGCTGGGGATTAGCCCCAGGCTGCGCTGGTTCGCCCTCGCCCCCGAGGACACTCCACCCCTCGCTGGCAACCCCCGCCCGTGTTCACCGCAGCCAGCAGCTCTCACTAACCTTGCTGCAGATCCTGCGCCTTGCCAGCTTCTCTTCACTTACATGTATCTATCATTCGCTGTTATGGTTCAATATTAAAAGTCAACACTCATTATTACGCACACTACTACTTTATTGATTGCCTGAAATCAGAATAGACTGATTTCAGTTTACATTATCTTGTGTGAAACAGAATAATATTACATAATGAGTTAATCTTTATTACTGTTACAGATGCAACAAAAACAACAAAGGGAAAATATTTTAGTCTCAATATAATTGCTTAATATGCCCTATGCCCTGACAGCCGTCGTTTCCAAATAATTTATCTCAAAATTAACCAATGGTGTAACAAAAATAAATTCAAGAAGAAAATGATAATACCCCCTTTTAGAATTACTTATTAGGGCGCAAATATCACTCCAAACAAAAATATCATAACTTTTAAAAAATTTCTTTTCCATACCGAGTCAAACACCTGCATAACAAAAATTAAAGCTTTTTTTTCGCAATCACTTTTTTAAAACCGGAAGTACAGGAAAGCAATGTAGGAAATTCCCGAAGAGGTTCCGCGAATTCAAGGAAAATTGTGTAAAATTTAAGGAAGTATGTTATTAATCAAGCAACGTTTTCGTAACTTTACGGAGAGTTCTGTACAATTTTAAGCAACAGTTTTCCGTAAAAAAAAAATATGAAGCAATTTTTCTCAAAATGTTTGTTTTAACACAACAAATTACTACTTTGTAAATTTTGTACTGAAGAGCAGCAAATATTCAATATAAAAGGAAATACAGAACAAAGGAAGTACAATTTCACAAACTATAATATCGCAAACAAGCATTGCCTTGGCGTCTTAAGGCACGAGGCAATCGGTAAGCAGGAGTGTTACAACCACTCTTCACAGTCAATCTAAAGAAGCCTTGGAGGTGGTTCGTCTGTTCTCAGATGGAGCTGCTGAGCAGAATTAAAGCAGCAGAAGTCATTGCAGCGCTGGTCTGTGTCTAGAAGCATGTTATTTGGTTTCGTAAGGTCGACCTCACATTCAGAGAACTAAACAATGGAAGTGCGAAAGAGATTCAGTGAAAGTCCAACAGTTCCGTCTTTTATTGGTGATGTTTTCATTCCTTGCCAGATACGACCAATAATAACTCGTGCACGCAAAGCTGTTCCAGCTAATGTTCTAGAAATGTAGTAAAACGAGGTCCTTAGAGTGTAGAAAACCAGTTGAAGACAAAATAATAAAAATATATAAAGTCCTTTGAATTAGAAAAGCCAGTTAAATGGACTGAGATATATGAGATCTAAAGAGGGACTCAACAGTAACTTGCTGGGATGCTACGTACAACTTACTGGAATACTACGTACAACTTACTGGAATACTACGTACCAGTAGAATACACTGTTTAAACAAATCGTCATTTAACGGGAAATGCTGCTAAAAATGTTTTCTATAACTGTCAGTAAACTACGGACACGTTGCCTTCTTAATTCGGACTTTAAGTACATTTCACCCAACCGTCCTTGAATTCACGTAAATTCTCCGGAAATTTGCTGTTTGATCAATATTTCCGGTTCAAAAAATATTTTCAATACAAAAGCAATGTAAAATTTAAAATACACAATAAAGGACTTGAAAAGTGAGCAGTAAGAAGTAAGCAGCAGGCTTCCAAAACTTTGCTGCTACGTTACGCATTACGTCTTAACAGGAAAGTGAGCTCAAGTACCTGGTTTGTAATCAATCTGCAGGCTGCGTGGCAATGAGGAACAAATAAATGCGCGCGAAAATGTGTACGAGCTGTTCAGTCTTGAATAGTTTGTTTTTCTTTAGCCTAATCGTTTAGAAATAAACATGAAACAATTTCTAGCGAAAAGCTTTATGAAACCTACATACTTTTTTGTGACCGGTCAATTTAAAGTCCTAGGAAACAATATTTCTGGTCTCCGAGTTTTCCTGCTGCAGGATATAAGAAACAAGCAGTAACAAATCTGCTTTGTCAGCCGATGTGATGGTAAATATCTACGTTCCAAGGCGCACTGCTTGCTGCTTGTGTTTTCCAGTTTTGTAAACACCTTAAGATGGCTCAAGTGGCTTATGCATGTTTAATACTTTTTCCACTGTGATATGAAATAATAGCGTAAAAATTCCATGACATGTACAAAATGACCTAAGAAAACCAAAATTTTACTTTTTTTCTTTTTTTCGTAGAAATTGGAGAACTGAGCAAATATGGTGCGTCCGTCTAAACTTAAAATATTTATTTATTTATTAGAATGCCATAGAAAAGTGTGTCTTGGAAACTTGTTGCTACTCGTATTGAGATTTTATCTTTGGAAATAAAATGTAAAGTTGAAAGAGCGAGAAGTTAAATTTTCCCGCGTGCGAACAAACTATACGGATTTAAAAGACATTGCAACATGCCACTCTTAAGACATAAAATAAAAATTTTAAGTGAAATCAAATTCTGCGTTCAAATAATTTTTTTAAGTTGTGCAAGTCATTATTTTGAGTATAAATTCGTAAGTTTACTCTGAAAAGTGAAACCACGATGAATTCTTAGTTTAAAACAATTTGGCATTTCGAACAAGTTATCGTCAATATAATTTCGCGAAACCATAAAATATTTTTCTAACATAGAAAGATGTTGCTCTCAGACAGTCGTAATTACGTGACTCTGCTCTCGGCTGGATGACGCCACGTGCAAAGGGAGGTCATTACAGCGCTGCCATGGATCCAGCCTACTTAAAAAACGGCGAGAAATTCTCTTGTAGCTTCCTTCCATATGTGCTATAATTTATATTCTGTGTTCTTATTGTGTTTCGACTCGAATACAGTGACACCTATCTCTGTGTACCAGCAGTTCTACGTTACTCTACCTGACATACCTCCAAAAAACCCTGAAGTAATCGTATGTAAACAACATATGATTCTTCTGGCTATCATCTTCATGGGGTCAATATTGTCTTCAAGTGTGACAATTACAATGACAGCGCTGTGCGTTAGAAGTTGCGTAGCTTTTCAAATACATGTAAGTAGTGCACACCTAGCGAGAACATAATAGGCCCTCGTAAACTACTTTTGGCAAAATTTTAATTAAAAGGTGATCTGAATTGGCACGGAAGTTAGTATTTAGAAAAAACCTTGTTACAAATAATGTCACGTAACTCGGTAACAACGCATTTCTTTACAGAAAAAATGGTTGAAATTTCTAAATTTCATTATTGTGGAATAAAACAAAAATATTATTCGATTTCCCGAAAAATCCAATTACACATAGCTAAATCAATAACTGAAACGGAAATGAACACGTGCAGTCAATTTTCTTTAAATTGAACCTCTGAATAGCTGAATTTATGTAGCTAAGAACATTTCTTCAGTCCAACTACGATGTTATCCAAAGTACAAAAATAACAATTCATTTATTAACACAATTTTCGGTACAGATTGTAAAAGTGACAAATACTCGGCCTAATTAGAGAATGGAATAATACACACTCTCATTTCATTTAAAGACAGGACTTTTAGCAGTTTGTATTTCCAAGTTAGTTATGCTGATTCACTGAGCATGTTTGCGATTCCGTTATTTTTTCCCCAAAATTTCTGCTACTCGCTAAGAGTTCTCTTAGGCATATCATGTAAGCTGTGGATTCACAAATGCACACACGATAAATTAAAGTAATCATTGTAAGGCCAGATATAAAAAATCGGCACATTGGAGTAATTGGAGCCAACGAGGTGCAGTTAATTAGACTCTCTTTCTAAGAACTCGAGTCGATAAAATATCTGCAAAGGAAGCGCACAGTATATGCTGCTACCATCCTGTAGGTTTGGCTCTGAACTGGGGCGAATAGCTGAATGTTGAGTACGTAGACGGCTGTGGAGTCAAGTCGACATACAGTCAACTGATCTCGCTGTCTTTACAGTTCCTACTCATTACTTAATTTACAAACAGACAGCAGCATAAAAATGTTTCAATATTCACTCATTCATTTTGCCTGTCAGTCATTTGATGGGTTTGGAACACTCGTCAGCAATGTTCATCAAAATGAGAAAGTAAGTCCGTGATACTCGTCATACACATGTCGAACACTGTCGCGTTGCGGATGTTTATCTGGATTTCCCTATTTCTCACCCGAACGCAAGTTTCGCCAAGACTGCACAGCCTTCATTTTCATTTTAATAAATTAATGCAGCATTTATTCTTATGCACAAATATTGCCGATCTTAAAAGAAGAAAGAGTCATATGCGTATTGTTTCTGTCCTGTAAAATTGTGTAAAACTTCCTATTCGACACATCGCATAAATTGACCAGTTTAGAGTTGCATTTGATATAATTGGCATTTCAATTTTATCTGCGCTTCAATAAAATTCTTGTATCGCATTAGGGCTGCCATGGGTAGGACTACAGCCGACTGCATTGTAGTTCTCTCACCTGGTTTATCGAACTTACTCCAGAGAAACACCTCTAAACTTTATTAATACAAACCTTTCAAATTCCTAGCCAGACAATAAGCAACAGACATTGTAACGTTGTAATCTGTCTGCATATTAGATATAAAAGTTTTGTAAATTTTTTTTCCCTATTGTCATCGGTGCACAGCTTTACGTTTGAACCGTGAGGCACAAATATGGAATACAAAATCAGATTATTTAAATGAGATTACAGGAATGAAGAAATGGCTTCAGATGATGACATTGACGGGCGTACATTGAACGTGCATCGAGATACAAATATAATTTGGAAGCCTTGCCTGTCAGAAAATTATAATGCGAAAAACATATCATGGCCTCACCAATTACGTTTATAGCTGTGTCAAACTAGACACACAAAAGGAAATAAAGATTGTTATTGTCATTTTTATTAGCTATGCTACGTTATCGCATTACGCTTTGGAGAGAGTTTAGACTCCGCGTACTACAGAATTGTAAACATCCAGTTATCGACTTACGTCACGGTTCGGTGAAGTAGGAGGGGAAAATAGTATTAAACAAAAGTCAACTAAGTGTTTACCGGTTCTGGAATACGCACAGAACTGAGAAGTTCAGCCAGATAGTGTAACAAATAGGTGGGGTCTCTCTTTGCAGTAAAACTTGGTGTTGGTAATAATCATTGTAGGTATAGATTCGACTCACGCAGAGCGCTATCTGATAACCAGTAGTAGATAGAGCGGTGCAGTTTGTTTGTACGTGAGAGCTGTGGAGGTGTGAAGTTAGCACGTGTGTCCCGAGACCACAGTGGCGGTGCTGCCAACCTACAACCCGTGTTCCCGCAGAGCCAGCCGCCCACAATGCCGGGGTAGTCACGTTGTCAGCACTGCACGACTGCGTGCTGGAAGAGGAAGGTGGTGTTGGAGAAGAATGGCGAAGAGCAGAGGTAAGACTACACAACACAAGCAATATGATGGACAGTGTTTCCTCAAGCAGACAGGCAACATGGCGTCACCAACCACCACGCAACGGGCGACAATGTTCACATTGTGCTGCAGATATGAAGCACCCTGCGTGCTATCAAAGTACAGGCATGATAAAGACTACGCTCGCAAGCCAATCATATATTTAATTTCCTTTATGTTGATGGTACTGAAGTGGAAGGCTGACTTCAGCTCCTACAACCATGACACTTTTAGCAAAGCTACTATTAATTTATGGCATAGTAAATACTCTCCGTGAACAGTTAAAGACAATTCTGGTACGAGCCATGTGAATTAATTATTTTTACTCTTTAAAAACACTTTAAAAATATGAAATAAAAATTCTAAATACGTACATATGACCCAAAACGTTTCTCGGACGCAAGCCAGTAAATCTACTGAGTTGTTTTTAAGTCAAATGATTTAGCATGGCTATGCAAATTCTATGGTATTTATACACTGACCTCACATTTTGTAACAAAGAAAAGTCGTACCCATTCCGTCTTACCACTAGTATAATAATGAAAATTATGCCTCTGAAAATCAAATGTGTGGGCTCTGAATGTTAACACTAGATAAGGGAATAGATACATTGCTGGCACCATAATCTACACTTTATTACGAGTGAAACGTAATACAAATAATACTATTTGTCGCGATACAGTGCGTGACTCTTTCTACAGTTACATAATTTTTTGTATCGCAGAGTTTTCTATTTGATGTTATTCAACAAAATAAATCCAGCACTATTAGGATTGTTCCTGTAAACTGTGGAACCTCGATACGTTACATATCTGTACTGCGACTGAGATTACTGCGCAGAGTATTCGTGAAATATTCCTCTGCATATGTTTGTCATTGGAGAAGCGCTGCGTATAAATCCTGCAGCTGGTATCAGAACACGTAGAGGTGTTCCGAAGGCGGCAACTGTAGACCTTACTGCTGATGCGCAGGTTTGTTCATATTCGCCAAGTACTTCCCTAGCTAAGTAGAGTGTGGGTTGTTCTACAGTCTGATATATCCTTATGCTGCTGTTGTATACCGCGCTTGTAACGTTTCCTGCGACTCGCTGTCTTTGTTGTGTGTTTGTTGCTGCATATACTGTGACAGAGACAGGGCTAATTGAATCTGATTACCTCTTCACTCGCAGCAACGTTTATCTTCGTATGCCCTCGTGCAGTGAGTTCTCTTCGTATTGCTTTTACTTCACTTTTAATTAGACGCGTATTTCAGCTACTGCTGCCGTCGGAACAAAATTGTAACTCACTTCTTTGCTTCGCTATCCATTCCGTGGCCTGTGTGATGTAAGAAATGCGCTCAGTGTGATGTTCTTTACACTACAACCAACATCTCTAACAAACTCTGGAAAGGGAATTTTAGCTATGTTTAACGTTTTCTGTGTAAGTCTATGCTCAGTTGAGCAACAAACTGATATGCGCGAACCACTCGTTACTTTGACCAGACGTTTTGCACGCCCAGCACAAAGTATGTTAAGGACAGTTGTCTGTGCTACTGAACTTGTAAAATGTAACATCGGCTATTTGAAATTTTTTTATTGTCTTGTGTAATCACGTATGAAGAGATGCCCGGTTCACCCCGACAAGTACTTGTCCAGGACGTCACACTCTTTCTTGGGCAGCAACTTCTGAGATAAAACTTGCCACTCCGATGTTTGCCTCACAATTCCAACCCCCCCTCCCCTTGGTTAACCGCCTTAACCGAAAAAATCATAACCTACGTGATATAGCCGTGTATCGTTCCATATTTATTTTATTAAACTTGAATTACAGTTTTGACTTAATGATGTATGTTGTAAGGCGTAAACTTCACTGAAAATCATTTTTTTTTAGTTTTTAATTTTGCTTCACATGCGAAGTCCGTGACTTGGAGTAGTCTGAAACAGACGAAGTGCGTGGCGATGATGTGAAAGTCCGCGCGTTCATTCTCTTCCGTGGTCCAGCCATCGTTATTTATAACTAGCTGTGCCAGCGGCTCCGCTCGCATGGACTACGGAATTATTGCTCAGTTTTATTTTAATATGACCCCACCCCCCCAACACCACCCCACGACGCTTCCACCCGCCGCCTCCATTGCTCTCTATGTCCGCGTACGGTAAACCGACTCGCGAAAGTAAATTTTTTGAGATATTTTCTTGTGATAAATAGAAGCCAATATCACCTTTCAGCCGTCAAACTATTTCTGTGCAAGAAATTACGTCGATATGTTGCTAGGTTGCGACGTTGCATTGTTATTGCGTTTCTGTACTTTTTCATTTTCCAATAAGAATTTCCCCAAGGGAATGAGAAATTTTCTCGTGGTAAAAAGTAGCCTATGTCACTTCCCGGGCCTCCAACTATCTCTGTGCAATAATTGACGTCGATCTGTTGCTCCGTTGCGACGTGAAAGAGGGACAAACAAACATCCAAACACACTTTCGCATTTATATATATATATATTATATATATATATAATGCCCAGTGCTTGACTTTAGCGTGTACGACTGCTGGGTTAGCACACTCTTGTGGCGAGGAGACCTGACTGTGAAGCATGTGGACACGACCACTGCATGTAAACCAATGCCAGTGCAGTGCAGTGCAGTGCAGTGTAGTGCAGTGCAGTGCAGTGTAGTGTAGTGTAGTGCAGTGTAGTGTAGTGTAGTGTAGTGTAGTGTAGTGTAGTGTAGTGTAGTGCAGTGTAGTGCAGTGTAGTGCAGTGTAGTGCAGTGCAGTGCAGTGCAGTGTCCACTGCAACCAAGACTGCCTGCGCTCTTGTGTTAGCCGTGTGTATCCACGTGATGTCCGAGCAAGGCGGCGCACTGGTAGTCCCCTCCACTCGCATTCTGGACTCCGGGCCGCCGTCCTGACCTGTGTCTACCATGGTTCCCGATATCACTCCAGGCGAGAATGCTGAAGTGGGTCCTATCCTGACTACAGCTCATGACTACTCCCCTCAGTTCCTACTTCGCTCAGCAACTTGCTCTGTTTCTAGTGACCTCGCCGTCGACGAGACGTTAAGCTCTGCCTACGTGACGCAAAACCCTACATAGTATGTTCCAAACACAGTAAAGTTCGCCAGTCCACCTTATAGTTGAGATATGTGATAGTATTGAGAAAGCACGATAAGTAGGCAGAAGTGTTTTTCACATACATCCATTTCATTATTCATATATTCCTAAAGGAAAATAATCAAATGTGTATTGAAGTTTGAAACTCTGTAGAATAGTAGTTATATATTTGAAGCCTTGTGAGTGTTACATACTCCATAGTATATATTGATTTTAAAAAATTGTCATTTAAGTTTAGGAAGTTTACTGAGAAATGCTTCGCAATGTACAGTAGGTATCCTAGGTGCCATTCCTTCAATAACCCTCATAAATAGCAACCGGGTAATGTTAGGAGTTCAGTGACCCAGAGCCTACAATAAACATATATTTATAAATTCTCTCCGCTTTATATACTGGCAGCTGCTTCAGTAAAAAGCCAGTTATTTTATAAACTCTGCTTCCTCTTCTTTCGCACTGAGTTTTCTATGGACGTAGATCCCCTCAAGTTTCCAACATGTTGTTGTGCCATTGCAAAGAAGATATAAGAGCTTCATGACTCGCCTGCCCTCAAGTGAGTACACGAAATGTGCGGATCTCTGCTCGCGCTCAGCTTTGTCCACACCGCGCATGTAAGTCCAAGCACTGTGCTATTGTGGGAGCTTACAAGTTCCAGCATTTCCAATAGAAACGAAGGCAAATAGGGAAAAAGTACGCGTCGATCACACAAGAGATGACGATTACTCAAATTAAAAACCATTATATATTTAAATTATACCATAAAAAGTCTAACAAATTTACGACTCAGGTCGATTAATACATCGTTATTTTTAGTTTTGATTTTTGTTTGTAAATAGAGTTGTGGCACTATTACATTTGAAAGACATGCACATTTTTTTACAATGATGGCCTTACCTCAACTTCACCTTATTTTTCATTGTGGCCGTATGTTTTTGACAGTGAGGTATGCATATGAAGTACAATGAAGAACTCGTGCACAATGTGTGCAAGTTGACACACACTATAAAAGAAAATAGTGTAATTTTACAGAAATATATGTAGCAGCAGAATCTCCAGCGAAATAAGTGTATTTTAACGCATACGAATGTGAATATTTTTTCCACATCAAACAAATTTATTTTAAAAAATTACTGAAATAACATATTTACAATACTATTAATTTACACACTGAATTGTGTCACATCACAGTGACTATGCAGAAAAAAAATTGCAAAATTCGTGTATTTATTTTGTCAAGGAAATTTACACAAACATCGCAATTGCAATTCCACCATATAGAATGCGTAATTTTTCATTCATTAAAAATATTACCTCATATCCACTATACTTGTAAATACACAATATACAGTACATTCTCACTCATTAACCAATTAATTTTAATATATGTATAAATTCTTCTACATGTACGTCATGTTGATCTACTTACTATATACAGGATTAGTCACTTGAGTTGTCGACCTCAAATATCTTCCGAACCGTTAAAGATATCATTGTTTTCAGCCCGATGTTGGAGTGCAACAAAGTCCTCACAAAATGATGAGCCGCGTCTTGTCATAGCATCATTAATTACCCAGTTATCAATATCAATTTTGCATTGTCAAATGGAACTGTAGCGATGTCTGCTGCTAGCATCGCAGGACTGGAAGAGAGAGATTCAGCGGTGCATCACTCTCCGAAGTCTGGCCTGCAATTGCGGAGAAACGCAGTGCTTGAAAGTTAGGATTTGTCTGTTTTGTTTGCATGAGGCACCACGCGCCACTTGTAAGTGCGTGTCGTGCACTACGACGCCGCTACAGTGGCAGAGGGAATGTGCAGCAGTGCAGTTCAGTGTTATGTGTGGCGTTACTGTGTCCAGTGCTGTCTACCATGATTACATCTTTCACGAACGGAGAGAAACTCGACTTGCTACTTCTTTGTGGAGAATGCACGAGGAACGCCACAAGAATCATGGAGTTACACTCAAAGAAATTATTCGCAAATTTACCACACCAGTGTATACGTGCATATATGTTTTTAATGAAAATATACCTTATTTATCGCTGGTGTGGTTGTACCTTACCCTAACTGCCTACTTCCCTGATATAGACAATGTGATAGCCTTGGTTTGTATATATGTTTTACATGATGGCACTCTAGTTGATCACGATAAAAAAATGAAATTATGTGTCAAAATATAATGATTGAAAGTTAGTTCTTAAATATTTCTTGTGTAGGCCCATCACTGGGTGTGTACAATCAACAATTTTACAGTCAAGGTCATCTGGGTCCAACATGGGGGTTGGGTAACGTCACAACTCGGTGGCTGGTAGGTCCCCAGTCCCAAGTCCCCTCTAAGATCAAACATTAAAAATTTCAATTTTATAATTTTTAAAATTTAAAAAAATATATTTTCTATTAATATTTAGAGCATTTTTTTTTTTTTAATTTTGAGAATTTTTTTTTGTTATTTTGGGGTTTTTGGGGGGTTTTCAAGGTCAAAGGCCTCTGGGCCTCAGGTCAAGGTCACCGACATCCAAAATGACTTTAAATGGCTGAGAGAACCAAGATGTCTGATGGTTAGGTCTGACTCCGATCCCGGGTCCCGTGTATCGTGTTGGCTTACCCCATGCCTATTAAACCAATATAGCCGCCACTGCTCTGCACTCGAGAAGCGAGCCTTCCAAAACCCCCGAATTGGCTGAAGAATGCCTTTCTGTGGCTCGATTTTGCAACTGGGGGGATAGGTGCTTTTTTTAGGGGAAAAAAAGGAAAATTTTGAGGTAGGAAAGGGAAATTTCGAAGGAAAAAAGGAAATTCTAAGACGGCGGTGGCCGACTCCTATCCCAGGTCCCGATGTGCCATCTCCGCCATAATCATTCTGCTATTTATTGATCATTATTCCAAATGAGAGAGCTTTCAAAGTTCTCACTTTACCGTGAACAGCCTAGCCTATGCAAGGATAACTTAGAAGACGGCTTCGTCAGCTGTGATCCATCTGCCCGCCGCAGGGATAACGCAGCTGCCTCTACCACATCTCCGACCACTGTGTTTGGTGGAGATAACGAATTCATTAGGCCAGACGATCCCATCGGCGCGATAAAACAACTCACTTTCCGCCCGCCATGTTTGTAAACCTCGGAGGTGATAACGAGCCTCGCTGTGAGGTGCGGCTAGTCACGTGACTGACTGCTCGTACAGTCAGGCCACAAAGTCGAGGCAGCCACCTCACTGCTGCGTCCGAGGCTACTCCCATGTTAACTAACAGTTACTATACGAGTTTCCTTTAAGTCCAGGGTGTCAATTAACGATAAACGAAGATACATTACTATGGATGACCTTCTGGCACTCCACAGTACGTTGCCGACCTACACTTTAGTTATCAGTTACACCACTGCTTGTGCCACACTAGTCACTTCAACCTGTTGGATCCGTCTGTTAATAAGCACTAAGTGTATAGAAAGTTTATCCGGCATGCATTCTTTGAATATGTAAGGTAAATTAAAACAGGATCCCTGAGTAAAAGCATTTATTACTTATATGTATTGGTTTGATAAAGTGCGCATAAGTATCTTTACTAGTTGCGTAATATATTATTGTTTTGTAATAAAACCTGTAAGGAGAAACGTATCAGTAATATCAAGTTCAAAGATGGCTTGACTATTTTTCAGTTGATGGTGAAGTAAATAGTATAAGAAAACAAAAAACATTTTTCGACATAATTGAGAGAAGTGTATTGACTTTAAGTTATGATGTTCCTGTGTACAAGTTCGTTCGCCGCACCACGTACAAGGGAAGAACTGCTATTTCGCTTGGTCAAGATGGAGCAATGGCGGAAGTACATGGTAGTGAAACGGGTGTGCAAAAAAAAAACCCTGGTCAAAGGTAACGTCTGCCACGTTTCCCAGATACGAATATTCGTGTCGACCCCGCCGGGAATCGAGTACGATTCGCAGTGGTGGGAGGCGAGCAGTCTGACCACTGTGCCACCACGGCCCCTACTTGCTTAGCAGTGATAGTTTGTTGGGGTAGGTATGGATAACACCTGAAACACAACTTGCCCCGACATTAAATTGCGCCATTTAAAACAGCAACATAATGTACTGACACGCTGTGTGCCAGACGTTGAGATTCATTGTTGGAACATTATGAATTGATGTCTAGAGAATGGTGGTATTAAGCTTATAAGCACAAGGCGCAAGTTTTGTTCACCATGTACGGTTGATTACAAATCAACAGGAAACAACTAACAAAGTGAAACAGTAACATGTTTATTTCCACTGTATATTTCGGACATTTTTTATAGTGAGGATTCACGTCACGATGTTTGTCGGTACAGTTCATATCCACCCTGCATATGGCCAAAATAGTAGTTACTTCAGTTGCTCCTATCAAATAGTGTATTCAAACAACACGTCAATACTTTGTTCACGAAGAAAATATTTATCCGGACCTTGAGTGTTGCAGTACAGACTGTCCAAATTCATGGGCTGCACGTCAATCATTTCTGCCAACCTACAGCCATGATAAACTGGAGAACTTGTAATGGAGACTGCAGTGCTAGTACGTGTGCTGACATGAGACATTCCCGAGGCTAGGTGCCGTCAGAGCTGTCTCTGATATCTGCGACAATGGCTACCAGCACGGACACAACTAGGGACGTCGCTCCCGAATGAGAGTCGACATTCACTCCATTATTTCCAAAACTCGTTCGTTGTAGCAATCGCACTGACTAGGTTCTAAATATATTTCTGCAGACGTGAAGCTCATGCTTTCTGGCACTTAGGAAATCAACGGCACACATTCTTCCCTGAATATACTGACCACATGTAGATTTCACGACTACTATTTGTTATGAAACGTATCTGTCTGCAGTTACACGCACACGATACGCTTTTGGTCTACATGGCATATGTACTTCACTGTGCGAAATACGGATGTTTTACGTATTTCAGTCGCGTGCAAATTTACAATTTCATGCGCCTGCACGACATGGTTTCATGCCAAGTAACAAATATGATGTTAACCAGAAGCTACCTACGAATGGAAGTAACGACCTCAACAACAAATAGTGTCTCCACATATACGTGTTGCCAGTAGCGGCGTGTGGCGAACGGTACAACCATTCGCCACACATTGGAAAGGTAAGCTGTGTTTTGTTCTGTGCTGTACCTAATCGTTCGCTAGTTTACACATCGATCACTTAAACGTAGTAGTGAAGTTTACGTCACAGCACGTGTGTACCTCGCCGCTTTCTCGTGATTGGCCGTAAAACTATGCGCTTCTCCTCGCCCCACTCTGGTTCCTGCTTCGTGAGCCGAGTGTGTACAGCACTCAGCAAACAACAGCTTACTTTGCAACACTTCACCACACGCCACTGCCGGACACTAGTGAAGCTGTGATAGGGGCCTGTATGAAACTTTGCTACAGACTTTCTACCAGCAAAGTTAGGAGGTCACCGCCTAAAGTCCCATAGGTACACGCAACACGACGAAAACACACCACGTTATGTTCAGAGTCTTGCTCGTAGTGACGATGGCGCACTTGATAGGCGTAGAGTTGTCACCCTTATCGTCCCCGTGCTAAGGCGCGATAATAGCTGCAGGAAGGCGACAGCCTGCAGACCATCTTAATGGTACCAGATACCGTGAAAAATGTGTGCAAGGTTATGGCATTTGCCACCCTGCACAGCCACACTTCATACCAGGTTTAGTAATCTGTTCTATATTCCGTAGCAGGTTGCACACCAGCTTTCGCATCTGACCAGTCACATTGCAGTTTCAGAACGTACATCGTAGCTTTAATACATTTTTAATTACAGTGCTATCTCATGATGTTCTATTGTCATTTATGTTTTATTTTTAATTAGTAGGCCCTAGGGTGCGCTAAAGTTAAGAGGTAGGTACACTGTCAAAATATGTCTTGTAAACTTCCTAAACTGCAGTGGACGTTTTTAAGCTATACGCTGTATAGAAATAATACCACACATCAACTGCAGATACAGGAATGTTCAGCGTAGCTGCTATACAAAGTTGGGAACTTCCCTACACATTTGACTGTTTCCTGAGCAAATGTAGGAACGTTACAATGAACGCATAGGGGAGTAATTACCATTGCCGCTTTCTCACTGAGCGTGTGCACTGCTATAGTATATTTTCAAATAATTTCTTTGAGCGTATCCTGACTTATTTTATGCAAAGTAAAAGACACCAAAATGTTATATGAATCATGTATACAAATAGTATGTTTATGATCTTTAGTTGGAATTTACTGGCCTTTCTATTTCAAGTGACAACGTATCTAACAGTTTTTGGGAAAACGGACATAAATTCCAGATCGGCTGCACTTGCATGAAGTAGTAAGAAATGCAGTACAGGTCTGCATTGGCAACGTAGAGTCTCGGTTAGGTAACTCTCGTACCAATTTTTGAGCCTAAGTTCAAACTCCGTCGGACATACTGTTTCTACTATTGAAGACGGATTATAACTTTACGTTAACAAGTTATATAATGCAAAATGTTTACAATTGCGTTAATAATAATTTTAAAAAATCATTTCCAAATATTGTTAAGTACGTACACATGAAAGAATGAAACTGTTGTAACGGCCAACAATAAGTAATAAAGCAATATTAATATGTGCCAGTATTTTTTACACAAGCAGGCCCTACATGGTTATTAGCAGTTCTATGAGAGGGGCTCATCTTTACTACGAAACATTGGCTTATCTACGCACTCGCCGAGTGTTAGTACCAACTGCTTTCATGTAATAGAAATCTGCCATGTCTGCTCTCATAGCAGCTGGTGCACCAGGCCTTGTACAAGACCAAGTACTACAGCAGGTACCGTGTAATATCGGCTTTAATGGACACCGTGGTTGAAATAAAGCCTTGGACAGAGTTATAAGAGCCCTTCATAGTCGCCGCTCGAGAGCGGTAACCTTGTCCCTGCAACTTTATCTCATGCAAGAGCAGACTGATAAACTAATCAGGTGGTGTGCGACCGGGTATACAGGACCCGACCATCTGCTTGTGTGGGTGCACAAACCGCTGCCCCCTCATCCTGTACACTCTGTGCCGCTTAAAACTGGGCACCCCCTCGCAAGCACCGTGGCCCGCGACATACCATCTGCCGCTGAACGAAGACTGTACCTGCATCAAGAGGCAAATCCATGAGAGTGCAGTAAGACATATTACAATGTCCCTCCCCCCCCCCATACCATGTTAAGTCACGGCTTAAGACAGTTCTTCTCCGGAAAAAAATATTTTTTAATTAATACTTCAAGTATTATACACTTTAAACTATCATCGACTAAGCAACTATGATATAGTTTCTTGTGTATAGAGTATACGATAAACCATCCAGCCATCGTCAGTATGATTAAATAAAAGGAAACGTGCAAAGACTAAAAAAGTTGACTTTATATATTTTTTAAAGTTATATTAACTAACTTTTATTAGCTACATAATCAACACTCTTAATTTAATCCTGTTGTATTAATTGAGAATTTTTAAAAGCCCCGCACTGGACTTATCTAGTTTCATTTTGCGTTCATCCACCACGTGTACATTAGAATTGTCATTAACCTGATTAATAATTAAACATTGACCCAGTGGAATTGTAGAGTTGTTGGTAAAGTCGATGTGTTACTAATATGCAAAATCCTGCAATTTTTTAAATAAAAAACTAATTGAATTTATTAATTTCAGTGTACACAGATTTTGAAATTACAGTCTTATTACAACGATAAAGCATGACAATTTTTCTATTTCATTACTGCCATCTTTGATGAAAGCAAACCAGTCATTGCTTCCGTTAATTAAATATGGAGATACTGGTAGAGATTTTTTTCAAAAAACTGATTTAAAAAATACCCAAGAAACCGCCATGCTCTTATAAAAAGAATTATGTGAACACAATACAAAAATAATACTCTCTCATACAATATATCTCTCTTTAATGTACAATCTCACGAAAAAAGGAGAAAAAAACACTTGCTCGCGTAATATGTAATTGCATGGAATTTCATAGGCTGCTGCCACAGTAAGTGCTCACTTTGGTTCTCAGATATGTGCCACATTATTTGGTTCTTACAGTAGTTTATTTGAGGTTTTCATTGGCTGGAATTTGTGGAGGGATTATTGAATTAGGTGTGGCCCAATTGTAAAAGTAACTGAAACGTATACACGTTTCAAATTTAAATCGCCACTGGGTGCGTTGTTTCCACATACTCTAAAAACATCACGTTGTGAAGTCAATATACTCCGGTGAGACGAAGATGGCTTTTGAACTTACTGTGGCAGTTCACTGGAGGATACCATCTTACATTCGGTGGTTCAAATTTTGGAAAACATATTATTAATGTGTGATATTTGGATAGTAAATAAACTCGAGCAATATCTGAGCGAATGACATAATACTTTGCGAAACCCACCACTCTGTACTGATGTAGGTTAACCTGCTTCAGTTATCTTCTAAAAGAAATCAACACTTTTTGGTTTACTTGTTAACATTATTCACTTTGTTCAATCTGCATTGATGAGACCCACGGTATTTTTATTTTTGTCCGGCATTGTGCACAGTCAAACGCAGCCAATATCTTCCCTTCAAGTGATTTGACTTGTGGATATGGCTGTTTCTATGTCACTAAGATAAATAACTATTTATCACTTTCCTAATATGTTTAACACATGTACAGTATGCATCAAAGTGCTGCATTATTGCAAAACCTGACGTTATTAACATCATGAATGTGAGATTAATTAATTTCAAGCACTGAAACAGAAGCCATGTGGGCTGGCAAATGTTATTTGATATCGACCTCTGAACAACACGTAGATCATAGTGAGAGACTCTGGTGTCGTGTGGTAGTGACGGCAGCGAGTTACAGAGCAGCAAGACAACACCGTTGCTGACTGCAGTCGCCTGCTCTGGTGCGAGTGCCTCGTCGGTAACGCACTCGCGACTATTCTTCTCACTTTATAGCGGCCTAGAAGTCAACTGAAAACATCGGAGCACTTCTTGTTAAGGCGTTGGTCGATGTGGGTTCATATATTATAAACAACATTTCCTAGAATAGTAATTGTATATAGAAAAGGTGATTATGGGTAAACAAATAGTTTGTAAAGTTCGTGGAAGTTCTTTCACAAGATACTTATGCCGTTTTTGAGGAATGTTGAGAATAAATCTAGGATTCTGGACTCAAACTTGTATAAATTTCCATTAAAGTGGTTACTAAATAAAGCGTAGATAAAAATGTTCCATAAAAATATTTCGTAACTCAGAGAAAGTTTCACCTGCTGCGCTCGGAAACAAACTGCGAGATGTATATAACGATAAGATGAGCACCTTTGAGGCCCTAGTTACTTTTCCTTGTAGCCATTTAATATCCTTTAACCACCCTTTTAAATAAATATTGTCATCTCAATAATAAACACAGCGCGTATATTCCATCGCACTCTTAGGTTAACGTCTAAGACTAAAATAAAATATATTTGTTGATTGTTATTCCAAATGAGAGGATTTTCAAAAGTATTCACTCGTGAATAGCGTATAAACATGCGAGATGTGAGATTAGCGAGTTTTCTTGGTGCTTTGTCCATAGTGCGGTGCAGACCAGAGATTATGAGGTAGTTTGACTCGCCTTTCAGGACAAACTGACCATGACAAACCAAGTAACTACAGTTTAGTTAGAGTGTTCAGAATGTTCAGACGACGAGCCAATGAAACCGCGCACGGTCAACCTGCCTCGAACTAGAGAAGGTGCGGGAGACATTTTCTAAATCGCTACGAAGTATGTAACAACAAACACAGTTGGCCTATCAAATTTTTGTTGTTATTGCAAAATATTATTACTTTTTATTACAGCTTAACTATTTTAGATGGTTTACAAAATAAAAGATGAATTTTTGCAAACAGTTCAGTGGTCACTATCTGGGTGGATACTTGACTGAAATCGTAACGTAACGACCATCCCTCACACACACACCTTATTAGTGGTTACCTGTCCTGCCTCCTTCCTTAAATTACCAACTAAGACACGTTCCTGCACGAATTAACTCTTGAATTGTACCCACTTTATTGCAGCCCAGTGGACGCATATGATTTTTATTAAATGAGAGATTCAATAGGAGGAATCACTACAAAGGGAATTATAATCCGGCGTCTACACATGAATGAGGTTTTTAAAAAGTTCCTTATTCCTATTTTATTTACATAAAACGTAGAATGTTTTATTTTGATCCTCGGAAAATGCAGTTCATTTATGGCGCCCTTTTCTGTCCACGTCATGGATATGACCCGCCTGCCAACCCTGTCATGGGCCGGTCCTGCTGTAATTATTAGAGACCTGAAAAATTCGCTGATTCATTTTGAGACAAGCTGGAATTCAAAACACGTGTGTTTATATAACTTCAGCCATTCGACCACACGATTTTTGACACCTCCTGGAGAACGCTGGCCCAATCGTCGCCTTCCACTGTGACAGCAGACATCCAATGTGCAGTTGGCATCGGCATATTTGTACACACAAGACTGTAGAGTTCAGCCTGCAGGTCGTTGAACTCGCGAATTTTTCAGGTCTCTAGTAATTATACATAGTACGGTGAGTAAGTCGCTAGACTGGATGCCTACACTCTAGGCGGGAGTATATGAGGTCCATCATGGCTACATACAACTTTCCTGCAGAAGTTATACTCCCAAGCTACTCCTCTGCCTCACACAAACAAAGCATAGCTTAGTATAGAACACTACACTATAGGGATAACGTACAGATTTTATGCAAACTCACTATAATAATATTTTACATGATAGCTATTCTTTAATAGGCATTACCAGCACACGTAATTTCTCTCAGTTTTTATTTGTAATAACTATATGTTAATGAAATATTATAATTTATAGACAAACTATAATTTGAAGTTCAGTGTAACCAAAAATAATATAATTTTATGGTAGCAGAAGTATAGAAAGCTTGTTATACATATAATATTTACGGGACCAGCAAAAACGTCATATATAGGGTGATTTTTCAAAGGTTAGATTCCAAAAGTGTTAGGATTCTGCAAATAGACTATAGTAGGATAATGTGCACAGAACATAGAGTATGTACTACTTTCATCTCAAAACATAGTCTGTAGTGTAAGTGCAGCGAGGGCTAGGATGCACCCCCGTAGTGAGGGGTTGATCGAGCAGTGATTTGTGAGGGAGAGGTAGATGCCAGCACGACCGCACACAAGCTCGGCGCAGCGTAACCAATTTGCCTGAGTGGTTGGCGGCTATTGAGTGGTAGCTGGGCGAGGGCGGTACATGTTCGTAGCACAACTGGCTTGCTTGTCTGTAGTCTGACAGCGCGTCATNGGGGGGGGGGGGCAACCTTCACGCTCTCTCTCATCAACTAGATTTTACATTAAATCACTGAAGATTTATTTTATCCTGTTAACATCTCACAAATGGCTTCGAATGTACTCAACAAATTTTTGTTAAAGCTTTATTTAGTAAATGTGAAAAGGCAATAAACTATTGATAAACAAAAGTTTAGAATTTATGTTTGTTCTACAGCGCAACGATTACTTCCAGAGAGATGTAGTTCTATATGCAAAGTAAATATCCCTGAACAACTGAAACAAGCTAGAAACCAGTAATTCAACATAGCGTTAAGGACCACCTTGTAACTATTTGCTGGTAGAAGCAAATATATTAGGAACATAGCACACAGATAATTTTGTATTTATTTTGTACTTGGAATTAAAGAATAATCTATTTTCTCTTAGAAGCAATACATTACTCATTCTGCGCGATAACATTAGCAGTAAACAAAAATGAAACTAACAGGTTAGACACTACATTAAGCATTGACATCTTGTTAATATACATGCTGGCGATTGACTTGTGTGTAGCTTCGCTGCCACTGTAATACGTACGGGTTTGTTTTCCGCAGTAGAGAACGTGTGAAGGTGGGAGGTCGCGTGCGAAGTTCCTGGTGTATACGGCATTGTCCTCAAGTCAAGGGACACACGTGCCGTTAGGAAAACCGCGGTACAATATGTAAAGCAACCTATTACCAAACGTGATTATTGAGGGAGAGACACAGCCGTGAAAACCGGGAATCCAATGTAAGTTAGCTATTTGTAAATTGACAGAAACAGCGTGAGATGAAATAACAACTTCGTGAATATTAGATTCCATATTGGATATCTGCCGTCTGTGAACATTTGGTTGTTGATAACAATTGATAAAAACCCATGGGTAAGACATATTTGATGAGCAATAACATGGCGCCACAGTACTGACGAGCGATGTTATCAACCGCCAGTTGTTCGCAGATTGCAAATATCAAATTAAGCCAACGATATTCATGAATTTATTGTTTCATCTCACGTACTTCCTGACTTCTAATTTCCCATTTTCATGTGTGTGTCTACCTTAATAATCAAGTCAGGCAATGCCCCATTTTACATAACGAACGACCCCACAATGTTCGTACCTGCAGTTCAAGAACTCCAGTACATATCCAGGAACAAATGTATCATAAACTGGCCTCCACCATTCCTATCGACAGCTACACCAAAGTCAACGGTAATTTTAGGACAATATGTATCTTAGGCTTAACCCTGATTATTAGGGATATCGGAAATTTCGCGGAAAGATTTCCGCACATGCTAGATTTCCATACCCTACAGACATACCAACTGTTTCCTTTTTGTTATTGGCAGCATGTATTTGTGAGAAGATCTCATACAAAACGTGCCAATCAGAATTAGGTAACTTCAATACTGTGCGTCTTTGATTCGTGGGCATACTCTCAAGACGCGTAATACGGAAACCATCCAACCACGAAAATGGATCTGAGATAAAGTGTTACGATATAAAATTGGTCGTGAAATTATTTCGTGAAATTCGGGTGTTGCTACTGATTATTCTAGGACGCATGCTAAGTAATTTAGAGAAGCTCTTCTACTGCCTCTATACGAAAAATTTGGCATGGCATTTTACTGTAGTATTTCTAAAAGATTTTAACTTGAAATAACTTGAAAGTTGCCAATAGTTTTCTCTATATCTAACTTCGGCAATTTAAGTAAAACGCTAACATAACTTTCACTGTAGTAAAACGAAGACCGATTTTTATGTTTAAAAGAGGTTATATTATATCGTTAGACCTACTCTAGCCTTAGTCCAAACCTAGGCCACTACGCATTGGGGCCGTTGTTAATATTCTTGAACAAGTATTTTCTATGTGCTGAGGTTAATTTCCAGTGGCGACTGTAGCTTGGCAGTATCACTTCCTGCTCTATACTCACATTTACAGTCGTTTGATACCTGGTTGCAAATTCAACCAGTTAATCTCTCCTCCACAGCTGACGCCGGTTGTGAATTGGACACCTCTTCTCTCTGACAAGGTCTCAGCATCATGCATCTCCACAATGGTCCATACTGCGGGTACACAAGCAACACACCAGGAGCAGGCTACCACTGCTCGTTCCTCGCTCTCTTTTGTGGCCTTGGTTGATCCTCAGGTAGGTCAGTACTACCATCATGCATCTNTTGTGGCCTTGGTTGATCCTCAGGTAGGTCAGTACTACCATCATGCATCTCCACAATTGTCCATACTGCAGGTACACAAGCACCACACCAAGAGCAGGCAACCACTGCTCGTTCCTCGCTCTGTGCTGTGGCCATGCTTGATCCTCAGGTAGGTCAGTACTACCAT
>NQII01004174.1:0-62809 GCA_002778355.1 Clitarchus hookeri
CCCCCCCCTCCAGATTTTGGGCTGCCAGATAGAACTAAACCCTTGTAATTCACAGACAAATTCTAGACCTTTGCTGAAAATTTAATGTGCATAACTAGTGGTAAAATACTTGCAGGTTCAAATACCCATTTGAGTTTTTCTCATTTTTTTTATTGTTGTCTGTAATAATTTTTTGACTCAAGTATTGTGTGTATAATTGGGTCTTAAAATTGTACTTTCCAGTCCATGGAAAATTAAAAAATNAATTTTTTGACTCAAGTATTGTGTGTATAATTGGGTCTTAAAATTGTACTTTCCAGTCCATGGAAAATTAAAAAATATCCCTTTATTTTACATGGGAAAAGTTTAAGAATTCTGTCATATAGTGCATAAAATTTTTTTTTTTGCTACTTAGATATTGTAAATATAACAAGCGAGTGGTGATGAAGGTGGAAGCAATAAATTTTGTGTTGATGTTCAGTTGTCCCAAGAGCTTCATTAGTGTAAAGAGCGGCATCTAATGATGTCTCCCAGAATCTTTGCATAACCATTTGGGGTGGTTCAACAGTACAGGTTGTGTTAATTGTGTCTGTCTGGAGACGAGAGTAATCGTTAGCTGAAGTGTTGTCTCTGGAGCTGCAGACAGTTGAGTGCTTGGCATTACTAGTGACGTGTGTGTTCAGTTTAGTCCAACTTTTACTAAAATGTTGGTACAGTAAATCCTCTTACAAAGTTACCTGCAGTAGCATAGTTATTGCAGGGGATGCCGTTAATTTTTTTTTACACGTAAACAAACACACAGGTGTTTTTAACTTGACTTAACCTTTGTGCTAGTTTTTTTCCCCTCTAAATATCCATGTTAATCTTATATGACAAAAAAAATCTTATTCCTAAAACTAAATTTGAAGCCNTTTTTTTCCCCTCTAAATATCCATGTTAATCTTATATGACAAAAAAAATCTTATTCCTAAAACTAAATTTGAAGCCACATACAGAATAATAATGGATTCTAAAACAGATTGTCCCGTTCTAGGAGAAAATATTATTTCCAAACCACTGGTTATCTGCTGCAATGTCAATGAACATTTCTGTGACTACACAGATTCGAGTAAAAATCTACCATGTTTCAGTATATCCATGCAAGTGTCCTGATGCAACATTTTATAGTTTTGTAACAATTTATGCTATGGTATAACCCTTTTACAATATTATAATTTATTATGTTTCCCCATTTATAACGGAGATTTTTTTCTGGTCTCAACAGTTTCTCCACAATGACAATGTTAAAACATTCCCTGAAATAATGTTTTTACTTTCCCTTGAATAATGTAAGCTGTCTCCGGTTAAAAATTTATAAATTTTGGCCATTATGTATACCATTTCATAAACTTCAATTTACCACTTCTTAAGCACATGTTTTATTTACATTTATGCAGTATTTACTATTCGTGATTTATCGACAATGTAGATTGCCACCATGAAGTAGTCCCAACACTGAAGATAAGTGTGCGCTTCTTTTCTGTGGGAACATATTGCACTTTATTTGTATGTATTCACCTATGGATCTATNACTGAAGATAAGTGTGCGCTTCTTTTCTGTGGGAACATATTGCACTTTATTTGTATGTATTCACCTATGGATCTACATATCAGGTCATTTTTCTTGGTCGCTTTCATCCACACCTGGAAGACTTTTTTGATAAATATAATTTGCATCGTCTGTAAAGTGGCAGACAAGCTCATCCTCAAAGCAGTTTCTGTAAAAATTAACAGTGGTGCAAACAAAATTGACATCCACAACCATCCCAGCAATTGAGTGAAGGTAAACGTACTGTAAAAGTGACTTGATTGCAAGCTTGTAAGTTGTTGGATGTTCGGAGGGGCTACATTTGTTGTTTCATCCTCATTTTATGTGAATCAGTCACTTTTTAATTTAAGGTGCATTCACACGCTTGCAGACAACGGCGAGCAGACATAGCAGATTGTACCAACAGCTGGTCGGAGTGCGTGTTGCCACTGCGGCAGATCCGTGTTGTCTGCGCTGATAGAGTTGGGCAAATCTCAACTTCCCAGTGCGCAGACCATGCAGACATCAGTATTACAGTTCGCAATTCAGTGCGTGGTGGGAGCAAAATGGCTGCCGTAGAAAACTTGGATTCTTACCTTCAACGTACAAGATGACCATAATTCATGTTGTAAAGAATAGTGGTGCAGATGCAATACCACCTATCTCCAAATGACTAATAATTATCAGCAAAAAAACTGTGTTGTCACTTGATGTTCCTGTTATAGGTATTCCACAGTTTAAGTAATTAATTATAATTTGAAACTAACTTTCTAATACATTCACAATTTTCCTAGAGAATGTTACGAAATATGTCGTGCATCAATGGGAACAGTTCTGTGGGCAGATACGCTAATTAAGAGTTAGAAAAAAAATTAAAAATGTAAAGATTATATAATCTTTGTAAGTAAATGGTTGGACATATTGTTAAAGCTGTGCAAGTTATATTTCTAATTTGGACATATAGTAAGTCTTTCAATTTTTAATTAATAATAAATCAAATTTACATATCAAAACAATTGCGGTACATTTTATATATTTAATTTTATTACATTTTTTGCTGTCTAGGTTTTTATGGTGTAGCAACAAATGTCATACAAATTACAAGTTTTGTTAAAAAAAAATATTTTACTGCCTTAGAAAATTTAAAATTAATTTGTAGAATTTCAGTTATGTGAATACATTCTCAGAGTTAAAATCTATAGATTTATGTCCACATATGCAATTAACACTTGAAATCTTAATCTGACACAAGTCTTGCCACCTCCATTTTGTAGAAATTTCTACTAGTGGGCAATTTAGGGAGGTATTNAAATCTTAATCTGACACAAGTCTTGCCACCTCCATTTTGTAGAAATTTCTACTAGTGGGCAATTTAGGGAGGTATTATGGATATGGGATAACATAGAAAATCTGGAAACATGTGAATCTTGCTTCAGGTAATTATTTGTTGAAGCAGTAATGCAGCAAGGAGAACAACTACCACAAAGGATTAGTTCATTAAATAACTGCATCTGTTTCTCAATTATATTGTTTCTAAACTAATTTTTGTTTGTTGGGTTTGACATCTTGAATTTTTATCTTTCCCTAGTAAGGACCTGCCACATTTTAGTAGATGCATTGTCCGATCCGTCCAAGTTGACCATGCTGTCGCCAATACAGCATTTGATTGTTTCGTGTGACCTGTAACGTCAGGTGAGGTACTGAATTAAATTTTTATTTTTCAAAATAACCAACTGGAACTGGCCCAACTTTACTTTTCAATGTCAGACAGGAAAGACTACATTATCAGTAACTGTCGTCAACAATGCCGAGACCAATGAGGCACTTCNACTTTTCAATGTCAGACAGGAAAGACTACATTATCAGTAACTGTCGTCAACAATGCCGAGACCAATGAGGCACTTCGTTGATTCACAGAAAAAAGAAAGTGCACAAAAATGTAAGGTGTATATAAATTGCTTAGTAGCTTATACGTATATTTGTTTTGTTGTTTTGAAAGTAAGGGATGCATGGTTTGCTAAGTAACGCAGTGTGGCAGTGGCCATTTTTTTCATTATATCAATGACGAGCAACATAATATTTAATGATTAAATGTCAAAACTGACAACAAATGGTAACAATGAAACAAAAAAAAAAATGGTGGCTTGTTTTTTTCAACTGCATTTATTAGACAATCTCAGTTGTGGCATGCAAGGCTTGTTGTGATTGGAAGCCTGCATGGACTGACAGCAACAGTCACACTATTCGGGCATACACATCTGCATAGTTGTGGCAGGGCCTTTGTAATGGTTTACTGCTTATAACACCATTTTCTTGTGGTCCCCTNATAGTTGTGGCAGGGCCTTTGTAATGGTTTACTGCTTATAACACCATTTTCTTGTGGTCCCCTGAAGAACATTATGAACGGTTCTACTGTGCACTTAGTTTGAAACTCTGTTTCGGACCAAATGCAGCTGGGCAGGAGTAGTAAAGAAGTCTGCCAAAGAGTTTACCATTGAAAAATATAGTATATATGTTAACAAAAAGTATATGAATAATATTTTTGTTTCTTCATGTACAGACTTTTTTTTCTACATAAAGTACATTCAGGAAACTTTAATGCTATTTTTATTTTGATGTGTAGAAATTGAATATTAAATTCAACATGTTCTTATTAGTGAATGTAAAACTGCTACGAAGTAATGTGATAGTAATTAATATTTGAGGAGGTGCCGAGCACAAAGGAACGTGTCCACTTGAAATAATTTTCTACAAAATGCAAAAAAACCATTCTGTTGGAATTTTACGATTGTATACCTTTATATTTGGTATCTTCAGGTTCTATCTCCAATAAAAACAAACTCTTTATGGGTCATACTTTAAGTTGTTTGTAATTTTTTGCAGTATTTTGATTTTAAATATGGACAGGTTTCCTTTTTGCATGGAAATATTGGACATGTACTCTTTTAGTCAAACATACTCAAGACATGTTCTGTTTTGAATGAACATAAGTAGTGAAGACCTATGATGTGTATTTATCATTNTAGTCAAACATACTCAAGACATGTTCTGTTTTGAATGAACATAAGTAGTGAAGACCTATGATGTGTATTTATCATTTAAAAATAATAATGGGCTTGTTGGTATTGCAAACATAATATTATAGACACCAAATATTTTAAACATATCAATTTAAACAAAACATCAGTGACATTTCTGAAATCCTTTAGAAACATTTTGTAAATCAATTAAATACTGTTACTAGTTCAAGTATTGTCAACATTGTCAAAGTTCCTCATTAAGTGAATACTTGTTTACAATAATAGCATATTCTGAACATAAGTTAACAAAAACACTTGTGCACAGTATTCAAACATGAAGTCCACAGTCATCCTCAAGACAGTCACAGGAGACATTGTCTATGGGTTCCTCACTTGTTCCCATATTCCATCCTGCAGTATTTTCTTGTAAAAAGCTAATTGTTCATCTTTTTTCCCAGTCGTCTCCATACAGTGTTTTGAGAAGTGATTCAATGTCCTTTTTCTTAGCCACGGATATGGGATGTCCTAGAGGAAGCTGCTGCAGTGGCTTCTTGTAGATCTTGGAGTGAGGTGATCCTTTTTTATTCAATTGCAAAGTTTTTTTGCTTTCATTGTCAAATCTGGAATTCTCTAGGGATCTAACTTTCACCACTGTTGTTTTACGATTGGTTTTTTTANTTTGCTTTCATTGTCAAATCTGGAATTCTCTAGGGATCTAACTTTCACCACTGTTGTTTTACGATTGGTTTTTTTACTCCATTCTTCTTCTTTTGTAATTATTATTCTCTTTTTATTACTGATCAGATCCACGTTTTTGAATGCCTGGGATAATGATTTAGTGTCTTTCAGTGTAATATTCTTCTCTGATTGCTACTGTCCATTTAAGCCTCAGCCTTTTTTATACTCTCCGAAAGCCCCAATCCGCTGGCAAAAAACTGTGGCCTTTGATGGGAAAATTCATCATTATTTCACATGAATCATTATTTGCAGTACCCAAATAGTACATCAGGGTATGTACAACAATATTGTTCTTATTTTGTGTCCCACACCCATCACTCGTAACACGTAACCGTTTTTGTTGATGCAACATTTTCTGTTTCCAAGTAATGCAGTAGTGCAGAAGAAACCTCTGTCCATCCTCAACGTGTTCAGTCTTCACTCCATGTGTAGAACATGGGATTCTTTGATGCAACACGCACAATACACGAAGGCGTAAAAAACCAATTGCCGCAAATAAAAATGCTTTTTGTATTGGCATCTTGGGAAGAGGTTGGACATGTGTTGGAGGTCCAGACAAACAGTTAATTCATTTTCATGCTGTTCCCACATAAGCTCGCAGAAGACTTTTGCTCATAACTTATGTACTCTTTTCTCAATGATTAGTTTCTTCAACAGGGAGGTATTACTTTTGGCAGAAGTTTAGAAGTTTTAGCTTTCTGTATGTGTACATGTAGCCTATTACATAAACTGCAAATGTCAGATGCAGGTGATCGGAAGCCAATATTAAACTCTAAGAATATTCTACAAAACACAGTTTTCTTTATTTTAATGTCTATTGTTACTGAGTTTGTGCAATCTGCTTATATTCCAGTCACTGTGCAACTAAATACGTTTGACCTACTTCTGTCTATTAAAATGGTTTTCATGACCTTCCAGTTTTGTTAATAAAATCACGTACTAATTCGGTCACCTCCCCGCTTCTCTTCAAGACTTTTACTGTTAGAGACCTGATCTACAATTATGTAGGTAATGTTTTTGGCTTATACGTGTTACATGTATGAAGAACATTTTGCAAACAGGAATTACCTTATCATGGTTGATCACTGTGTAATTTACATTAAACTTATGTGCCTTGCTTTTAACACTCCCAGACCTCGACTTATGTTATTTTAATATCTTGAACAAACTTATCTGGTTTTTTATTTAAAGACTTTCTTACCAGGAAGGCATCTTTTGATTGTACTTGATTGCATTTAATTTGTCTATTATTGTGCACACGTGGAATGAATGAGTTACATCCACTCGGAGCAGTATANGTACTTGATTGCATTTAATTTGTCTATTATTGTGCACACGTGGAATGAATGAGTTACATCCACTCGGAGCAGTATACAGTTTAATCTTCTTTTGTTCTCTTGCAGTTGTAGATTTTATAGCCCACATTGCCATCTGGAACTGTCACAAAACTCTCCTTTTCCATTTGACAACTTGTTACATCCAAAAGGCAATAACTATTTCCATAAAATAAACCTTACATCCACTCAACACAAACACGTTTACATTAACCTGAAACACAACCTACCAAAACTACAACACATGGTGTGGCATCGTGGGAACGTCACATGATGTCTATACAAGCTTGCTATTGGCTGATTGGACANAAACTACAACACATGGTGTGGCATCGTGGGAACGTCACATGATGTCTATACAAGCTTGCTATTGGCTGATTGGACATGTTCCTGTCTGCTTGGAACCCAGAGATGGACATGTTCCTTTCTGCTCTGGACTATGATTTTCCAACTTTGTTTGCNTGTTCCTGTCTGCTTGGAACCCAGAGATGGACATGTTCCTTTCTGCTCTGGACTATGATTTTCCAACTTTGTTTGCTTGGGACTGTGTCTTTAGTTCAATGTATATGAGGATAACCAAAACGATCAAATAGAAATCTCACTTCAACAATGTTGTGGTCATGTTCCTTTCTGCACTGCACCTCCTCATTTGACTGGTTACGTAGCCAAATGAGATCATTGAAATTATAAATCTGTAAATTTAATAATGAAAGAATAAAGCTTTAAGAGTGACTTGCTCTAGCAGTAGTTGCTGGTTCTAGCTCGTTCAAAGTAAAAATTATTTCTCTTAGGACTACTGTTGACAAAATTTATCAGTACAAGAAAATCCACCAATTGAGGTTGCTGAATCTTAATAAAGTAGGCCACTAACATTAGCAATGTGGTTATTGCTACACATGATGTTGAATTTTGCAGCCCTCTATGAATTAAGTACATGCAAACAAAATCATGGTGACATAGTAGCAAATATATAAATGCTGGCCCCAAATTATCATTAAAAACTATGTCACTTTTAAAGTGTTAAAAAAACAGGTTCTCATCTTCTCTCTTCAGAAATGACCAGGAAAAAAAGTAAATCTTCTGAAACACCGCTCGGGTTTGATGCTTAAGAGTCTCTGATGAGCTCTTCACAAACACAGGAAAAAAAACCCTACTCTAATTAAGGTAATAGCAAACCTAAACTATTCTGGAAACTTCCAAACAGGTAATATTCGCGAATAAAATGCCGGCACCATGACTTTGAGGACGTCACTCCTAAGAAAAAAACACAGGATAAACACAAAATAAAGTTTCTTAAGACTCGTGCACTGTCTACCAGCGATGATCGCTAACTGCATTAATAGCCTAACACTAAAGAAGTCCCTAATGTGGACGTTCTCAGTGATCAGTTTATGGTCCACATTACAGAGCCTCTCCTGCAAGACAACAGGACACTTCTCATAGTAATGGAGTCTTGCACCAATCAGGAGAAGGCTTGAAGCTGACTAGGAGTTGAGTTGAGAGATTTGGGTGGCTCTTAACAACAAGGTTTTGAGAGACAATCAGGGTGAAATGCAAGGAGTGGGGGAAACTGGAGAAACCCGAAAAAACCCGCCGACCCACGACGTCGGCACGGTTCCCACTTGCAAAAATTCGGAACGGCCCGGCCGGAGATTGAACCCGGTTCGCCTTGGTGGGAGGCGAGCAGTATAACCGCTCAGCCACTACGGTCCTATTGACTAGGAACACTTGCCAATTAACACAATGCTACATATAATGGTTCCCTCAGCATAATTGATCTATACTACACAAGCAACTTGAAAAAGCTAAATACAAATATGTTCCATAGTGTAGCCACAAAACAATATGCACATACAGCAAAGTGAACAAATGATTTCCTAAACACATCATCAAAACCTTGATTAAACATAATTTTGATCATATAACACATACTTTGTATATCATGGGTAGGTACATTATATACAGTAGTTTGCACAAATCTAGTCATCATCGATATCTAAAACAAACAAAATTACAACACAAACCAAGCAAAATGATGTATTACAGTTAAAAAACGTTTATAGTCTCTTCAGAGTTCGCCTCTTAGGCTNCGGCCCGGCCGGAGATTGAACCCGGTTCGCCTTGGTGGGAGGCGAGCAGTATAACCGCTCAGCCACTACGGTCCTATTGACTAGGAACACTTGCCAATTAACACAATGCTACATATAATGGTTCCCTCAGCATAATTGATCTATACTACACAAGCAACTTGAAAAAGCTAAATAGAAATATGTTCCATAGTGTAGCCACAAAACAATATGCACATACAGCAAAGTAAACAAATGATTTCCTAAACACATCATCAAAACCTTGATTAAACAAAATTTTGATCATATAACACATACTTTGTATATCATGGGTAGGTACATTATATACAGTAGTTTGCACAAATCTAGTCATCATCGATATCTAAAACAAACAAAATGACAACACAAACCAAGCAAAATGATGTATTACAGTTAAAAAACGTTTATAGTCTCTTCAGAGTTCGCCTCTTAGGCTNACAACACAAACCAAGCAAAATGATGTATTACAGTTAAAAAACGTTTATAGTCTCTTCAGAGTTCGCCTCTTAGGCTGTAACTCTAGTATAGTCCATCTGTTTTGAAACGACACTGTGATGTCACTACAAGCTGAGTTTACAAAGCAGCTACAGGTAAAAGGTGAGATAGGTCTACTAAGGACTTACTTAACGTGGGTAATTCGGGTGCAGCTGATGATGTCAAACAGGAGCAGGAACACATTCGCAGAATGGTGATGATGGAAGCAGCACACGACGGACCAGCAGTCGGGCTGGCGAGGCTCAAACCTGGGAATTTGGTGCACAGGCCACCCTAGATGCCGCTTACCGCTGGTTTCGATGCTGATCCTTAGCTCCGACATGAATACGTGTAGCAAATTCATGTTACGAGTGCATGTGGTCATAGACTAGGTCCAAGCATTTTTCAACTCTTGCCAAGAAACTGATCACACTACTGCATTGTGTAGCTACGTTATGTTATTTTACATAATGTCACACAAAATTCTTGCCATTTGTGTTACATTGATTCTGAACTATCAACTTAAGTTGTCACAGATCAGGAATCCTAGTTTTTCTTTTGTGTTGCTGTCGGTAGGGCAAGCTAACCTGGCACAAGTAATGCAAAAGCATGGAGTCTTCATAAAACCATACTGAACTGCATAGCAATATAATGGCGCCTTTAAAGCTCGTTTATTTATGGTTGCATTATCATCATCATCATATTGATAACTGCTAAGACACACGGTGGCAGATAATAAAAATAATACTTATTTATTTTAGTGTATATTTTTGCTCTTGTCCGGGGAGGCCACGTTAGTGATGCATGGGCGGGCTATGTTTAGGCGTGGACAAGACGTCGAGCAGGTAATAGAGTGAGTAAGTTCGCGCAGCGACGTTAATGCCTAGCGAACTATGCGCGTGCCACCATCGTGGGGCAATCACGAAAGCAGCAACTGGTGCCAAAATAACCATTGTCGAGAAATTTGTCTTCTGGTCAGGACACACAAGTTTTACACATCAGTCGGCATCAAATTAACCACAGCGCAGCTTAGGCAAGCACTCGCCACAGCACTCATTGTGGCCTCTATGCTGTACTTTCAGTTCGCACTTCCGGCTTCGATCCCTTTGGCAACTTCGGACCGAAATTTTCGATATCGTCGCAGAGGAACGACGTTAAAGTAAACAACCACAGTATCCCTTTCAGGAGCCACCAACTCGATGGAATGGTTATTGATGATACTTGCCATGCGATATGGGCCGTGAAAAATTTGTAGTAGCTTCCTGGTGATGAAGTCTGCTTGACTTGCTAGCATAGTAAGCATTAGAAAGTATAAGTTCGCCCGGCTTTGAACCAAGTTCCTTAATATTTCGTCCAGTTTTCTTACACTGATCAGCAGCTCGGAAAATACATTCTCTCACAAGCTGCCGTCTCCTGAAGCAAATTCTCCTGACCTGCCTCTACAGTGCTTTCAACGTCGTGTTAGGTTTTTCGGTTTGTTCGGTCGGGTGACAAGTCGGTAGTTNCTGACCTGCCTCTACAGTGCTTTCAACGTCGTGTTAGGTTTTTCGGTTTGTTCGGTCGGGTGACAAGTCGGTAGTTGGACAGCACCCCTCGAAGCGTATCAGGTGGTGTATGGTTGGTGGACGCCTGAATGACGTTATTGTGTAGGTACTCAACAAGGCTGCAATATGAGCTAAACTTGCGTAAAGTTGCTTTTTATAATACTCCACTCCAATATAATATTCTCTATATAGCGTCTTTGATGCACACGGTCGGGGTTAAAGAACTACATTTTTCATAGTTGTGCTTTGGAATATACTTCCTCCTTATCAATCTGCTGCAGCGAGCGCACAATAAAATTTTCAGTAGGCCCCTACGTGATAGACAATTAACATAGAGGTTTTGTTGAAACACATTTAATTACTTCTTCACGGTACATTAAAAATTCGCACTCAGCTTCGTGTAGAGCAAAAAAAAAAAAAAAGTACTATGCTGCTCACAATAGCCTTGTAGGGNGTTTCTTGACGTACCTGACGAGTCGTCTTTGGGCTCAAATGGCGACGTAAACTGGTTGAATTTCGTTTCTCCAGATGTGCTAGCTTTATGTGATGGACTGCGTCTTCTGCACCGAGGTGACCTGCGCTTAGGATATAGCGTGTCCTTATGGCAGTACCGAGCTCTCTCGGGCGTTTCGCGACGTTTGTCGGGGGTTTCTTCATTCTCGTCCCTACGATTTTTCTGATGGCTAGGCGGAGAATCTGGAAATTGTACTCTGTCTGGCTTCCTTTTCTTAGGTATGTCTTGTTCGGCTTCCGAATCATGCCCGTCGCGTATTTTCCTGCGTCTGTTTTGCCAGTTGCAGTTTTGTGTAGAATTATTACTTCCCTTTCCGGTTCCTTTTTGGATCTGGAATTTGAGGGTCGATTGCGGATTGCGAGACTTACAAACTGCAATATTTCCTTTCTAAACCGCGGCAGTGCCCAAGTTGGTGCGGACAGTCCAATGCAGTTGATACCGTACAGGCAACTGGTGCAAAATTAGTGAAATTAATTCTGGGTGCGAAATAGGAGAATTCAGCTGTCTCGTTCTTTCCTACGTGTTGATTAATGTTCCTCCAGCGAGTTACCCGAACTGCGGATGAACCACTCGTTCAGCAGGAGAGCACGAAGTCTGTCTTGCATCTTAGAATTCCAGTATTTTTCAGTGAACACACAGCGGAATTACCCGAACGAACGAATGGTGTTGTAAAACTTCAGGAACATGCTGTAATTAAGCGATGCTTTTGTTTTATCCATTCATCCAGCGCTTCGTGTTTAGTATTGTCTCGTTCAACGCATGCTTGAGCAGGTAATAATAATAAAGTTAATAAAATAACCAATTTAAAAAAAAAAGAGGAAATTTTTGGTTTATATTATGAGCCATGTTAAACATGCGTGTAACTTTAAACCATTTACAATTTAAACATTATGATTTAAGATATTACGCAGTAACCGTCGATCGTGCAAAAATGAACTATACCTTCCGTATTTACGATTCACAATTCACATTATAATTTTGGATTCTATCTAACGAACATCCGCGATAAGTAACCACGTAACATCACGTAAGAACCAACAGTCACATCGTTATTCAAGGAGAACATTTTCTGGCAGAGAATCTGCTGGTTGTGCCATAAATGTTCCATAAATTTTCCCTTTTAATATTTTAATGCATGCTTATAACCGTAAATATCACTTTCTGCCAATAACACACCTGCCATGCTCTGTTTGGTCACTGCCACAGAATATAGATTTAATATTTAAATTAAAGCTATTTCTTTTAACGCTTAAGGAAAACACAACAACGCACGCAGTGACGTAACTAGACACTTGCAAGACACTGGATATATTTTATACATATTTTGATCAATTATTTATATATAACTGATGTTAGCTTTATATTCATTGAATTATCTTCATACCTAGAATATATGAAATAAGAAACTCTAAATATAATTGATATGCCAAATATTTACCATTTATTTCTTGAATAATATTTTTTATAAATAAATGACTTTGACTTCGGCAAAGTTGTCAATCAATTCTCGGAAGTCCAGCTTCTTAGCCACAGACAGTTCGATAGGAATAAGTGCTAATTTAATCATGTAATTTTTTTCTCTTACAACGCTTTTCAGGCAGATATTTATTATAAGTTTGGAAAACGAACACCCTAAATTTTGCAGACTTTTTTTTCCGGCACACCAAAGCTTGATATCACTTCAACTCAAACCATTGAAACGAGATTAGATTTGACTTTTTATCACATACAAGAACGTGGAAAAACACATTTACTCGAAAGAAACTTATGGAATCACTTACTTAACCATTGTGACGTTCGCATTCCTACATCTCACTGGGTCTAGGTTTTCAGTGAGTCACGCACATCTATGATGTCATCTCAGTGATTAATGTAGAAATTTCTCTGTTTCTTTGCGAGGCGAAGTTATAAATCAAACACGCCGATTTTTCATTACGGTTGCTAGGAAGCCGAAAGTCGGTCCGCTGTTCGTCTCACTTTTGTCAACGTCCCGACGACGCGCGATCTGGGTCCGCTTCTCTTCTCCGAAACTCGACCCATCAGGCGAACCTCTCGGACACGAGAGTATTATTTCGACCTCTCAGGACGCCTATCAACCAGCGAGAAACTTAACAAAATATCACGGGCCTTGCGAGACACCCCCGACTTCGCAGAGTGACTTGAGGCAACGAGTCTTAATCAACAACGATAAGCCACGGGCCTCGCGAGTGTTCCCGGTCTCGCAGGGCGACTATCTTCACTTCAAATAAAAGAACAAACGTCGGCCGCAGGGTCCAAAGTGTCTTGTGTTGCGATACACACCACAATATTTTATTATTATATCTTAACAACTGCTTGCTTGTGTATTTTGCCAATCCCTCATAATTGCCCAGACACATGGCTGTCCCACATCGAAGTTAAAAAAATATATAGATGTTTATTAATTATTATTACAACTTTCATGGAGAATTGTTGAATCGCGTGGTCCGAGGTGGAAGGAGGTAAACACTGTTGTTTGCCCCAGGCCCAAGAAACCTCTGGGCGAGACTGCGGATTCCTGGCACTACCGTAATGATTTCGCGTTTCCATGGCTTCCCGAGATCACCCCAGGCGAATGCAGTGATGTCTTATTGCTGCAGGCCTGCTTCTCTGAGCAACTAGCTCCGTCTCTAATGTCCTCGCTGTCGACGAGACTTTCTATTTATTTGGTGGTTTTACGTGCCTCTGAACAGCGGAAGGCCATAATAACGAAACGCTTCTTAATTAGGAAATGGGGAGGAAGTAAATCGGCCAGAGCCTGCATTAAGGGGCCTTCCATAACTACTTGCCAATGTTCTTGCTCAAAAACAGTCACAGCACTTAAGCGCGTTCAGAAGCGGCGTCTTTACAAACAGAAAAAGTTTCTGGTGAGATTGCTGAGGCCAGAAGAAAATGTAGGGTTTTATTATTTTGGCGGCAGTGAGAAAGTCTCTTCAAGAGCTAAGGCATGGCTCTTTTGCAAGATCACTGAAAAAAAAAAAAAAAAAAAAAACTGATTTCACTTTGGTCACTTCGACTCCTACATAAGCTACTTTTTAATATAGCCGATGTCACATATCCCATCAAGTTAAAAAATGGATTGGAAATAAATAATTGACTATATGATGGAAAGTCATTCTGAGTAGGATCGCTTCCATTCCAACAGGTAACACACTGCACAGAAATTATACACGTAATTTCATGTAACTACATTAAATATTACACGAGGATGACACTTATTTGCAGGAAAACGTGACTAAAGCGCTTGGCGATCTGGGAATAATGTAATGTAGTGACGTGCTGAAATGCTGACATTTTAAAACTGCTATGTTTTACAACTATAACTGTAAAAATTAGCGAAAATATTTGGTTTGAAGAAAAATAACATAATCTGCCGTTTCAAAATGTTTCCTTAAATTTCGCTGTTACAAGAAAACTGTAGAACAAAATGGCGTAACTTTAGTTCCTAAATAGGGTTATCAACTTTCTCAGATTTGCCATAAGTGTCACTTATAACAACTCGACACACGAAATCGAAAGCAATGGAATTATCATGGAAACTTGTTATAAAAAAAGAACAGTTTTAAATACACTAACGTTTGTGAAAAATCCAACACTAATAAGGATACATGTGATTGAAATGAACTTTTATACCACAGACTAGGTACACGACAATACACAATTGATTAGAATTGCAGAACTGTACATGCTCTGTCTCCTTGAGAATTCAGTATGGTGTGAAGCCCCTGCGTGCTGCAATCAGAGCCCCTAAACGTCGTTGCATGGAATCAAAGAGGACCTGGGTGTATTCCTGGGGAATCTCCCTCCACGCAGTTTGTATGCGAGTCCACAAAGCATGAACTGTAGTTTTTTAGAGGTCCGTGACGAACAAGTCACAGACCATCCATATCCCAGACATGTTCGATGGGCGACATGTCAGGCGAACGTGCAGGCCAGGGAAGCTGTGGCATCCGTCGTTCATTGAAGAAAGCCTACACATTCCTCGCCACATGTGGCCGGGCATTGTCCTGCTGAAATATGACACGTGGAGTCGCCAGAATGAGAGGCAGTACATCGGGCTAGAAAACCTCCCTGATGTAGTGGTTGCTGTTCAGATTGCCCTCAATACGTAGGAGTCGAGATCGCATGTTGTATCCAATGGCGCTCCAAACCATCAAACGTGGCATTTGTCCGCTATGCCGCTCCACAATGCAGGTTGCCAGATTGCGGTCACTACGGCAGCGTCAAACACGTATGCGGCCATCACTGTAGGACAGGTTGAAGCGGCACTCGTCCGAAATCACTACATTTTGCCACTCAGCACGCCAGCGACGGCATTCACGTGCCCATTGCAGTCTGAGCTGTTTGTAGTTTCTGGAAAATGGAAGTCGATGCAATGGCAAGCGTGCCACCAGTTCAGTCCGCAGCAGACGGCGTCGAACCGCCGACACAGATAGGTACACAACCGTTGCAGTGCTTCAGTGTCGAGCCAACACTGTGGACGAGGTTGTACGGTTACGGTCCGTTACGGCCATGCGGACAAGATGGCGGTCATCCCGAGCTGTGGTCACAATGCGTGGTCCAGTATCCGCTCGTCGCTGCGTACGACTCTCTTCTATCCACTGGTTCCACAAACGCATCACTGTCGTAGCAGCATGCCCTGTATGAGCCGAAATGTCACGGTATGACAAACCAGTTTTCCGGAGACCGTTCATTCTGCCCCGTTCGAACTCACTCACATGCTGATATGGTGCCCTTTGACGTCGACGAGGCATACAGGCTCTTGCTTTCACTTCATTTGACGGCTCTTCACTGACTGAGCTTGGCGTAACACGGACCTTTCCGGTTACACAAGAGAGGGCACCGCTGGGCCTACGTGTACGCCATCTCTCTGCAATCGCAATCACTCATTGCTGGTACACTGTTCTACACATCCTCCAAGTTTAGATTAATTTGGGCAATTATTTCTTGATGTTGTAATTTTCACAAACAATAGTGTATTATTTGTAACGTGCAAACGTCGGTATTATACATCAGTCAGCATTTTCTCGCAACAAATAAAACACGACCATAGATACAATTCGGCGTGACTTGAATTTCTGATTTAATCGGCTTTAAAACAGACAACACCAACACACACTGGACATCTCGGCAAGTGCTGTTTGCACGAACGCACTTGACGAATACCAACTGTAGGCGTCAAATGTAACTATAGCATATTCGCGGTTTCTTCACACTTTTTAAACAATTCCTTGAAAAATCACCCCATATTATACGTGCTTGGTAGTTTCCTAAGTATATCACATATCAGAAACATTTTATACTTGTTAAATAAAAACATACCATTTTTTTTTGGTTAAATTGAACTTTTGTTAGATTTAATTTAAAATTATAATAATTTATTTAAAATTAATACGAATAAAACAGGGATAAAATAGGTGTGTTGGTAATGCCTAGTAAGAAATAGTTATTACGCAAAATATTATTAAAGTGAGTGCGCATGATTGCGATGCACTGTTCCTTTGGTGTAATTTTCTATATCCGGTGCTTTGTTTGCATAATGCGGAGGGATATCCTAGAATTAAAACTTTAGTATGGATTCAGAAAAGTTGGAAGTAACTGTGAATGGACTATATCTGCGATCAGTGGGTTAGAACATCAGAGTAAACGTACCTTCAATCGCGGACGTAGTAAATTACTGACACCGTGTTCGTTAATATACTGTTTATTCTCCAAGAAGTCTGAGAAGCAGGATATATGCCGTCCTGTCCCTGTCAATACGGGATAATTATTTCAGCCCCAGGATACGGGAAATCCCGTACAAGACAGCTGGCAAGTATATTTATAAATGGAAAGTCGTAGATGAAAAATGGATAAATAAAGTTTTTTTATAAGAAACTTTCTTGAAGATTATTTTTGTAAGAAAGCACGTGGCTTAAGAAAAAATAAAACAGTATATTTAGCATAAACATTGCAAAAAATAATTTTCAGAATTATTTTTCCAAAATAGTCTAGAGCGTAAAATAAAAAAAATTGGTGAAATAACTTTTAAGGAGGAACTAGAATTTACCACAGCATTACCTGGTATTACCTCATAAACCGAGTAGCTTAACATCAGCAAAGCTTTGAAAATGACAAGGAAATGGAGAGGAGAGTTGGACGAGGGGATCTGAATTCAAAATGAAAAAATACAGTGCTTTTTGTTTTTGCGCCTGCACATGGCCATTTTACACATCTTCCCTTTGAAGCTTTGGAGAGTAAAAAAAAAAAGAACAAGCCGTTATACAAGAACATAGTTCCATTCAAAAGGTGTTTATATAGCTGCCGTATTCAATTGGTAGTAAAGAACGTAATTTGTATTCATAACTGTCGCGATAAGAGATACATTAGGGAAGTTAATGGTTGTTGTTTGGAACACTTACATCGGGTACAGTACTGCTGTTTGCTTTGCAGTAGCAAATTCGAAGAGTTTCAGTTCAGAAATTTTGTACCAACACGGCAAACAATTTCTTTAGTGTCCATCTCATTCTGTTCATCCCTATAATTTTACCAAACAGAACAAACTGTATGAGCAACCCTCCTCCCTATAAAATTCATATTACGCAGTTTGCATTACAAACCCCCATTCCCACAATTTGAGAGTGCCCTTGTAAATATGATTATGAAAACACCAGTCTTTGCCATTTTTTACAGAGAACAGTCGATAAACTGACATTAGTACACAGCAAGTGTTGCTTGCTGTTTATAAGTAGACGCCATNGAACACTTACATCGGGTACAGTACTGCTGTTTGCTTTGCAGTAGCAAATTCGAAGAGTTTCAGTTCAGAAATTTTTTACCAACACGGCAAACAATTTCTTTAGTGCCCATCTCATTCTGTTCATCCCTATAATTTTACCAAACAGAACAAACTGTATGAGCAACCCTCCTCCCTATAAAATTCATATTACGCAGTTTGCATTACAAACACCCATTCCCACAATTTGAGAGTGCCCTTGTAAATATGATTATGAAAACACCAGTCTTTGCCATTTNTATTACGCAGTTTGCATTACAAACCCCCATTCCCACAATTTGAGAGTGCCCTTGTAAATATGATTATGAAAACACCAGTCTTTGCCATTTTTTACAGAGAACAGTCGATAAACTGACATTAGTACACAGCAAGTGTTGCTTGCTGTTTATAAGTAGACGCCATTCATAAACCTTTAATAGATTTGACATAATCCTTTGTTTTCATCCAAAGCTCTGCAGAAGGTATCGGGAAGTGTTGCAGTGAATTAATTATACCTGTACGCAAGGACAAGGAAATAGTTCTTCTTTGGACTCTAGAAAGGAGAGGCAGGATTCCAATTGTGTCCGGAACGTTTTTTTAATTCCCCAGTAAGAATCCCGCTAATGAAAGCACGTTCGCTTCCTGTGCACCCCCCTCTCCCCCCCACCAATTCTTTTTCCTTCGAAGCCGACATAAAGGAACGCCTGGAATCGCGATGTATACAGTAATTATTCCGTGCANCACCAATTCTTTTTCCTTCGAAGCCGACATAAAGGAACGCCTGGAATCGCGATGTATACAGTAATTATTCCGTGCATGCCAACAAAGAGAACGTGGGCCCGGAGTGAATATAAATCTAATAGGACAAAAGAAAACTTCCTTTTTTTTTTTTCCTTCCTGCTTTTTTTTTTGTAACCACCCCACATCCCTCTCCCCTCTCTCACAAGCCCCAGCACAATTAAAAGTTTCTGCACTATTCCTGGAAATTTATGATCGGATTTCTCGGAGAAAATAAGTTGAGGGAGAAACGGACGAAGGAGAGGCCGCCGCTGATTGCATAAGAAACGGGAAGAAAAAAAGTTCGCCGAACCGAAGAAGGAAGAGCAGACAATAACGGCTGATTGCAGTTTCATACATTCCGGCCAGGTGCGGAGCACTTTCACACGGGGGCCAGTAAGTATTCCATAGTTGTTTCTCAGCACGCTGTTGACGGTGTTGTTAATTCAGCGAGCCTCTCCAATACCAAAGGCTGTTCACGATAAAGGGAGCACTTTTGAAATCAACTTCTGAAACACGTCACCGCCTCTACCTGCATATAGTTCGACGAGCATATTGGAGTGACATGCGGCTAGTANATCAACTTCTGAAACACGTCACCGCCTCTACCTGCATATAGTTCGACGAGCATATTGGAGTGACATGCGGCTAGTAAAGTTGGTAACGACGGAAGGAAAGTAGTTCCATGTCTTGACGCTTAATTAAAAGTGCCAAGTAAACATTCGTGAATGCTACTTTTGCTTTTGTTTCTTGTTTCTTTTAATGCTTGGAAATGTAATGATAATCAAATTTGGAAAATATTTACTTTCGTAATTATTTCACAGTTACACACGATCAACGCATGAANAAATGTAATGATAATCAAATTTGGAAAATATTTACTTTCGTAATTATTTCACAGTTACACACGATCAACGCATGAATTAAGTGATTTGGTCCACGACAATGTTAATTTTACATATGGTTGAAGAATGCTGTGTGCCTACAAGTAGATATCAAGGGCACTGTCTACTGGCTGGCAGCCACGAAATTTAAATAGGAAATCCCATGCTAAGGAATTTTTGCCTTAGTGCGTTAATTTTAAAGATAAGCGTTTCAAACAAAATGCATTCTTCACTAATTTTTTAGGAAAAGTTCCCTACGACAGAGATGTTTCCATACTATTGTCGTGTGACGGTTTAGGAATTTTAGAGCGACGCTGGCTCACAACCCCCCNCCATATAACCAGGGTAGAGACACGTGTCACTCCTAGTCACCGCAGGGGAAGGTCAACTCGAGAGGATGCACGTGACGACTATAACACGTGTCGCGGAGGAGTCGTCCACTCCCCTTCACCCACCCACCTCCCTAGGCCTCTAGCCTGCCCGGGAGATCTGTGGAGTGCAGATGTTTCACGCAATATCACCAAATAATCATGTGTATTTCGCCTAAACTCAAAATATACGCACCACAGAAGAAATAGCTGACGAGCTGGATATTGGTGCAGAGAACACCCCCCTGCCCCCTTAGCTAACCACAGGACAATGTGGAAACGCACCGAAGAAGTAGCTGACGAGAGTAAGCGAGGTACTACCCCCCGCCCCCCAACCCTTCAGGAGCCAGGCATGTTTTGAAAGGCATTGTTCTGCGTTCCACCCCCTCACCTCCTCCCCCCCACAAGGCGACATGTGCCGACAATTAAGACTGGAGGTTGGCGAGCATAAAAACCCCTTTTCGAGAGTAGTGGGGTCCAGTTCATTAGTACCACGCCAAGAGGTTAGATCAGTAGACAANACAAGGCGACATGTGCCGACAATTAAGACTGGAGGTTGGCGAGCATAAAAACCCCTTTTCGAGAGTAGTGGGGTCCAGTTCATTAGTACCACGCCAAGAGGTTAGATCAGTAGACAATCGAGCAGCCAGTTGAAGATCGCCGTGCAGAGAGAGGTCAGCCACGCCATTTTGGCCGGGGGCAAATCGGACCCCTGGCGACGTCAGTAAAACATCACCACAGTGAGACGGCAGCAACAGCGGGCCTTTGCCAAAGGCCGCCTATCGCCGGAGCTCACCCACCACAGCTGACATCATTCCAGCAATCACCGTCAAGAGAAGCCCTCCCTCCATCACGAAGTCGTTAGAAGTCGTTAGCAGTCAATCCGAGTAACCAAAGTATTAGAGTACCACACCTCTCAATTGTTGATGTTGTTTATTTGTGAATATATCCGAGACAATATATTCGTCCTTCAAAATGAAACAGCTAAAGCCTACATTATTACAATACCCTCAACCTCCAAGCACATTATAGTCGGTGCCTGGGGGCATTAACAACGACACTATAAGCCACACTGTCTTCCACAGTGGCGGTATAGCGTCAACAGTAAAGTGGCTTCCCAACAGTGGGGCATAGATACATCTGTAAAGAAAGTATCAAATAACCAGACTATACCAGTATACCCGATAACAGGGGTCTCACCCGTACCAGAATGCCGAACTAGTCAGGCTGAACATACCGAAGTATACCGAGCTAGTAAGGATGAACCCAAAGACTTAAGGGGAGTCTCAAACCCCTTTGGCGCCCAGTCGAGAACCAAGTCGAGGACGAGTAGCGAGTTCGAGCGAGAGAACGAGGTGGGAGAACGGACGTTTAGCGGGGAGCGGTTAGTGGAGGAGTATGTCACAACAGCCCATTGCACAATGGCGGGCAATAAAGTGGCAAGAAGTTCGAGAGAGCGAGCAACAAGCGATCAAGGAGCGGAGGACGAGTGCGATCGAGCGAGTCTAGCGAATAGACAGTAGCGAGGAGTGGAGACAGTAGCAAATTAGCGAGCGAGGAGTGGTAATGGAGGGGAAGATGCGAGGTCATTTCCACTAGGCAGTGGGAAATGATGTGGGGTGGACAGACTAGGATGCAATTCCGCGCCTACCCATAGTCAAGTTAGGTCATGAGTACCCTGAAGGAGGGTGACTGTAAATAACAGGAGAACTAGGCAGGCGGACGGGTGAAAAACCGCGCGGCCAGTACGCAAAGCACCGATGAGACGTGCTTATCGGGCCTCAAATGCCCAGAGACATGAGTAGCGATGCCACTGAAGCACAGTGGGTCACTAGGTCACAGGGCAGTTACCCAGGTCAGGGATAGATAATGGGGAAACAGTAATAAAAGTCAAGAAGGAACACAGCCCAAGTGTTATCTGAAGTAAGACAGTTCACGCAGGGCGAGCCGATAAGAAATAGAGTGCCACGCGTTAGCTCCTTTCATACACGCCGGGCGCAAAAACAAAGTGAGAAGCGCGCCAGCCAAGATGTACACCGGGCGGAGAGATAACGTGGCCGCCCGCCAGAGACGCGTATACCGGGCCGAAAAATAAACGGACGAGAAGATGAGTGGACACAGAATAGACAGTAGGCGAGAAGCGAAGTGCACCAACCAAGCAATGAAGCCGGGAATCCGCAGTCATGCGCCGAGAATGGGCCTGCAACGCAGCAGTCCAGTAAGTCCACAGAACGAGAGAGAAGGCCAGGCGGCCCTCACCCCCTCATCACCACAGATGCAGAGGCGCGCCCAGGTTCCAGTGCCAGGTGTAAGAAGACCTCGCCCCGCAGCCAGAAAAAGACTATGTTGGGTAAGTGAATAACCATGCCACCCGTTGAGACAACTAGGTCAGGTTATACGACCTACCAACCAACCTAAGTGCGACAAGAACGGTTTACAGTTGAACAGTGTATTCAGGCCTTCAGCCAAAAGACTTGTAGATGCCACACTCACGTGTGCCTGAGGGTACTTTTAATGTAAATTCCAAGGTATCCAAGTTAGGTCTTCAGCAAGGAACCGATGTAGAACATGTCTTAAGTTTTGTGCCGAGAGAGTATGTTTACATTTGCCCTAACGGCAAATGCCGCGGGCAACAGCCGAGAGATAGTAAAGAGGTTATATTTTTTGTTCTTCTACGACCTGTGTGTCGTCGTAAAGTTAAAACATAACATGTGTCAGAGTGCTTTGTGTAGTATCGTCAGCCATTTGTTAAAAAGTTCCAGAGTACCAGACATTAGAAAGAACCGTGAACAGAGTTACCAGCCTAGATTTAAGAGTGTTTATTCCTTGGCGACCTGTGTAGTCGTACGTAACGTAAAATTATTCCTGTCACCAAAACGTAAAGCTTTGCCAGCAGTGCAATAGATACAGACCTTCAGCCAACTGGTTGTTTGCATAACTCAAGAATGTTTTCCGCTTTACCAGGAAACAGAAGCGCAGAAGAAAAGATAAGGTAGGAGGTAATTTTGAAGGTCATGTTGTGTAACCCTGTCATTTGTAACATGTAAAGTGGTGAGTAACCATGTAAGAAAGTTGATGTGTAATGTACTGAGTCCGAGGTGTGGTACTAGAGGTGTTTAAAATAGTTCAGAATTGCATCGCCCTAGGTATTTTGCGAGTTAAAATAGATAACCAGGAGTTAGAAGTGCAGTAGCATACAGTCGACAACAGAAAGAAAACCCCAGGTAGAAGGGCGTCAGTTTTTTTGTGGATAAAACGCCGTAATTTGGAACCCGCAGACCCGGAGTGTTAGGCCCTTTTTACAAATAGGGTGCGCGCGCTGACAGCCAGGCGGTCAGATAAGATGACTGCGAAGGAAGGGAGAGACATAGGGAGGGGTCCCAGTCAGCTGTCGCGCCATGTGTGGCATCCCGCCACCCGGAGAAACGTAGCGCAAGCCAAAAGCACAGAGTAGATTATTCCCTAGAAGAAAACGACGCAGAAACCCGCGATTTTTGGTACAGAATGTGCCAGTGTCGAAGAGATTAGGGGAGAATTGTCGTGTGACGGTTTAGGAATGTTAGAGCGAAGCTGGCCCACAACCACCTCCCCCCGCATAACCAGGGTAGAGACACGTGTCACTCCTAGTCACCGCAGGGGAAGGTCAACTCGAGAAGGATGCACGTGACGACTATAACACGTGTCGCGGAGGAATCGTCCACTCCCCCTTCACCCACCCACCCCCCTAGGCCTCTAGCCTGCCCGGGAGATCTGTGGAGTGCAGAGGTTTCATGTGATATCATCAAATAATCACGGGTATTTCGCCTAAACTCAAAATATACGCACCACAGAAGAAATAGCTGACGAGCTGGATATTGGTGCCGAGAACACCCCCCTTCGCCCCCTTAGCTAACCACAGGACAATGTGGAAACGCACCAAAGAAGTAGCTGACGAGAGTAAGCGAGGTGCTACACCCCTGCCCCCCCCAACCCTTCAGGAGCCAGGCGTGTTTTGAAAGGCATTGTTCTGCATTCCACCCCCCTCACCTCCTCCCCCCACAAGGCGACATGTGCCGACAATTAAGACTGGAGACTGGCGAGCATAAAAACCCCTTTTGTGAGTAGTGGGGACCAGTTCATTAGTACCACGCCGAGAGGTTAGATCAGTAGACAATCGAGCAGCCAGTTGAAGATCGCCATGCAGAGAGAGGTCAGCCGCACCATTTTGGCCAGGGGCAAATCGGACCCCTGGCCACATCAGTAGAACATCACCACAGTGAGACGGCAGCAACAGCGGGCCTTTGCCAAAGGCCGCCCATCGCCGGAGCTCACCCACCACAGCTGACATCATTCCAGCAAGAGTTAAGTATACAATCACCGTCAAGAGAAGCCCTCCTTCCATCACGAAGTCGTTAGAAGTCGTTAGCAGTCAATCCGAGTAACCAAAGTATTAGAGTACCACACCTCTCAAGTGTTGATGTTGTTTATTTGTGAATATATCCGAGACAATATATTCGTCCTTCAAAATGAAACAGCTAAAGCCTACATTATTACAATACCCTCAACCTCCAAGCACATTATAGTCGGTGCCTGGGGGCATTAACAACGACACTATATGCCACACTGTCTTCCACAGTGGCGGTATAGCGTCACTATGTACCCTGTTTGCAAGAAATTTTTACATTTTATGTTTTACAAAAAAAAAGTACATACTGCCTATCTATATTGAAAATTCACGCTCGTAGGGATCTTCTCCGAAATAATTCGTGAATAATACATTTTGTTTGAAAGGCTGTCTTTGAAATTAACGCACCGGGGCGAAGTTTTGTTAACATGAAATTTCCTATTTAAATTTCGCAGCTGTTAGCCGGTAGGCAGTGCCCTTAAGCAGGGATTTCAAAAATGCTCAGTTTATCGTCAATCGCCTATATCCATATTGGTTCATTGTCTGTAAAGCGTTTTATAAAGAAAATTTTACGTGACATAGTATACATGCAAAACTCGTGCAAGATAACACTCACGTAATAAATCTCACACGAGAATATCTTGTGCAAGGTATATCTCTTGTGGAAGCACGAGATAGAGCATGTCATATTTTCAGGAGAGTTTTGCACAAAACGAGTGATTCGATTGGTCGTTCTCTGCTAGTAACGTGACCACCTATGTACCATGCCGGGTCAGCACAGTAGCGAAAGTAGCATTTGCTACGGGCCCCGCGTTTCCGAAGGCTTCGCGCTAAATAGAACAATTTTATTTTATTTCTTCAACATTTAGTTTAACTGAATTAGTTGGGTATTCGTCTTAAAGGCCGTTCACGGTAAAGGGAGCAATTTTGAAACTAACCTTTGAAAAATGTCACTGCTCCTTTCTGCATATATTTTAAAGGGAACACTGATTGGCATGGGCTCAGTTAAGTTGTTTAATAATGGAGGGAAAGTAGTTCCATGTCTTAATGTTGAGTTAAAAGTGCTTGGTAAACATTTGTAAGCAGTAAAATCATTTATTTTACTTTATATTTTTTAAATGCATTTAAGTGTAATAATGAGCAAATGTTGTTAAAATATTTACCTTTATAATAATTTCACAACTTCTCTTCAACGACGCAAGAATAAAGTGATCAGACCCACAGCAATGTTAACCGTACATATGGTGGAAGAACACGCAATGTGCATACAAGTAGATCTTAAGCAGGGCTTTCAAAAGTACTCAGTTTACTGTGAAAAACCTATAGTTGACCAGTTTCATGCAAAACTGCATGCTGTGAGAAATGGAAGAGCTGTATTGATGTTATTAACTTTCTTAACGTCGTATACTGTAATAACTGGATTGCAATGGATTTTTATTTTATTTATAATCCTCCAAGAATTTTTAAATAATTTGTGAAGTGTTTATTAAATTATAATTTTTAACATCGTTGAAATACGTACCACCTAATACTCGCCAAAAGTTTACTTGACTTTTAAGTGAAAATAAAATAAAATTGCTGTAAAGTTATGACAAGGCCAGCAAAAAAAGTGGCAAGTACAATGGCTTACAGGCGTGAATTGAATTGTTGAATTAGTCTGCGAATTATATTCCATGTTTTACGCATTCACAAAATTCAATTCGGAAATTTGCTGCTGAATTTTGCCAACAAGCAGTAATTTTCTTTTGACTTTGAAGGAAGCCTGTAAATATTTCTTTCTGCATCCACCAATAGGGTCTCCTTTCCGCTGCATTACCTCACGGCGGTACTCATTTTCCCATTGTGAAAAGAAGGTCTGGCGATCAGCTCGTGCAGATGCAACAAAAGCACTTTTGTGTATATTTCCTGTGATGAAAACGAAACTTGGACGACATTTCACATAACAATGATGAGAAAGCATTGCCTACAATTACTGTGGACTGCTTTCAACAATGCTCTATCTCGAACCAGAAATAATGGTCTCATTGTGAGATGAAGTGTTACAGCATTAAAATGACCTGTACTTCTATTCTGTCTTCTAACCAAAATTGAAACACCGATTGTGCGCTCTATGAACCACTGCATGGGCATATTCAAACTCTGCACTATAATTTTTCGGACTTTCAGCAAAGGGGCAAAGATAGATATTACTGAGTGTGAATAATATCAACAACAAATTAGAAGATAACACAAGTGAAATTGTCTAAGAGGTTCCAGTTACCCTGATCACTTGTTGAATCTCGAACACCTCACAAGTTAAAAGTCAGACATATCTTTTCTTTATTGATAGCTTACTTGATATCCTGTAGAACCGTCTTACAGCTCTTCAAAAGATAAATAGCGCATATGCATTCGTTCTTCAGGTACTATCGTTAATGACAGAAGAGGTTGCAAAGATATAGTTAAATATTGTAAAATCATGTCCGGCTGACACGGAAGAAAGTTTTGTTGGGAATTTGGCGCAGTTTATCGAACTGTTATAAACTTATCGTCCTGTTTCTAATAATTGTAAACCAGACTTTGTGCAATGTTTGATTACTGACAGTTATTTGTATTTGGAGTCTTGTTTTTCAAATGTAGAAACTGCATTGCGTATCTAATTATCATTCATGATTAACAATTGCATTAAAGAACACTCATTATCTAAACTAAAAAGGATTAAAAATAGTACAAGGAACATCACGGATAAAAATAAATTGTAAGTCTCTAAATAAATATTGAACGTAAACTTTGGTATAAATTACAGGTTTCAGATATTAATAACTTTTTCATTCTAAGTCTAGAAGTACATTATAAAGAGTTTTTGAGTGCTAGAAAAGTGATAAATATGTAAAAAATAATACTACTGTTTACGTTTTCAACATTTTTAAAACTATATAAAAATCTTAAAATCTTACCGTTGCCTAAATTAGGTTGTTTATAATTGTTACAAAAAAGTAGGGTATAAAGTGATTAGAAATAAGAGAAAATGGTTTTTGAGCTACTTAAGTCAATGTATCATGTTACTCTTTTTCCCTTTAGTGGATGATAGTATCACTTAAAAATGAAGATATATCACGAATTTAATATTTATTACCTAACGATAATTTGTTACATTAGTAATCGAAATTGAAAAATAAATAAATAATTGTAGTAAACAAGGTGAAAAATATATTACCAAATATGTACAAATTTATTTAGAGTGCATATATTTTATAAAATTTAAGTAGGCTCACCATTATTGTTTAAAGTTTATATTTCTTTGAATTTATGAAATGGTTCAGTCAATTAACAACTAGCTTTGTCCATACAGCTCAAAGAATTTTCCATTCAGCAGTTCTCTAGCGTGCCAATATCTGTCTTCAGACTGCAGGTCACGGGCGGCTGGTGGATGCCTGCAAATGTGTAAAGTTTTCATATCAAGTCGCCATCTGTATCATTGTCACACTAGTAAAACATAAGTTACACGAAATATAGTTACAGTATCTAGAATGTAATCAAACGGGAAATCATACTGTCTACAAAGCGTGGTCAAAGAACTTCAAGGGGTGTATTACAATGCTGTGTTTCTGGCTGCATAAATGCACTCCTACCACAACATATTGTTGGGGGAGTAAATCTCTTTCTCCTCGCTGTTGTTAGTGGTTTGTAGGCAAGGGGTGACCCTGTCTGTGGACGTGCATGATAAAATTATGAAGCCTGTCTGCCATGTTGTCACACCCAAAACATTGGAAACCTAACCTGTCAAAATTAAAATGAAACTTGCACATTGCATGTTGATATTTAGCCTGAAAGTTTAGCTTCATTAGTTGTTAATTTGTATAAAAACTTCCACATTTTACATCAGTTAAATACAAATACCTGCCTCAACATTTTCAATGTTTTGGGTGTCCAACTATGGCGATGGACGAAAATGCAGCTTCAATGACGCCATAGCATGGCGTCTCCTGTTATTCCTACCTCCATGTTTGTAGGAACACTTATCGTGCTTGTCGGAAATCGGGGTAGCTGCCAGGAACGAAGGAGGGGAGTTGAGTAAAGGGTTATGTTCTGTGGACTGCGATTCTAGTGGGAAGGAGAAGCTCAACGCTTGTCGCCGGAGGGAGGAAGGAAGGGGCATGCCTGTCCACGTGGAGACAAGCAACGACTGAGAAACTCCGGGATACCACACCCACGACATTTGAACGCAAAGCCGCGAAGATTCAGTCCCGTCTTTTGATACACGTGGTCATTAGGGAGAGTCATAAATCATAGAACCCTTCGCAAAAACTGCAATTGAGAGTAAATACGAACACTGTAGGCTTATTTACTTAAAAGATTTCAAACAGAAGCGAGAAGGAAAAATAAAATATTTGTCATGTTAGCAGCCGTGTTGCAAGAAAGTGTCCGGAGAATTACCCGAAGCGCATCGAAATTAAAAATAACCAAATTATCGGGAAAATTAACCAACGTCGTTCCGTACTCTTTGGAGTTTTATTTATTGCAACTATCACGGCAACAGGAGTTTTCTTCCTTCTCGACTAAGCGAGTTGGTGCAGCGGTTAACACGCTGTACTCGCATTCGGGCGGGACCCAGAGTGGTGATTCCGAACACTTCTCATCGCACTGTTCGGTCTTACGCAATCACTCCAGGCGAATGAGGAATAGTTCCTTAATACAGGTCTTGGTCTACTCCTTAGATGTTACCTACTTTACGCGCCGTAGAGTGATCACTATAGCTGGACAAAAATGTCTCCGTATCCTAACACGTGAACTGCTTTTCTGCCAATACGACTATCATAAACGACGTGGATAAGGTTTGAGGTTAAAACAAATTTCATTTAAAAAAAAAAAAAAAAAAAAAAAAAAAGCTTTGAGATGTTTGTATATTTCCTCTTTCCAATTTTTAATGCAATTTGATTGATTTAAAATTGGTAAAAGTATTTTATTCATACGAAAGGAATTGTCTTTTCAAAAATAAGTTATTAAAAAAACACGTTCATTACCGTTGACCATGTGACTTTGAAAGCTGTACTGGTGTGGGATAAGTCAATGTTGGGTACATCCGCAAAAGACGATAATCGGTCTCCCTTTAGTCTATGGTACGCGCAATTCGTTCTCTCTGACGACCCGCTGTAGGCGAGACGCCAAGCCTTAGTCATTCTTCTCAAATCAGCACACCGTTAAAATTTTTTTTATTACAATAACGTCAATTTTAATAGAAATGTACAGTAAACGCAGTTCATAACGACAGAAATGGACGTAAACTCGGTAAATAAAAAATAAAGAACATCTGCCGTATTCCCTATAGCTTAGGGTTTCGGGAATGAACGACGCCAAGTCCACACGAAATATCCTTCGCCACTGTAACCTAAAAATTACTGTTTCCGTGACAGGATATCCACACCACGTAATCCACTTGCTTCAAACATAAAAAGTAGCATCGGGAACCTGTAACAGTTCGGAACACTTAAAATACTCAAACTTATATAGAAAGCAAAAAAGTTACGTGTTTGACATTTCTAGAAATAACATATTTATACGCTGTAGCAATAATGTCGTAGGTGAGCGGTAAAAGTCAGCAATCGCGAAGTTTTTGATTCAGGTTCAAATACCGCTGTAGGATAAAAAAAAATTTAATTTAATTTTTGTACACAGAAAAACACTCGAATAAGAAAATAATAATAAATAAAAAAACAGTAATTTTCAGAAGCGGAAGTAACAGAAAAACTAACAGGCCAATTTACGGAGAGGTTCCGTAAACTCACGAAAAGTTCTGTGGAATTAACGCACAATCTGTCATTGAAAGAGTAATGTGTCCGTAAGTTTACGGAGAGATCTGGAGAATTTCTACTAGCACTTTTTTTTTAACAGTGTAGTGGCAGCTGTTTTAGCAGTTAACTGACCTTTCTGAAGTGTAGAGTCTGTGATGAATATGAGAAAAGGTTCTATTTATCTAAGAAAACATTCGCACAGTCGTATTGCCACTTGCACAAGTCTAACTATGCATTTCAGTAGAGAAATATAGCAAATCGCGAGCCTTAACAAGTTCGATAACGCATTAATTTTTGAGCCTAAGTGTTGCGGTCGTGTAATACTTTAACGTGTGTTCTGTACGTGCGTGGAGCGTGTTTCTTGCAAACAGTGAACTACACGTGTCCTCGAATTGGTGGAGAGATTTGGGCGGCTTTTAACATCGAGGTCTTCAGAGCCGACGAGGATGAAGTGAGGTGAGTGTAGAGCAGCGCCGGAATGAAAGGGGGCGGGAGGCGGAACGGGAGATCCCCGAGAAAACCCGCCAACCAGCGGCATCGTCCGGCACGATTCCCACATGCGAAAATCCGGGAGCGACCCCGCCGGGAATCTAACCCGGTTCGCCTAGGCAGGAGACGCGTAGTCCAACCACTACACCACTGCGGCCCCCTTGTGTTCTTGGAGATATCTGTATGAACCCTTCACAAAGGAACGATGCAGGAAATTCCACAAACCAGAGTGCCCATAAAGAAGACACCCAGAGCACTCGATGCTGATTCCTTGTGTACACTACCAGTCCTAAGTATCCTTTATTTACTACATGTCGACGATCGTGGACGCGGGAATGAACGGATTAAAACTGCTGCAGACTCCGGGCATTCTGTGGACCGCTGGGGGAGGTCCTCGGTAGCGAAAGAGGACGAGCAGAGAGAATTGATTGCATGGCGTCACAGAACAGACAGCTGTACTAACCCCACCACGAAGCGCTTCCTCTCCGCCAATTGTGTTGATCTTTCATTTGAAACCAGCCCCGCCTTCGCCCCCGCCCCCCTGCTTCCAACACAACCCAATTTTCCTTTTTTTCCCTGGGACACCGCGCGATGGGGTTCAGATTACGAGCTCAGTGCTAATCTCCTTGCGGGTCACGCACTCGGAGTTAACCGGAGCCGGAAGAGCGAAAAAGTTCGCATTCGTTTTTCCGGGCCGAGCCGAGGTCTTCTGCTGGTCGCGACGAATCGAGTTAGTGGTTTAAACCGGCGGTCCCTCGGTCACCGCCGGCCGCGGCGGCCAATCAGAAGACAGCTCGTCTTCGTCTACGATGATGTGCCACGACTTATTTGAAGGGACGTGCAAAATTCGCTTTATTATTTGCTACCACGCTGTGATGAAAAATTTCGCGTTTTAACCCTTTTATTCCCAATGTAGACAGTTGTCTACATGTTGCTCATGCATATTATATTTAACCGGTACTGTACACTGCGTGGCTTCGCGCCCAATTGTCTTTCCTGATGTAACTGATTCGTAAACGGTGCTACTACTCTACGTCACGATTAGTTCATATCACTGATCACCGAACACAAAGCCTACAGCTTATTGGTTGTGATAACGAAACATGTTCTTTGTCGGCTTAAGTACAGCACTCATAAAATTGTCTTTTTTTCAACACCAGAAACCATAAATGAATGTTGGAATGAAAGGGTTAAGCAACCTGTAGGCTAGACTCCACTGTGGTATGTATTTTTGAACCTCAGCTTTGTGCTCATTGGCTGCTGTCACAGGGAGTAGCCAATTTTTACCTCAGACCAGGTGGCACAGGATTCGGCGCTTGTTTCCTTGCAGGTCTGTTATTGGCTCAGAGTTCACCTGGGTGTGTCTAATAAACTGTGGTCCAATTGCAAACATAACATAATTGTACATGTGTTTGAAGCCTTGCTTGTCCTAAAATGAATTCGCGAAATTTCCCAGACCTTTGATAAGCATAATTTATCTATACTGACATGTAACGCATATTGGAAGTAAAAACCTCGCTGACATCCTCCGCGATTTTAATCCCCCGCGAGCACTTTCGACAGGCACATGTGCGGAGAAGCCAGAATTAGTTAGCACGTGCAAGCTATTACACGTGTCGCTGCAGCACGGGACCTCTCCCGCCCCCACCNACACGCCGACGTTATGCCGAGTTAAGCAAATAGCCGTCAAGGGAGTTAAGATAGGGAAGGCGGACGACAGGAAAATATCGCCGACCCACCCGGAAGGTGAGATACGCCTCGAGAAAGGGCTGATCAGTTTGAAAGTTGGTGCAATGAGTGCCTCCCACCTTCCCCTAACAAAACGCAGAAGCACCTGGACACGCGCCGCCAGGGGCCGCTGGCCCACACCCCCCTCCACCAACAAGAACCGTGGCGCATGCATGAAACATTCTTTGTTCTGCGCACTCCTCCACACCTCTCCCCCTAACAAGGGAAGGTGCGTGTACAGTTTTAGGGAGGGAGTCAAGAGAGGATATAAGTCTCTTTGCAGGGAGGGTGGGAAATTAGTTAAATCAATTCGTTCGGAAAGCAGTTTACCCAGTCAGTTAGAATCACGCACCAAGAGAGGAAGTAAGTGCAGCAGGTAGTTGAGGCCGAGGAAATTGAACTCCGGCTGTGTAACTTCGCAGAGACAGTCAGTCAATGAAACCCCATCGCCAGAAAGTGACGAGTAGCAGGTGGCACGGCGTTCGGTACCGCCACACCAGAATGCACAGGTAGTCAGGATCGGGAGCCGGATCGTGGAAGTCAGCCGGACGAGAACCAGAGACAGTGTTAAGGGGCCATCATATCGGGGCAGTTGGAAGCTACGATACTCCACGCCAGGAGAATCAGTTACGTCAGAGCAGTCAACCAGTGAGTTAGGATCGCGTGCTGAGAGAGTAAGTCAGTGCAGTAGTTAACCAAGGCCGGGGAGATCGGACCCCGGCCACGTCAGCCAGTCGTATCAGTCATTCAGTCAGTTGAATCGCGCAGTTACGTGAAAGGAAGTCCGTCAGAACATCGAGAGGCCGCGGAGTTCGGGCCCCGGCAAAGTCAACCAGAGACAGTGTTAAAGGGTCAGCCATATCGGGACAAACAACCAGTAATTCCCCGCGCTGTGGGGCACCGAGTGAGTCAGTTACGTCAGTCAGTCAGTCAGTTACAATTACACACCGAGAAGGCGGAGCCGAGTGGTGAACTTCAATGAGGAGTGCCACGTCGAGGGAGTGGGAATAGTCCAGTGCAACCCCGCGCCGAGAGCCAGGGTGGGGGCCCGCCAAGGGTATCTCGCCGGGACGTGGTAGGGAGGAGTGGTGAGCTTCAGCGAGGAGTGCCACATCGATAGGAAGCCAGCTGAGTGCAGCATGCAGCAGCATGCCAACTACAACCAGTTCCTAGGGATGTAACAGGGCCACCTAACTCACCAGATCTCACCTACTGCCGGAACAACTACCCCGCAACAAGTACAGTTAAGTAACAATGTCGTCACTTAGGGATGTGTCCTGTCACCTAATGCCCCCACAGCATCGGAAACGTTAGCCAGAACATTGTAATCAGCCCTTCAGGTCAAGGACTCGCAGGGCCTAGAAAGTATGTGTACTTCACGCAAAAGTGCCGGGAATGTGTGTATGAATTCCCGTCAAATAAACCTGTTAAAACGAAGACGTAATGAAGTCATTGTTTTATATACCCTCAACCTTCAAGGCACCTTATAGTCTGTGCCATCTAACATTAACTGAGGACCCTATGAACCACTCTGTACACCACAGGTGGGGAATAGCGTCAATACCTACATGAGCACAATTGGTAATTTCATTAGCTACTAACAACTATAAGGCATCATTTACCTATGCGACCGGTTTACTGGGGATTGGTTGCTCAACCATCGAGCTTTTACTGTTGGCTAAAAGTGACCATGAGACGTGCCACACAAGTTCTCGGCAAATGGCAGACGTCAAACGAGCACATATCTTGGAGTTTAATTTGCAGCCACGAAATAACGCTACCCTACCTATCTTCAATTGATGCTGTTCGCACAATTAAAAAAATTTCCGGTTATGAAAGGATTTTTTAACGGAATTGTGTTGTTGATAGAAAATATCGTACCTCATCCGTCAGTTACGAACGTTTCTGAGCCACCACGAAGCGTTGGTTGCAGCTATAATCTAAAAAATTATCTTTCCAGCGACATGAAGGTTATTCACGTCATTTACACATGTAAGTGGAGTGTGTTTAACAGGCAGCGTTACTTCATAACCATTAACCAGATGATAAACTGCAGGTGTGTATGCGTTAGCGACTTGTATAAACGATGTCTTCCCACGCCCTCCCCGAGCAACGTAGATAACGTGGTAAGGCACTTACCCACGTGTAGTTTTGCTCACGTTCAATTTTCAAAGCATTGGTGGGCACAAAAAGAATGATTATTTTATTCATTATTTATACTTGGCAATGACTTCGTAACAAAAAAATCAACAGTTTTCAAACAAACTCATCGAATAAACGACAACAATGAAAAAATTTAATCCGCAAATAAACGGAAAGTTGCGTGCATTTACAGAAGTTCTGTTAGCAACTGCAGGTAAATCACCATGAAGTTATCCAATTATTTCCGCGCCTTTACCGAGGTATTGTTATAACTGTAAATANAATTGATGCTGTTCGCACAATTAAAAAAATTTCCGGTTATGAAAGGATTTTTTTACGGAATTGTGTTGTTGATAGAAAATATCGTACCTCATCCGTCAGTTACGAACGTTTCTGAGCCACCACGAAGCGTTGGTTGCAGCTATAATCTAAAAAATTATCTTTCCAGCGACATGAAGGTTATTCACGTCATTTACACATGTAAGTGGAGTGTGTTTAACAGGCAGCGTTACTTCATAACCATTAACCAGATGATAAACTGCAGGTGTGTATGCGTTAGCGACTTGTATAAACGATGTCTTCCCACGCCCTCCCCGAGCAACGTAGATAACGTGGTAAGGCACTTACCCACGTGTAGTTTTGCTCACGTTCAATTTTCAAAGCATTGGTGGGCACAAAAAGAATGATTATTTTATTCATTATTTATACTTGGTAATGACTTCGTAACAAAAAAATCAACAGTTTTCAAACAAACTCATCGAATAAACGACAACAATGAAAAAATTTAATCCGCAAATAAACGGAAAGTTGCGTGCATTTACAGAAGTTCTGTTAGCAACTGCAGGTAAATCACCATGAAGTTATCCAATTATTTCCGCGCCTTTACCGAGGTATTGTTATAACTGTAAATATAGCGTTCGTAAATTCATAAAGAGATACGGCAAATATTTAAAGAATACCTTCACTGCAATTTTACAGAAGATTTTAAAACACCAGGGATGCGTTCAACACGAAAAAAATATACGTATAAAAATGACAGATTGCAACACCGGGTTTGCGTAGAGCAGTGACAACTGGTGAGAAAATATATGGGCAATTTTTTATTATGGTCAACCATTTGGTCTCAGTGGCTCTATGAATCTAGTGTATGATAGTGTGAGGATCAACGCTACCACAACACAAATAATCTGCTGAACCCTTATGTTCAGGCGACTTGTAAGTACACGTGCTGAGGTTGCAGTGAGTTGAGAGATTTGGGCGGCTCTTAACAACGAGATATTGTGAGGCGATAAGGGTGAAATGAGGTGTGAATGGAGCGGCGCCGGAATGAAAGGTCTGGACAAAAGGTTGCGGTGAATGAGATACTCGACTTGGGTACGAAGTTGCGTACATTCCAGTTTAACTGTTATATGCTAGCGTATGTAACTAGCAGTGCTTTGTAAGTAGCGTATATAGGCTGTACACGGCAAAGTGAGAACTTTTAAGGCTCTAGTTACTTTTTCCTTATCAGCCATTTTTTATCCTTCCCCCACATTATAAAATAAATATTACTATGTAAGTAGTAAACACAGTGTGTGTATATATTTCACCTTACTCGAATGTTAACTTATAAGACCACAATAAAATATATTTATTGACTATTATTCTGAATGAGAGGGCTTCAAAAAGTGTTCACTAGTAGAGGGATTTGGTATGATCGCGAACAGGCTCCAGGCTCCGGAGACCCAGAGCCGTGACCTTTGACATCTAATGTCACTCGCCACTATCTTGTTGCGGCCGCCATATTGTTTCCGGCCACCATATTGATTCTGACCACCATCTATTATCTAGCCACTATCTTGTTTCCGGTTGCCTTCTTGTTTCCGGTTGCCATCTTGTTTCTGGCTGCCATATTGGATTTCATTTCCTCATGCTCTATAATTTCCCCGATGTCTGCCATCTTGACATCATGCTCTATCATTCCACCCCGATGTCCACCATATTGCATTTTATTTTGTCATGTTCCATCATTCCACCCTGATAACCACCATTTTTGATTTTATTTTAGAATGCTCTATCATTTCATCTTGATGTCTGCCATTTTGACATCATGCTCTATCTTTCCATCCTTATTTTCTCACGCTCTCGCATTCCAAATTAGTCGCCTGCTAATGACTCGGTCCCCTCAAACCACCATTCTTGTTGGACTTAGAAATTTTTTTTTCAGATTCATGTATTCCCGGAAAAGTAGTGGTAGTTTCCGGGAATGTGTGTATGAATTCCCGATCAAATAAACCTGTTAAAATAAAGACGTTATGAAGTTATTGTTTGATATACCATATTCATTATTCAAGGCGCCCATAGTCTGCGCCATCGAGGTAACTCAGACCCTGTGAACCATCCTGTACCACACAGGTGGGGAGTAGCATCAATAATGTACTAGGCATTTAACTTGAGCTCACTCTCTTGGCTATTGTATTATAACTTCCTCTATTCATTCCATCCCTTTACTTTATTGCGAAAGGTTTTCGTGGGAGTTACTTGGTTACCAGACTTATAATTAAATCCTTTTAAACATTAACTTATACTTAGGATGAGGGTGTATAGATCATAAACATATTTTTTAACTACTAATCTTCAAAGTTAATTCCTATTTAATTTATTATGGCTTATCGTTTACACATTAACTAGCATTCTAACTGTAATGATTACCACATTGGTTTGGCATCGATTACTTATCAGTTTACTGAGAAAAACATTAATTAATAAACTAAAAAATTAATGCATAAAGTTGTGTATCACAAATCTCCAGTGTCTCTAGCCTTGAGTGCCGTTGGCAGTGGAATCTATATAGAATTAACTAACACAACATAACTATAAAACTGGTCGTTTACCTAAAGGAGTATTACATTTATCTAAACTTAAACCTCTACTACATTACTGTTCATCTCGTCCAACGGTGACTATGAAAGCCCCTCTTCTCATCGAGAAGAGGCTCCAGAGGCTGGACCGACAATGCATATCTCGCCATTCACCACACTGAAATTTCATCATCTCGCTCTCGTACCGATTTGCACGTATTCTCGTGGCGCACACAACAATCACGTGATTAATTACATTCAAATCTAACCGGAGAGTGAATTTGGAAGGCATTATTTCAGGAACTTTACTGGAATTCGTCTGAAATGACGGCGCGATACCACCAGGTTGGAACAACCCAGAAGCATCAAACCGAGGCAGTCGCGAACATGGGTCGGACGGGCACGCCGACGCAACGACGGATCAATCCCGACGTCCCCGGGAAATCAAATCAGCGGAATCCCGTCTTTATGAGCGATATTCCTCTTCTCGTGAAGCTGAGACGAGCGACGTGTCCTATTGAAGACTGAGGAGATCCATTAATCTCGGGGTGACGGCCGCCCGCAGTGCGGCAGCCATTGGTCGGCTGTCAGCGAAGGGATCTCGGGATAAAAATAAAAGGAGTTGGGGTGCGTGGCCGGGTGGAAGGGGGAGCAGACCAGAGCAAGTTCCACGCTCGAATGATTTGCGATGGTCCGACGCGACGAGAAATTCGGTAAAGAATGAATTTCAGCCACGCAACGCTGGCGGGCACGCGAACTTAAAAATAAAAAAAATAGAAATGAAACATATTTGCTCGCAACCGGGGGCTTACCACGCCGCGGGCGCGGAAAAGGTACGCATGCAGATGCTGAAGTAACTTTCCGGTAGATTTCATTTTGGCGTGCTTGATTGCTACAGCTAGGGAGATGGTGCATGTTCAGTTACCCGTAGGCTATGCTCCACAGTCCTTTGTTTACTCAAGCTTCAGCTCTTCTTCCACTGACTGTTGATTCAGTCAGTCGCAATTTTTTTACCCCGTAACTGGTAACACGGGACTCTTTTTATTGTTTACTTTAAGGTTTGCTGTTGACGCTAAGTAGCAAACGGCGTGTTTATTAAACAGTGAGCCAATTTAATGTGCATGTGTTTGAAGTTTTAGCATACTCTAGTAAAATTATGACATTTTCGCATCGCCTCTGCGATGGCCCGGGAAAAGAGCTTGCGGTGAAACAAAGATGCGTTATTCTGTATTTTTATCAGGCACTTCTGAAATTACATAGTCCGTAGATGGTGCAGTGTAAAGAAAATCAGTAGAATTAATCTCCCGTGGTTTCTGCAGAGTCACGTGCCCAAATCACAACTGTACTGTTTCAGGAACACACTGATAGTAAAAGCCAATTCACTCACGGAAATGGAACAGTCGTGAGGCCTCGTTTAACCGAAACACTATCAACCGAATGTCCGGCTTAACAGAATCGTTGCCTTAAAAATATTCAAACGTACAGCATTTTTATATTCAGTCCATTTTTTGGTTTTGATTAAATACAAATTTATATTCTGTACATTTAGTAGTTTTCGTACAATACAGTAGTAATGTACATTTATAGCAGGTACTATAAAAACTTGATGCTTTTATGTGTAAATATGCTTAGCACGATAAACCTGAATTCGTAAAATAAATAGTTATACACACTTAAAAACTTAATTTACTAACTTAATACCCCTACGTTATTGTTTTCTTTACAAAAAATATGTTGTGCGTTATTTCGGCACAACCAAATTTACGTTTAACCTAATGGCCCTGGTTCCATCAAGTTTGGATAGACGAGATTATTGTATACCGAAAAATAATGTAATGGTCTAGCTCTCTAATATTTATGTAACTGCACAAACGTTCTTCACTATTTTATTTTAATATGTGCCTAAAGGAAGGTTTCTGTACATTTTTGATATATATATGTGTCAATGAAATTGTGTAAAATTAAGTTTCCTAAGAACGCCTTAAAATTAATTTAACCAGTGTTTGTTTTACGTTTCCCTTGTTTTATGTTTTTGTGGTTTTATATATTTTATTTGTGTGGACCAATAAGGAGAAGTACTCTGTAACAAGTAAGTAGGGGATATCAGGGTAAAGTGGCCAGTGCCGGTAAAGTGGCAATCAGCTGTTACTCTCTTGGCGAGTACTGCAGTCTGGTGGCAAGAAATTGAAACAGTTAAGAGGGAAGTCATTATTGTTCTGAGAGAATCTGAGGTAGGACTCGTATTACAAGTTATTGGTTTTATTAAAATTAGTGTGGTTTTGTTCATGCATGATGGAAGGTAAGTGATGCATACTGTTAATTTTATCTCAGTACGTAGTAGGTTTAAAATTATTTACTATAATCCGACTTAAAGATTATTTATTACACTTTCAAAGCATGTGTCATAAAATCTAGTAGATTGCTTAGTTTATACTCGAGACAAGCTTTTGTGCAGTGGCGTCCAAGAGGGAAAAGTGGTTAGCCATCCAGTTTGAACTAACGGGTTGAAACATTAGCCACTTTAGAGTGTAATGATTGCAGCTAGCAAAAGTAAAGGTAATACTATTCGACATGAAAAGCACCGCTAGGAACAGCACCGTCACTTCTAGCACACAGCCTGAATAATAGGCTAAATGTATTTTCCAAACGCTCGGTTATGGTCGAAGCGTATTTGTATTGGTATTCGTGACTTACTAATTTGGTCCCCAGTTGGTGGCCACTTCAGCATACATAGGGGCCGCGGTGGTGTAGTGGTTAGATTACTCACCTCCAACTTAGGCAAACCGGGTTCGATTTCCGGAGGGGTCGCGCCCAGATTTTCACATGCGGGAATCGTGCCGGACGATGTAGCTTGTCGGCGGGTTTTCTCGGGGATATCCCGTTTTCCTCATCCTTCCATTCCGGCACTGCTCCATTCTCACCTCACTTCGCACTCATCGGCTCTCAAAACCTCAACGTTAAGAGGCGCCCAAATCTCTTCACTCACATCTCTTCACTCATTCACCCGACATAGAAAGACAAGTGGCCATTTAGTTCCAAATATTTAAAATTCATTAGAAAATTCTTAGTACTTAAAAGATAATATTTTTATAATAACTATATTGTATGGAGGGCAATCTTATATTTTATTTACTGACGGTATACTATTTAAATATTATTTTACCATAGAATGGCGACTTTACCCAGCTCTCCGCTATGTGAAAGTAAAGAAACACGTGGAACAATATATTTTTCTTTCTGTTTTCTGCGTGCGGCCTCTAGATTGTACAACATTTCAGGGTTTATAAAATATCTTATTTCTAGATATCTACAGCATCTGCGTGATGCTAAGAAGATAAGGTACTTTACTCATAAGGCCACATTCTGGAAGAATCATTTCCCGTCACGTACTAACTGATAGTCTCGCGGCAGTTTGGCCTCTGTATGGTAGTATGTTCTGTGCGGGTGAGGAAAGGACGCAGGCGATAAATGGATTACATAGCGGGACGGAGCACCTACCAGCGAGTCACGTGAATGGCCTGAATAGTGGTAGTCTACGATAGAATCGGCGAGTCGTGGCATGAGAAAATACATGTCTACAATCGGTTATGTATTCATAGCTTCATGTTTGAACAACGTATACAACCAAATCACCTATTCAGAGAGCAAGCGAATGTGCCGACAATGCAGTCAAATGAGAGTGACGTCACGTTGGGTCGAAGCACGTGCTAAGCGCGCATTTGGATGGCCCTTCCGGACCACGAGTGAGATGATGCATAATCTAGGGTTTTATACGTTGCACAGTCGTAAACCGAATGGGTAAAGAGGCTGGGACGTCCCGATCACATTGGGTGCCAAACCACATTTATCACTCACCGCTCGTAAACAAGGCTGTCTCATGATTTGCCAAAAGAATACTCTCTAGCCCAGTCTTGACATCACAGAGAGCCCTCTCTGCTGTTCCGACTCGAAGGAGCGAGTGTAAGAAGGAGAGTGAGCGACGATGTACACTCGTTGCTTACTCTCGCACACATTGTTTTTTTTTTAAGTATAAACTTCGAATATTCAGACGTATATATTTTGNGAAGGAGCGAGTGTAAGAAGGAGAGTGAGCGACGATGTACACTCGTTGCTTACTCTCGCACACATTGTTTTTTTTTAAGTATAAACTTCGAATATTCAGACGTATATATTTTGCGTATACAGCAGTGTTAAAAATATTTTCTGGACATAATATAATCATTACAATTGTGAAATGAGCACCAACAGTATCCCATGCGGTATGGAACATAAATAATTGTGTTTTTAGGTTTAATTGAGGTTAAATGTGCAAATATTAAATACTCTGCTTTGCACATAAAATATGAGTTTATGACCACACGTAAATGTGGGAAATCGAAGTAAGTTGATATTTCAACGATCACTGCAAATTTATTCGAGGAATGGGAGGGGCAAGCTATGTTTTATTTTTCTCCATTTCTTACATTCCCAGTCAGAGAAATAATGCCGAAGGCTTACAGTGGGCGAACGTTTCAATTCACTCAGAGTGTGTGAGAGTGCGCGAGAGTGAGAAGTGAGATTGGAGAGTGAGAGTGATCATACTCTCAAGTTGGGATCCGGCCTAAGCCACCCTGGGGCTAAGCCGGAAACTGTCGCCTGTCCGGCCTCTTCACCATCCTAGCTTCACTTTTTAAGAGCGCTCACCACGAAAAAAATTTATTATTTTATATTTGTAGGAAATTCTGTTCAACTCGCAGACATTACTTACAAGTACTATTTACTCGTATACAATTTTTTTTGAGCGCACATTTGTTTTTGCTTGATGGCATGCCAGAATCACAATTTTAGTGTTTTTGGGACAATAAAAAAAGTGACTCACTTAACGAAATGAGATAATTCACATTAAAGTAAGATACCATGAGTTTCTTCAAGAAATATTTGAAATCACGCTATGAAATATTTTGCAATATTTAAAAATTGCCTAAAATAAGTAAAGTTTGCATTATTCTTAGCAGTGGAGAATTTTTTTGTAATTACCGAAATGAAATAATTCACCTTGAAAAAAGATACCATGAGTTATTTAAAGAAACATTTAAAATCACACTATTAAATATTTTCGCAATTTTTAAAATTTGCTTAAAATAAATAAAGTTTGCATATTTTTGTATTGTAGTGGTCTATTTTTTTTTTTTGCAAAATAGATTTTGCTAAGCATACCTTGAAATGAATGAATACATGATCTTTCAGTAATACTTGTTAAAGTTTTTGTAAATGTTTTCGTTTATTTTATTTGTTTGTTGCAAAATCTAAAATTGCGATTTTCACAATGCCATAATGGAATAACTTTGAGTTGTAGATTTGTTTTATGCAAGGAAAGGATACTTACAAGCAACGTATATAGTTTAAACGGTATTTCGTACAACATAAAATATTGAACTATTTTTGGTAATTAGCATTCTTCAGTCTTCGTTTACAGCCTGGGAAGGGNGGGGGGGGGGGGAGAACAGAGCGGTGTTGACAGAGGAGAGCGGCGAGTGTGCTGCGTCTACAGTCGAGCGCTGAGAGTAGCGTGAACAGTGAAGCGAGACCGTGCGACGTACGCCAACTGCCGAAGATAACCAAGGAGCACAACTGCTATCCACATTGCCGGGATGTCTCTAAGTACTTTAAATGGACATATCTAGGCAACCCTGCGATTAAGTTCTATTTGTTGGTATACAGTAGGCCTCTGAGGATTGAAAAGAAAGAAGTTTCTTGTTTTTCACTGTATTGTGACACACAACAAACATGAGGCTGATGATCACAGTACACAAAACTGCAATGATAAACAACAAAGTAGTTTCGTTTTTTGATGATTCGCCCATTTAAGGTTTTCAAATATTGTGTTATATTCTCCAATTTTTCTTCTGCAACGTAACAGGCAACATTACCAATATACGGTATTTTTTTTTCTTTAAGCACAAAAATATAATGGTAAGAAGTAACAGTGTGTGTGCGTGTGTGTGTGTACGCGCATTCTGTAACAGAATATTATAATGATATTTAATGCCGAGCTGAAGAACTTAACTACATATGGAATTGAGAAAATAATAAACTATGGTCCGTCCCGAGTCTAACACTGCGTGCACAAATGGCAGGTACTTACAGTATTGTTCTTGGGACTCAAACTTGGTACCTGTTGGTCCGTAGGTAAAATGTCAGTCTTGTCTGTTGTAAATGTTGCACATTAAACGTCGCTTCTACTAGGTCGTTTGGTTATGCCTTAGTGTAACTGACTCACATTCGGGAGGTCGTGGTTTCGATCTAGACCGACTGACTAAACTGAGTGTATTTGCTCCCGAGTGATTTAACAAAAATTATTCCGGACCAACGTTACCTCAGTTCCTTGTTATGCATTTGTGATTTCTCATCCAAATGGTAGAGTCGAAAGTAGTAGAAACCTTACGACTTTGCATTGAATGGAACCGTGCTAGATTCAACAGTCCTTTACATATTGGTTGGCACCTCAAACACAACGCGGCTACACGGGATGAAACCACCCGAATGTTGAAGTTCATCATCGGCTCAAGAGTCCTGCAGGACAGTGCAGGATGAGCGGAGATCCAATGGTACAAGTGACAGTAACATATAATTTTATCACGACTAGTCTGTTACTAAATTATAGTGCGAAATAATAAGCACAGACAAGAAGAACTCTTGTGTTCAAGGACCTGCAAGCTAAACTCCGCAGTTCTCTGGATACACGGGTTTCCCCTGTTTCATTGAATTGGCCGCTGCCGAAGCTAGAAACCAGAACCAATGGGAGTGACTTCACTCAGTGATCTAGCCTTCAGTATATATAATTAGTGAAAATTTCTTGTTAACCCTTTGCGGTGACAATTACTGCTTTGCCTTGAGCCATGAAAGTGTTGTGTGAAGATCGTCACTTGCTAGTTAAGTAAGGTTTTTGGGGTGGTGTAGAGGTGAGAGGAAGGAGTGAAGAGGTTATGTTGGGTTTTGGTGGCTCTTATCATCGGGGTCTTGATAGCCGATGATGGTGAAGCGAGGTGAGTAGGGAGCAGAGCCGAAATGTAAGGGTGGGGGAAAAGGGAGATACCAGAGAAAACCTGCACGATTCCCGGGAGCAGGAATGGCGGGAGGCGAGTGCTCTAGCCGCTGCGGCACCACGGCCCTGCGAGAGGAAGGGAGAAGGCGAAGAGCTAGGCGCAGTTGAAGTTGCCAACGTCCTTGTCTGGAGTGCAGACGTGCTCTATAGGAGTGAGGTGCGGGGAGAGAGCGGACGTATAGGACAGAGGCCCTGCGGCCGTTGTGAAGATCGCGTGACACCTGGCAGAGACGTGAGGGTGAAGGAGGCTGACTAGGGGACATACCAGTATCGCGTAACCTAAATCCGGGCTCCGGTGCTAAAGTAATTTAAGAGTCTGCCTCGGTTACGAAATTCAGCCCGCTGGTAAAACGGCAGTCCTTTAAAAGCGTTAAAAAAGTTCGGCCCTTCGAAATGTAAGGCCGCAAATGGAGTACGTGTCGTTTAGTGTAAAATAAAATAGATTTAAAAGCAGGATAAAAACCTTTATACAAAACCGCTGTTCATCAGAAAGTTTTTTAAATGAAAAACTTGTTCTAAAAATTGTTTTATTATTTTTTAAAATATAATTAGTAGGCGCCTAACAGCGAGGTCTTTATCATCCACAGGAGTGAAGTGAGATGGAGCAACGACTATATGGAAGGACACGGGAAAATGTGAGCACCCAGAGAAAAATCTGCCGGTCAATGCTAACATCCGCCGCGTTCTCCCTCATGCGGAAAGCGGGAAGCCTCTGATAGAAGAATGGTTTGTAACGATTGTAGTGGTTATAGTTGGTGCGTTGTTCACTGAGCCCTTTCGAAACCCAAAGTCTTGCTTAGCTCATTTATGCCCGTTGAGTATCTTGCCATAACCCCACGTATAAACTAACATTTCCGTAAGCCTAATGGCAAGTATAGGCTGTTCACGGGTAATTGAGCACTTCTGAAACTAACGTATGAAAAATGTCACTCCTCCTACCTGCATACATCTTACGAGCACACTGAGTGTCATGCGTCCTGTAAAGTTGGTAACGATGGAGGAAGTAGATTCATGTTTTAATTAATGTTTAATTAAAATTGTTAGGCAAACGTTTTTGAATACTGAAATTATTTCTTTAGCATTCTGTATTTTTAAAGCATGTAACTGTAAGAATGATCAAATATTCTAAATATTTATTTTTCTAATAATGTCACAGTTTCACTTGACGGAAATGTGAATAATGAGACAAGGCTCATGGCAATGTTAATTTTACATATGGCGGAAGGATACGCAATGGGTATACAGGTAGATTTTAAGCAAGGCTTTTAAGAGTGCTCAGTTTAACGTGAACAGCCTGTATCAATGTTCCGGTCAAGCTTAAATTTAAAACTGCACTATGCTCTCGCCCGCAGTCAGAGTGATACATGGATGAAAGGAAGCTGGCGCTATTGGGAGAGACTGCCCTGCCCGAGAACACACACAGTGTAGAAATATTCTCTATGGTTGCAGACAGTTCTTTGGAAACTAGTTACCAAGATTTATTTCAAAATAAGTCATCCCCAGCTAAGGTATAGGGTTCGGATCCCGTGCAGGCTATTGTAAGCCACATCCCTGTGAGCCTTCTTGTATAAAAAAGGGGCCTTAATGGATATAATTAAGTAATGAGTAGGAAATTATTTTTTTAAAAGTTTTTTGTTGACCATGAAAAAAGTATTATAATCGACGCATGAAAATACTTGTCATTAGTATAAAGGTGATTTTAAATTCATGTGTAATTATTAAAGGACTGTAGAAGGAATAAAACGGCAGACTGCAGATACCAGTTGCGTAAGGTCCACTTCAATAGTTTCGATATTTAACGGCTGTTTGTCCACTGAAAGTTTAGAGTAAATGAAAACAAACGTCATGTCACTATTTTATCACACGATTTTGGCAGAACTTTTGGTAGCTATTTGTAAATCGTGAATCAACGTCAGGGACATGTTCAAAAGTCTAAAATAAAGTTACTTTACCTTTAGTCCACGGGAAAGACTAGAATGAAGTGTGCTTAAAGAAGAAATTGAGCGGGAATGTTGAATGTGTTGAGTTAAAAGCGAGTACCCCATTCGTTATACTCTGCCAGCTTATGAGCGATCCGTACTTAACGCTCTCCAAGAGTCCGAAAATGTTTTACGTAATTTTGCCGTATTTAATATTTTGTGACACGGTGCCAAACGGCATTATATATTGCGCCTTATATGAGACGCAATTATAAAATTATAAATTGCAAAATCACAGAATGGCAACTGTGTTGGGCGAAATTCGTGCGTGGTGCTCGACAGAGAGGATAGCGATGAACTTACGCGGTGCAGATCCCTGCAGCTAACACTCAAACTGACCAGATGTGCCATTGTAGTGCAGTCGCGCGCCTTCGATACTTTCCCACGTCACCTGGGACCCTTTGTACTTAGAAAATCATCTCCACCTGAACTATCCGCCCAGGGCAGTCCTGGAGCTGTTTAGCCGCTCTCAGAGTCGTTCCATTATCAAGAAGGAGTTTTCCTTTCAGACTCCTTCAGCTCATACCAAAGAGAAGCATGGTTACGGTACAAAAAAAGTACAAATTTGTAAAAACCAAAATTTTAAATTTACATCTTGTGCCAAACTTACTAGAAAATATTGCATCAATAATATGTTTGGCTACAGCTCAGAATAACGTTAGTGCAAACATTATTTCCTTAAAATGTATTATGTGATAAGCATGTAAACTAATTTTAAGTTTATCAGCGTGATTACTAGCTGCGTGATGATTTATCAGTGTGCTAGCTAGAAGATAAACCCTAACTTCAAGACAGCCGTTTGTCAGGTTTAAAAAAAAATGCTTCAAGGCATTCCTAGGGTTAAAGAAAAACTTAAACTAAAACTAAACAACGTTATTGGATAAGAAAAATTTTAAGTTTTGACGCTAAGTGAAAAGATAAGATCCTCATAATTATGCTATCCTGCCCTCGGTGGTGTGCTAGTAAACAGATGCACGCATGTGCGGCCTGGGGTTTCGCCCTGAAGCGCCTTCGCAACTACTGCCTGCTTTAATTCTACATCTTTCCATGTTTGCGGTTCTAATTAGATTAACGTATATAAATAATATGTATTTTTTTTATACGTTTTTACATACAGTAACACGTATTTTACTTTTGGCTATGAATTCTAATATGTTATTTCACGTGTTATTTTGTATTATCATTGCATAAATCACCGTGACTTCTCTTTTAAAAGCCTGCATAGCTGCAGGCCTATATAAATTTATATAAAAAGTAATAAATAAAGCTGATAAAATGTCGAATGCAATTTTTGTTAACTTCGTATTCTCATCAAATCACTGTTGGTAACATGTTACAAAACCGCAAATCATTCCCAAAATCATGAGAAAACATTTATAGGCACTTGAAGACTCTTCTACTCGGTCTCCCTGATAGGTACACATTTCCCGTCTGTTCTGTTAAGTGCTTCTGGTCACTCGTGTTGTGTCGAGCTCTCCGCTCGTAGCAGCGCGACTTGGCAAACTATCCGCGTCGTGGCGACGCCTCGGCCCCAGGGGCACTGCGAAGGAAAGGTGTCATCACGCCAGTACTGCAGTTGACCTCGCCTGGTGCTGGCAGTGGTGTGAAGGAGGGGTGTCATCACGCCAGTCCTGCAGTTGACCTCGCCTGGTGCTGGCAGTGTTGTGAAGGAGGGGTGTCATCACGCCAGTCCTGCAGTTGACCTCGCCTGGTGCTGGCAGTGTTGTGAAGGAGGGGTGTCATCACGCCAGTCCTGCAGTTGACCTCGCCTGGTGCTGGCAGTGTTGTGAAGGAGGGGTGTCATCACGCCAGTCCTGCAGTTGACCTCGCCTGGTGCTGGCAGTGTTGTGAAGGAGGGGTGTCATCACGCCAGTCCTGCAGTTGACCTCGCCTGGTGCTGGCAGTGTTGTGAAGGAGGGGTGTCATCACGCCAGTCCTGCAGTTGACCTCGCCTGGTGCTGGCAGTGTTGTGAAGGAGGGGTGTCATCACGCCAGTCCTGCAGTTGACCTCGCCTGGTGCTGGCAGTGTTGTGAAGGAGGGGTGTCATCACGCCAGTCCTGCAGTTGACCTCGCCTGGTGCTGGCAGTGTTGTGAAGGAGGGGTGTCATCACGCCAGTCCTGCAGTTGACCTCGCCTGGTGCTGGCAGTGTTGTGAAGGAGGGGTGTCATCACGCCAGTCCTGCAGTTGACCTCGCCTGGTGCTGGCAGTGTTGTGAAGGAGGGGTGTCATCACGCCAGTCCTGCAGTTGACCTCGCCTGGTGCTGGCAGTGTTGTGAAGGAGGGGTGTCATCACGCCAGTCCTGCAGTTGACCTCGCCTGGTGCTGGCAGTGTTGTGAAGGAGGGGTGTGATCACGCCAGTCCTGCAGTTGACCTCGCCTGGTGCTGGCAGTGTTGTGAAGGAGGGGTGTGATCACGCCAGTACTGCAGTTGACCTCGCCTGGTGCTGGCAGTGTTGTGAAGGAGTGGTGTCATCACGCCAGTTCTGCAGTTTACCTCGCCTGGCGCTGGCATGCAGCGCTTGGCTTGATGGAGGAGGTAAAGGAAGAGGAGTGATGAGACAGAGCGAGACATGTGTTGGATACCAAACAATTAATTATTTTATGATTGTACCAAACATTGTTCAACTTGCACGCAACGTATGTGATAACATTTTCCTTGAATAAAAAATTTTACACTTAGTGTTTTTTTTTAATAACTTGATGTGAAATACAAAATTTTCATGTTTTGCTGCAGCTATAATAACTAATTGAGTTGTACAATTGAAAACATTTACAACATAATCTGATGCCACTTGACATATATGTAATCATCAAATAATAGTTAATGTATTAAAACAATGTTAAAAATATGTAATTTATATTTTACATTTTTTTAATTATATAAATATATATATATATCACTCAGTAACCCACGGCAATTTGTTTACCTTGTAAATTTTGTCATTTGACAACTTAATTAGAATTTGTTATAATGACTGCGGCAAAACAGAAAAAAAATTGTATTTGACTTAAAATTATTCAAAAAATATGAAGTGCAAATTTTTTTATTCAAGGAATATGGCATCACATACAATGCGTAAAAGTTGAACAGTGTTTGGTAAAATTTAAAATTAATAATTTTTTACTATCCAACATCCTTAATCATTGCATATGTGGGTAAGGCAAGGCAAAGACACAGCTGCGACGAAGTGGAATTGGTGGTGGAGGATTTGAATATCTCGAGAAAACCCACCGGCCAACAGCACCGTCTGCCACGTTTTTCCGGGAATCGAGCTCGGTTCACCATGGTTGGAGGCGAATTGTCTGACCATTACACCACAGTGGTAAAACCTTATCATTGGGTTTGACGTGAAACAGTTGTGATGACAATCTAAAATACGACAGGACCTCTATACGATGGTTAGCCCGGAACCACTTGGCTATGCGGTGCTCATAGATATCATGGCGGGGACTTAGACACAGACGATATCTAATCAGGACTCCTCGCCACATGAGCGCAATATGGAAAAAAAAATTATATAATAATGGCGGCCTTCTGCCTAGGTCGCCAAATAATGTGCACAACTTCAGCACATAATATTTTATTTGCAAACTTAGGATAATTGGCATTTTTTTACGAATAGCAGCAGTTAGGAACAGATACATGTCAGTATACTCTATTGGCGGTATCTTCACACTTTTTTAATCAAACCTTTGAAAAATCTCCCCATGTATGACGTGCTTGGTGGTTTTCTAGTTATTTCATGTATCATAAACGTTTTATACCTTTGTTAGCATAAAAATGCCTTATTTATGGTTACATAACAGTTTAATTATATTTTATCTATAAATTATAATATTTAACNACCTTTGTTAGCATAAAAATGCCTTATTTATGGTTACATAACAGTTTAATTGTATTTAACTATAAATTATAATATTTAGCTTATAATTTATATGAATAAAACAGGGTGAAAATGTGTGTATTGGTAATGCTTACTAAGAAATAGTTAGCTTGCAAAATGTTATTATACTGAGTGCGCACGAATGCGGTGAGTTGTCCCTTTGGTGTTTTTTTTCTAGACTTAGTTAAGCTTTGTTTGCACGAGGCGGAAGAATACCCTAGAAGTAGAATTTTCAGCAGGGCTTCAGAAAAGTTGGAAGTAACCGTGAATGGGCTATATACCTACAAGTTTCAGTTTGGATATTTATTTGAAGCATTTTTTTTTTGCCGTGAGCGAAAATGGCTCAAACGGGCGTATTTGCAATCATTTCCATATACAAACTTTCAGGTACANGAAATAGTTAGCTTGCAAAATGTTATTATACTGAGTGCGCACGAATGCGGTGAGTTGTCCCTTTGGTGTTTTTTTCTAGACTTAGTTAAGCTTACAAACGTGCTCCGCCTTCTTATGGGATCTTCATCTTAAAAGTGCAGGGCTTCAGAAAAGTTGGAAGTTACCGTGAATGGGCTATATACCTACAAGTTTCAGTTTAGATATTTATTTGAAGCATTTTTTTTTGCCGTGAGCGAAAATGGCTCAAACGGGCGTATTTGCAATCATTTCCATATACAAACTTTCAGGTACANTAAGCTTTGTTTGCACGAGGCGGAAGAATACCCTAGAAGTAGAATTTTCAGCAGGGCTTCAGAAAAGTTGGAAGTAACCGTGAATGGGCTATATACCTACAAGTTTCAGTTTGGATATTTATTTGAAGCATTTTTTTTTTGCCGTGAGCGAAAATGGCTCAAACGGGCGTATTTGCAATCATTTCCATATACAAACTTTCAGGTACAGAATATTTTAAGTTCTATAAGAACGTTCGGCACCATGAAATGATGCGGTTATCCTTGAAATTCTCATACAACCTGGTGCGTAGCTGCTATGGTGAGGCATGTAATACACGTTCCTGGATCGACCTTAGCACTCCCTCCCTTCTAGTCTCCGTAAACACATCATTTACCTTCAGCCAGGTGGTCATATTAATGACTCCGCCTAGTGGGAAGTTCGGTTTTTGTAAATGCACCACAGTCGTCTCTACGCGCAATGCAATGAACTGGCGTGCAGTGATTTGGTTTTATAACTTTAAGCGAGCTTCTTGGACATTTTACTCACAAGAAATCGGTAAAAAAAAAAACTCACCGCAGTGTGCTATCCTAACTCAACACGCAGGCGGTTGGTGTGCGAGAAACCAATTTACATCCGCGGTAAGACGTCAAGTGCAGAACAACGCTTTGATGGCTGATACGCAGACTAGGAAACAGCCAATTGTGGTAATGAACAGATAGCAGCATGTATTATTTGTGGTATTAGTATTATATGGCAGTTGATCATAGGCAATCGAAAATAATGAAAGAAATGTAGATAGTCTTCCAGCGTGGCAGTGGAAAAGGTTAATTAACGCTAAATAAGGAGATAAATGATAATTGAAGAAGTGCTTCCGAAAATTGGAGAGGACGGAAAACTGACCGGCGTGTTAAGAGAAAGAAAAGAAAATATCTTGGTTGGGAGATACGTTGCGTATAAACGATCTACAACAGGAAATAATAGATAGAAAAGCAAAATGAAATAAAGTTAGGGGAAGAAAAAGTGCTAAAGCACTTTATTATCAGAGCCCCAGAAATTTCGCAAATCCATTCGGCATTGTTCTAAACTTCCAATATTCAATAAACGTCATCAATTACAATTTCTCTTTGGCCATTGCCACATAGTGGAAAACTCCTTTATTCCTTTTGAGTATGTTATACAGGGTTCGTTAACTTTATTGATATGTCTTTGTTATTGGATTAGACTTCTCCGAGGTGTATCAAAGAAACTGTGTTTCAATCGTACAGCTAAGCAAACGTAAAAGTTTTTTAAATTTAGCTCAGTGCCAAGAGAAACAGCGAAATTTCAAGGTATAAATGCAATGGGTTTTTAAACTACGTTTCAAAATTAAAACTGCGGTATCCATGGACTAACATAAACGATAAATCCTAGTAGCAAAATGTTTGGAACTTTCAGCTAGTATTTGTAAATTCAGATTAATGTTAGCAAAACAGCGCCAGGAGCCCGCAACTTCATGTACCTGCGTGCATAACAAGTTGCATACCACAAAGGCAAACAAAACTGGCGCGTCAAGCGGCGACCGTCTGTACATGGGCCACAATAGAAATACGTGCAGACCCTGCGTCGCCCATACTGCAGTTTGTGTGCTGTTGAAAATAAAATACAATCACTTCTAACAGCCTTTCCTACTCATTGCTACTCTCCCATTGTTCACGTAGTTTTCAACACACGTACTAACAAGCAACCACTAGCGGCGTCCACATAGTACCTCGTGTTTATTAGCAGGCGCTCTCCGCATGGTGCCCCTGTTCCTATCGCCTTCGGGATATGCAACTTGTTCTGCACGCCGGTACTTGAATTTGCGGACTCCCGGCGCTTATTTTCTAACGTCAGTTTCAATTAAACAATACTACATGAATTTTCCGAACATTTTGCTGCTCTGGGATTTGTTGTTTATATTACCACATATATGCCGTGGTTTGAATTCTGACTTGTATACCGGATGATTCGGAAGTGATGGTCAAAAACTTAGGGGACGAAACGTACAAATGAAGAGAAGCAAAAAAGGCCCATTAAACATGGATCCAAAAATTAACCGTTTACGAGATAATGTCTGCTGTGTGCTTGTTGGGGATCACTGAATACTAAGTACGAATGCCAACAAAAACAGCCACGCTTTGATTTAATATATAAATTACGTGACAGTGCGAGTCATACTGGTGGCTTCAACACCACAGAAATGTGATTGAACATACACAAAAGCAACGGTTTGGGTTGAACAACAATGACTTCTGTGGATACACAAGGTGCAGTACAGTATGAACATGTTAACTGAAGACGTTTACAGTAGGTGTTAAAAATGCTGACCATGCATTTGAATGTATTTTTCTGGTCATCTCTACAAAGACCCACAAATCCGCTCGAGCAATCTGAGGTCATTCTTCATTTGCAGTGAAGCCCGTGCAATCCGACGCTGCGATTCTTCAAGTTTGGCAATGCCTGCTGTATTGTAAACTAGGCTTTTGGCATAACCCCATACACAAAAATCCAATGGATTTAAATCTGATGATCTAGGAGGCCACTGTAGAGGTCCTCCTCTACCTATCCACCGGTCACCATAGCGTCTGTTTAGATACCGTCTTACACGTAGAAGGAAATGTGCTGGTGCACCATCGTGCATAAATCACATCCGCTGGTATTGCTGCAATGGCACATCGTCGAACAACGTTGGAGGATCGTCCCGTAGTAAGCACAGGTACCGTTCTCCATTTAGCCTCTGTGGTAGAAAATGTGGTTCATTTAGACTGCCAGTGAGTATTCCTACCCAGACATTGAATGAGAACGTTTGTTGATGTCGTGTCTGATTCACTGCATTAGGATTGACTGCGGCCCACACGTGACAGTTGTGGAAATTAAAAATGCCATCTCGGGTAAACACAGCTTCGTCTGTAAACACATTGTTTAAAAACTGGCGGTCTAGAACTCGCTGGTGTTGTATCTGCTGGTATAAATTCACTCTGGGAAGGAAGTATGTGTTCTTGAGACTTTTCACACGTTGGATATCGTACGAGTACAGTAACTGGCGATGTAAGATTCGTCATACACTGCTTGCGCTTATTCCCTCTTGCATAGCCACCCTCCTAGTCGAAGTTCATGGGTTAACATCTACACATTCCAACACACGTCCCTCTACATCAGGAGCTATGGAGCTCAGTCTACTGAGTAGTTTCTCGTGTGCGAAGGACCCATTTTCTCTAAGGTGTTGACGGATCCTGATGAATGTTCGCCCGTCGGGATGCCTTCTGTGAGGAAACACTTCTGCATACATCCGCGCAGACTCCAGTGCATTACCGTTGGATTTGCCGTGCATGAAGTGAATATCTGTGTACTCTACGTTGCTGTAATATTGGTTCATGTTTACAACACCTTCGCACAAGTAAACCACGCTTCTGTACGCACTGTTGCACAGACATTTTATGCACAATGTACATAGCCAACACGTTCACGACACACTGTGTTGTGTAGTACTAAGGTTCACGCGATACGAAAGGGGCTGGATAGCGGATGGGGAAGAGGGCGGTTTATTACGGGCATGTCGTTGCCACTGTAAACAAAACATTGCCGCATTACACTATCCAGGTGCTCGGAGTTCACTGGAGGTCCAATCAGCACACACAAATGCTATTATCTCGTAAACGGTTAATTTCCGGACCAATGTTTACTGGGCCTTTTTCGCTTCTTTTCATTTGTACTTCTCATCCCTACGTTTTTGACCACCACTTCTGAAACACGGCAATGACTGGCCCGGCTTCATGCATGCTGACCTTTCCAGATTTTGGCGGACTGCTGACCAGCCGATATGCCTGTGTGTCCCGTCGGACGCTAACGAGCCCTAGCTCGAAAGGGGATAATATTATGTTGCGTGGAGGTTTCGATGCAGCTTTGTCACCCGCGACGTGCCACTAAGGCGAGGCGCAAGTTGAGCCGCAGGGTGACGCAGGCCACGCAGGGTGACGCAGGATCGGAATGAACTGCGCGCAGGGAGAGCGAACGTTGGTAACGCAGTTCTATCGGCACAGCGTGCCTGTGACGTTGTGTCTACATAATAATTATGTGCGCGATGACTGCATTGTATATTAATTCTTTACTAAGTTCAGAATCCGATTCCGAAGATTTAAACGAAGACGAAATTATTGCAACATTATTTCGTAAAAAACTTTCGAAAAGCAGTTATTTAAAGAAAAGAAAAACCCACGGCGAATTCGTCCTTCAGGATGAATTTTCTGATGAAAAATATAAGAATTATTATCGTGTAACCCGTGAACAGTTTTCTGAATTGCATGGATTCATCAAGGAGTCAATAGATGCTGAAGGGTGCAATGCGTCAAGGCCTATCGGAACTCAAGAAAAACTAGCTGTTTTTTTAAGGTAAAAATTTATTCATTGCATACAACGTAAAAAAATATGCCTCCCAGCCCAAGTATAATGTTGTTAGAAAAGTAACACAAATAAAATATTTAAGAAAGTATAATAAAAAATGTTAAAACAAATAAAATATTTAAGCAAGTATATTAAAAAAAGTTTAAAACAAATAAAATATAACTATTTAGTGTTCAGAAAATCCACTTATGAACTTGGCTATGTTTTCTTCTGGGACNTAGTGAAAATTGTAAAAGCAGCTTGCGTGTTGCACAACTACTTGAGAAATTCTCCTGTCTTGCAAACTGGAGGTGACCTCATCGAACTGGATTTGCCACAGTGCCAATTACGTCCACTGCATCAAACCAATGCCCGAAGTGGTTCTCAAGCTTTTTTGGTTCGTCAAAATTTCACGGAATACTTTAATTCACCAGTAGGAATTGTCCCCTGGCAGAGGAATTGCGTATTGAAAGGAAAGTACTGACCATACGTATGTGAAAGGTTGTGCAAACAAAACAATTGTTAATACGATGTTCATTTGAAGTTGACAAAAACAAATTGCATCAGCTATAAACTGATGAAGAGGGTAGTTATTTTAATAAATTTACGGTATGAATAAATGTATTAGTGTAATTGAATGTGTACTGTACTTAGTAATCAAATGTTTGTATTTAATATATCAAGTAAAAAAAAAATAAACAATGTATAAAAACTTACCAGTTTGCATTCCAATCTCTTTCGCAACTTGGTCCCAAATCACAGATTTTAATTTAATTTTAACATAATCTTCATGTGAGGTGTTGTACAATATTGTTCTCCCTCGAACTGCCTCAATGAGTTTCTCCTCCATCGTGGAAAAGCAGAGTTTGTCCTAGTCACGAGGCGAGAACTGCGGCACACCAGGGCGAGAACTGCGGCACGGACACAGACCTTCGCAGGGTCACGGCGCGCAGGTACTGCGTCACGTCACCCTGCCTACCAACATCCATTGTTGTATTCATTTCCCTGTTTCACAGAAACTCACGGTGAGTCACCTCACGTCACCTCACGGAACTGCGTCTCAACTTGCGCCCGGCCTAAGGGCCGTCGCGCTATACACAGCATAGTGGCGTCGCCCGAGTGTCGTGTTTCCCAGGGGCTCTGCCCCCTAGCCCCGCAACAGCAGTAAGGAGCAAGGTGGAAGTCATTGCCATATGAAGTAGAATTTCGCGGGTTCATTGATATGAAGGCTAGACTTTACATTTCTCTGTAAACTCGAGTGTCAGATATAAAAGTATAATACTGTGCCAACAGTATTAATGTTCCAAGTACAGTAATTCTAACTAATGTTGCTGTTATTGTAATATACTGTTATGATATTAATGTAAATGTAATATGAAGTATTTTTGTAGCAGCGTTACCTCTTTACTGTACTGTCAACATTAAGGTGGTGTTTATGCAGAGGCAAAATTTTTTTTTTGTGTTTAACTTGTGTTAACATTTGCGTAAATTTTTTTTTCTTGTATTAACTTTCGTTTAAAACAACGTTCCGATGTAAAATAAATAAAGTGCAATTTTTTTTCCAGATTAATATATGTTACCTCTGAAGAAAAAATAATCCTTGGCGAGGGGGCGGGGGAGGGGGGTTATAATTGACTGCGCGCTTTGTGTGCATGACGACCTCCACTTCATAATATCCATCGTCCTACCAAGTATTCTATTTTAACATGCCTGATGACAGCGTTTCATATTGTGCGTATTCTACAACATATAGCTACAAACTCCTGTACCTCGTTATGTGGAAATACGTTATGTTCTAGAAATACACGCTTATATGGCACACGTAAACTGCTTAGCGAGGTTTAAAAGCTGATCTATAAGTCACATTTAGTTCTCATTTTATGCTTTAAAATTTAAATAAAGTGGTTTCATTTTACGAGGTTATCGCTGTTCACTAGCATACACCTGTCAAGTCAGTATAAACTACTGTTGGCTGAACATTACTTTAATGTCGTGGTAACACAAATATTTAGTTCTACCTGCTATTTTTTTAGCGTAATACAACATTTGGCTGCAGCAACACTATTTAGAGGCATTGTTAAAATTAATACTTCAACAGTACATTTGCATTAAATTAATATAATATTGTGTAAATGGTTAATATTGTTTCTTTTATCACAAAATTATTAATTTTACTACAACGTGTACGATGAAAGAGATGGCTTAGTAGTAATATTTCGTTGCAAAAACATTAAAATTTTTTCCTGTGGTCATTAACACACGCCTAAGTAAATACTTTATGGCCTCTTATTTTGCAGGTCCGTGCTTCCATCCTACCAGACCAATTCTTGGTTGTAGGATTAATAGGGTCACATGTTTTTTTTTTGCGAAAAAAACCGCAGGGTAAACTATCATATCCTACGCGCATGCGCACACCTGCAGCTTTGCCTTGGTTATTGGCCGCTTGTCTTTGCAAGAAGCGGATACTAACTGCATTATCTTTGAGTACAGTTAGTAGCGGAATATTTTCGAAAAAGAGCACTAACTACTTTACGAAACAGGTGTCATCATCCTTATCTACATCATAATTTGCATTAAGGGTATTTCGATGAACTTTCCGAGGATAATATTTTCTGGTGCGGTATCGTCTTCGTACCATGTTGAATTTTGCCCTAAGGATGTTCACTCACTGCCATGTTCACTCACTGCCACGGATCTTCAGAAAATGATTTAGTACAACTGGCAATTTGCATATCATTGGCCACGTAGAGCTTGTGCACAATGCATAAATGTCAATAAAGTTTGTTTGACCGAAATCGGTTCACTGGTTCTCATTTTATGTTTCAAGGTTATAGACTTGGAAAATTTCTGACGCGTGTGTCATGCTATATATACAGCATTACATATAGTGTGACGGAATTTACCTTTCCCCAGGTTAAATTTAACATTGGAGATAACACATTGCGGCTGGGAGTTCGTATCTGTTGTTTGTTTAGCTTATCTCTTTTCTGGGATTTCACATTCCAGTGCTGTACTCGTGTTATCTATTATGACGTAGTAGGCTTATCCGTTGCATGCTTGTAGAAGCTTAATAATTTGCTCATGCGCCTTTGCGTGAAAGAGACGTACATATACACCTCTCATGCGCCTTGCACCAAACTAGTGCCTAAGTGTTATGATGGTGCAGCTAAAATGAAATTAAGTCAACTGTGAAAACGAGCACGTTCCCCTTATTTAAACTTCTAACCAAGAAAATTCGAAGGCCTATATTTCAGTAACGTGAAATGATAACTAACATGAAGTATAAAATTTATAACAGTCAGTACAATTAAGTAACCTAAATTCCAGAGCAGAAACAATGTTAATACAACGGACATAAATCAAAATGACAATGGTATTACTTAGACTTTTAAAATAATTAATTTAAAAATTACGTTAAAAATTTATTAAAAATTAATTGATAATTTTAATGAATTACTTATGTGCCTATAAATGGGAAGGTTTTCAAAATTAGGTTATTCGCACACTAGATTGTCTGATGTAAGGAAATTCGTAAACAAATTAAGATAATAATTATGATGTTAGATATACATACAAACATAATAGTGATCGTATACCGAGCTCTGTATATTGTTACAATTTGGGCAGTCAAGTCACTCAAATTCCGTTGATTTTTCCGACTGTATTGGCAGGCATATAGATAGGGAGGCTACCTACAAATAACTCAAGAACTAGGTGGATTTTGCTCAGTTTTCAAGGAAACTAATATTATCTGTGTTAAATATCAGCCTTGCACAACAACCAGTTACATAAATGTTTGCATTAGTTTAAAAATACATATCCAGTCACTATCCTTATTTTGTTATTTATTAAATATAATGATCGGGACAACACGCTATTAAGAATTTTGATTTTGTTACACTCGTGATACTGTCGACTGATGTATTTTGTACTCATCACACGAATCCGGCCAGACACCTTCAAAGGAGATCTTCTGTCATTCGCCGGTCAGTTTGCAAAAATACGCCGGTTTTCCTGTGCCTTCTACTTTAGAAAACATCGCCCTGGTGTCGACTCGGTTACTGGGGCAGCAGCATTTTCCTAATGTGTCTCTTGCGTGTCGCAACTCCGACTCCTGCGGAAGGTGGCCTAATTGTTTGAAACGTCGGTTCGCTGTCTGATTGAAACCGCAAGGAATACGGTGGGGAAACTTACGTTGAAAAGCCACGAGTGGCTTCCGTAACAATATGCTCAGTTAACCGCAGGTCATAGACAGGTTCACATAGGCTGTTTGTAGCGAACTGTGCTTGAAAGCCCTGCTTAGTATCTATTTGTTTACAGATCGTGTATTCTTCCGCCTGATGCGAAAATAACATTGCCCCGGGCCTGATCACTTTGTTCATGCGTCGGTCAAGTGAAACTGTAAAATTATTTAAAAAAGTAAATATTTTATAAATTTTGTTTATTCTTAAACTTGTATGCATTAAAAAAATCAGAAAGCAAAAGAAACCATTTTATTATTCACGATTTTTTACCAAACATTTTAAATTTAATGTAAAGACACGGAACTACTTTCCCTGCGTCGTTGCCAACTTCACTGGACGCATGCTGGCCAGCGCGCACAGCAGGGTGGAACCCTGACATTTTGCAGAGGTTGATTTGAAAAGAGCTCGGTTAACCGTAAGCTGCCTTAAGTAAAGAACTGCTTCGGCATTTACCTGGAATAGGGCGGAGATGCACTTGGAGAAACCTATCCCCCACAGTGTAGACGGCTGGGATGGAACTCAGACGTCCACGAATACGAGTCGAACACGCCACCGCTTGATCTAACACGTTCGGTCACGAACTACGTACGAGGTTCGCGTGTCCAGAGCTCGTTCACTTGAAAAATCACAGAGGATGTCCTTAGGACAGACTGACTCCTGATAGAACGTGAGGAGAACAACAGGGTTAGATGCGACTGAGAATTCGAAGGTACTTAGTAAAATTCAGCAAATCCTTTCCATATTTATGTACAACACTATTATTTTCGTTCACGTTATATATATAGAATCATTAGGCTATTATTGAATTAAACATTTTGCACTCGCGTTTAGTCCGAACAATTGACTGCAAAAAGGCTTTTATAGAAAAATGTGAATATTTGCAGTAACGTCTTAACATAACTTCCAGAAGAGTTTTCAAATATATAAAACTTTCTTATTACAAATAGTTCAATATTTGTGCGTTGTGAAAATAAAACTGATAATTTAACAGGCAGTACCTTTGTCCGTTGCAGTTCGTAGGGAAAACGGGCACGTTTTATATTCTATTAGCGGTTTTTTTCTTACACTTTTTTAATCAAACATTTGAAAAATCACTCCATGTATGACGTGCTTGGTTATTTCCTAAATATGGCATGTATCACCATCGTTTTACACTTCTGTTAACATAAAAATACCTTATTTTTGGTTAAATTGAACTTATACTTGTATTATATGTACAAATTATAATATTTCATTAATAATAAATGTGAATGGAAACAGTGGAAAAATAGGTGTGTTGGTAATGACTAATAAAAAAAGTACTTCTTATGAAAAATATTATTACACTGAATGCGCACGAATGCGGTGCGCTGTCCCTTTGGTGAAATTTTTTAGACTTGGTTAAGCTTTGTTTGCATGAGGCGAAGGGATATCTTGGAAGTACAATTTTGGCAGGGCTTCAGAAAAGTGGGAAGTAACCGTGAATGGACTATATCAATATCACCTGTTGTGATGCGTTGTATAAATGTCACATCGACGTCTGCGTTGTCAATTACGGCCCTAATGGGATCATCCTCTCTTAAGGCTAGATATGTCAAAGCACAGAATTAGAGNAAAAAAAAAAGGGGGGGGGGGGAATTTGAGGGTTTTAAAACCCCTCCCATTTTCTGACTCTAGGGTTGTCAACACATATAGTATTAAAATTATAACTGTGGTGCATTTTATTTGTAATGTGAAGTTAATTTTCCTCTTAGCATTTGTCACTTCAGTCACCGTAAACCACCACCATTCCCAGCCTTGAGAAATTCAATTTCTGGCTAAGCCATTGCGCAGCACGCCATGTGTATGCCATAACCTATGAAGGAACAACACCTGTATTCTACACGATAACGCTTCCGCGCATCGCTCCGTCCTTGTGCAGAATGAGCGGACCGGCGCCAAGCGCGGAGATATTGCCTCATCCTGCGTTCACCCCAGACATATACGATCATGCGATTTCTTCCTTCTCTGGGCGGCGTTCCAAAACGTCACTCCGAGATTAGAGTAAAGTAACGGAGAGTAACAGCCGAGGAAAGAAAGCGTAAATACGGTTTTGGAACGAGCATGATACAAATAGCATGCTTTGCTTACAAATATGTAATGATTAATAAAACAATGTATATCACTTTCGAAAAATTCTTTCTTTTCCAAAGGAATAACTTATATACATTAACAGCTTTACTAACTATAGGTTAATAATAAACATTACATCTACAAATGTAACCTAAATATATGGTAACTTTTAAACAAAAAAAACTAACAATTTATTACTCGTCATTTGTAATTTTCCCGTGTGTGTTTGTAACCAGAATGTCCACATTTCCTCTCAGTTTCTTTACTTCTCCCAAACTTCCCACCATTTTCAGCTTACCCTTCGTTACTCGTTGAAATAGTGGGCGTAAAAATTTTACCCCTGGCAAGATGCTCAGAGTAATTACTCTGCCGTTTTGGGACACTGCCAAGAGAAAGTAAAACAGGTACTCAAAGTGTTTTGGGACATCCAAAGAGAAAAGTTTACCCGCACAGAGTAACGTTTTGGAACGCCACCCTGGCGCGTGGAACAACAGCTTCGTCGTCGACGTTTCCGATCACCCGAAGGACGTCATCGCTGCGTCCACGCAGGCGCGACACGCCATTCCGAAATGCGCCTGTGCTTCCAGTGATAGCAACAGTAAAGCCTGACGTTACTTCAAAAACTTCCTGACTCCAGTGGCATATATCCATTTTTTTTTTCCGCTTCTGTCCCGCGAGTGTACACGGAGGGAAACGTATCAAAAACTCCATTATGCGGTTTAATGAGGTGGGCGGAAGGGTGGGAGGGAGTAGGGGTTTCCACGCACCCCTGTCCACACTTTTCCCCCCCTCCCTTTTTCCATCCCGGTGAAGCACCGTGTCATGTCCCGGCAACATCTCTGACCGACCCCTCCCACCTCGTCGCGCCAAAACCCCCCCGGACAAGCGGGTGCACGCCCCGCACTCCAGCGCGCCGGGATTTACATTTTACAGCGTTCATTACGGAATTAATTAAATTGGTTCGAGCGCGGCCGGAACAGCAGCGCGGGAGCGTCGCGCGACCCGCCGCGGCGGCGGCCGAACAAGGCGCC
>NQII01004174.1:62870-115206 GCA_002778355.1 Clitarchus hookeri
GAACAAGGCGCCTTCATTATGACGCCGCGTCGCGCCGGGAAACGGACGTACATGCACCCCGCGCAACAGGATACCTAAAGCCCGGTACACGCTGTCCGTAACTCCGCGCTTGATCCCACGTTCTTAATCCGCTCACAAACCCGTTTTAATTTATGGCCGCAGGTACGTAGCAAATGTGTGATGTTTTCTTCCGTGCTGTAATTACGCTGACACAACACTTGCTTGGTCATCGCAGCCGCTGAGCTGTGGGGCTTTGTGTCCCGGGGATAATGATAAGAACAGGGAAGGTAAATTTACGCGGGCTATATGACCTGTAGGTATTTTTTGCAGAAATATTCAACTTCTAGTTACACGCCAAAGAACTTTAGCTCACATCCACTTTCATGATAGGATGATTTTAATTGCCACGCGTTTTAGGCGCACCTGCCCACGAATCACGGACGTTGAGTCCCGAAGTAACCTAATTCTGATTGGTCCGGTCAAGAGAGAAAACCTCTTCTCACGGATACACACGGCCAGTGGCGAAAGGAGAGTTGCAAATGTGCATGTATATGAAGTCTTGCCTGAGCGTAAAGCTTTTCTCGGGAAACAAGCGGACTTACCTGTAGGCTGGACTCGAGTCTCGACTGAACTGAGAAAAAGATTTTAATCGAATCAAACAAAGTTTGTTCGATGCAATCAAATTAATTGTTTGTTTTGGGGCAGTAAAATATTTTGTTGTAGAAACAATTGTTTCTTGTTCTTATTTGGTTCCCCCAAACTAAGACTTGTTTGGTGCAATTACATATATTTGTTTGGCTCTACGTACATCAAACAGTTTCGGCTAATGTGAAAGAAGTTATAGCCCGAACGGGATTCGAACCTAGACCTCTGCGCCCGGAGCGCTACGTCCTAGCAACCTCAGCTAATGTAACGACTGAAGAAATTGGAACGTTTTTAAATACACACAGCATTTCAAATACTGGACAACGTGCGTGAATAAATATTTAAAGTTTTATAATTTCATAGTTTAGTTTCGTGTTGAACTTGTTTCATTGTGATGTTTATACCATTATTAAGCACGAATAAATGTGCTAAGAAACACTGTTAATACCCTAACAGTCACAAAAAAATAAAATCACTGGAGCTGTATTTTCGAACGGAGGCAATCAAGTGAATGGCGAAACAAATATAAACAGTCGAATAAAATAAATATTTTGTTAACAGTCAAATTTATTTTAGTTCCATACAGAGATTTTGTAAATTAAAATGTGTATTTTGTTAGATCAACATTATTAATTTGGTTGCTTTTCAACTTTGTTTACTAAACAAAACATTTTGTTAGGGGAACAAAATAAGTAGATGGAAAAAGCTGATTCCCCTGCTGGGGCTTGGGACTGGGGACGTGAGGATGGGCCGGCGGCCATCTTGGATAACGTTATGCCGCCCTTTCCCCCCTCAAAATTTCCATATTTTCCCTCAAAAACGGCCAAAATCGCCTGAAGCTATAGTCACCAAATTCATATAATTGGCATCACCTCCGATGACAAACAGGGTGGAAGGTCAAGTAAACTTAAGACCTCCTATAAGCATATTTGCCCGACATTTCCCACCCACTGAAGATATGGACACTAAATTCATATAACAGGCATCGCTCCCGAAATCGAACAGGACAGTGAGGTCAATTATGCTTTAAGAATTCCTATAAGCATAGAGGTCTGGAAATTCCTACTTACTAAAGCAACAGCCATCACATTCATATCACAGGCACTACTTCCGACTGTAATCCAGAAGATAAGGACAAGTCCTTAAGCCCTATTTTAAGCATAGTTGGCAGTATTTCCGAAACAATGAAGTTCGGGAACATGTAACAGCCGTACACATATGCAAAGAAAATAAAGGTATACATACAAGTGCGTCTCAAAGTAACCGATGTATGTAGGAGTGTAGGGTCTCAAATAGCACACATATACGCATTTACCAACCAATGCATATTGCTCGAGCATCGAGCACTGTATGTTATGTTAGGCGAAAAAATTTCCACTGTGAAGTGTGGGAACGATAAGGACAACACTGCTACCCATCGATGCAAACATACATAAAAATAACATGCAAAGGAAAACAATTATAATCACTTACCAACCATTGCAATCACATATTACACATGAGTCCAGTACTGTACACTGAGTTAGACAATGCTAGAATAGACCAGGCCATCCTGGTTAGTACAACAGAATAGCAAACGACTCCCATAAGAAAAGATTAAAACGAAATCGTCAAATTCAGAGTACAGCCAACACTTACATCACTAGCTGCAGAATGTATCCGACCCGACCGACATTGTGCGATCAACTAACATCATGAGAATCTGTAAGGCAGCCCAGGTGGTCGGCCGGCGGTGCGAGCACCACGCAGGTCCCTGCAAGTCGAAGGGAAGGCACATAATGCTAGCCAAGAGAGGCGCGACTGGCTCCAGGGTGGCAGACCGGTCGAGTCCCACATGCAATTACTTCGTTTTAAGAGGGGAATCCAGTTATACTTTACAATATAACCATTTATTACATTTTAAATATTATATACATGTACTTATTTGAATGTATGCCATTTACAGTGCTAGAACTGTAAGTACAGTATGAAACGAATTAGCCATAAATCGCTCGCCACAAATTTTTATTAATTTAGGAATATCATTAGATGTACGAATTTTGTAATGACGAGTAAGGAGGCGTCGCAACACACATACATTTCAACTATGTATGCAGTCTGCTATTAGAAGACCCAAAACATAAAGCGAAGAGGTTCACCTTACCTAAAAAAAAACTGGTGTAGCAGTTTTATACACAGAAGACCTGGAAACCCAGAATCCATCTCGTAGCAACGATGTGAACTCAACAGAAGCACAGACCACAAAGACTATCCTGCCTTGTCATGCATGGTATACATGACTGACCAAGAAAGCAACTCGCCACTTACAATTATTGTAATTACACCACCCTTGACAATACATTTATGTAAACTTCAGAATGATAAGCATACTTAATTTTTACATATGCTTTTGAAATTTTCAAGGAAATATCTCATGTACCCTATCGGCGCTGGAGACAGTGAACCATCCTTGAAAATAAGGCATCGCAGGTTCAATCCCCTAGAGTGACCAATCATTTCACATTTAGAAACACAACATGATATGCAATTAAAACTTCTGTGTTATGTGTATATGTTTAAGTATCGAACACATTATGCAACAATTGTAATTAACTATATTTCCAACAAATATTTTGTACGTTACTGTACTGTACTCCATGTATGTCCATTCCAAATTCTTGCAGCCTACCAGCCATTTATAAATACGTAACAAGCAGGTCACACTGCGACAACCCGAAATGGTCAATACAAACTGTCATGTAATGGTAATGGTATACAAGCATACATTGTGTAAAAAATGGTTCTCACTTCGTCGTCCAACAATGTTGGAAAGCAGATCATTAAGACTACATTCATCTACCGTGATCGCGTATGCAGTTACAATATGAAGACGGAATCATTAGTTGAAGACTTACCATCTGTAACACTGACTGCATCGCCAACAGCAAGGGACTCTGGAGATTCGCTCCTTACATCACGACGACATGAAAGTAGTCATTGCATGTTCGCCCGCAGTGATAGTCTGAATATACATAAAAAGAAGTGCAAAGACAATGTTTGTTGTTCATCAGGAAGTGAATGGAATTATGGTAGCAAGACTACTACTTGCAGCCTACCAGACATTTATAAACACACAGCAGTAGGTACATTTCTTAGACTAAAAGAATTTTAAAAATTAAACAAATAATTTGTGTATTTTTGTGTATTTATTCCTTTTCTTAAACAAATCACACACTAAAAAATATATATAATTCAATAAAGCCTCTAGCTCTGAGTTAATCAATAAACGAATTTATATCTTCACTGAAAGAAAGACATCCACTCCTTTGCATTGCAACCAACACCTGCAGTCTATCAATCAGGTCATTGGGGTCTTCAGAAAATAAGTAGCTATACATCCTACCACTCTTCGCAGAAGGTTCACGATACATGTCTGCATGCATGTTCTTCCGTGGTGAGTAGGTTGCGAGATACCTCTGGGCCAGAGTACAGGGTTCAAATCTGCGTTTCTTCTGCCCCAACTTCAAGTAGTCCTTATCCTCAGCAACGCATTTAAAATTTTGCTTTGCAAATGATGGCACTTCATCATCAGTAGAATATCCACCTTTCACATCATCACCAGAAGACTTGGAGGTCACACTTTCGTTCTCGATGTTCTGGACGTCCATGCTAGCGGTGCATGTTTGTAGTTCACAACTTCGGACTATTTGTATGGCTCGCACTCTTCTTTGTAAATGTCTGCAACACTAGTATTTCCCTCTTCACACACTGTTTTGGAGCACGATGCAGGTCCGGGTAATGTTATGGGCTCTCGAACCAGCATTCGTTTACAGGACGAATCAGCAGGAATGCTAGCCATAGCCTTGTCGTGTGCCAATAAGTTCAATACATGCTGTCTCGTGCCAAGCAAAGGTGCGTTACCTTTACATGTACCAGTATGTATCTTTAGATTATCGCTTATACTAAATGCTGTCCCACTGTTAGTACGTGGTAGTGTTTTGGAGGTCAGTCCTTATGAACGTTCGCTTTTATCATGTCGACGAGCATGGCAGCTTTTGCTGAAAATTTCTTCACAGGATCAACACTGTTTTTCCTAGTAATTTTACAGCCGTGGAAGAAGGTACATCCATAGAGGTAAGCTCTACAGCAGGCTTCGTACAATAATCAGCAAATTCATGCAAAAAAAAACTGAAGTTCTTACCACAGTACCAGCACGGGTATATCCTGGGTCTAGCTTTTGCACTATAAACATAGTTGCTAACACATTTCATCATCGAGATTTAAGCGTTGTTTTTTACCGTTAATTTTATCTAGTTATTTAATCACATTACCATACAGGCACATCCTCAACAGTTTCTTCCAGAGAAGTTCTTCGCCCAGCTGGAACTCAGGATCACACTTAAAGCAGACAACCATCAAATAACCCCTGCCCTCATTCTTTCAACTGAAGAGTGCTAGTCCAGCAATAGGTTCAATGTATTCTGTCTCGAGTCAAGAGAAGGTGCGTTACCTTTACACGTACAAGTGTGCCTCTTTAAATTATAGCTTCTACCGAATTGTTGCACCGCACATATCACATGTTAGTATTATGGAGGTCGGTTTCTTCGAACATACACTCTTTCATGGTGTCGTGCACTGCAACTCTTACTGAAGGTCTTGACACAGTGTCGTCACTGTTTTCCATGCAATTATAGATATATCGGCGAAGGTTTGCATGTAGTCGTACACACCATACTCGATTTCAGAATGCTGACCCTTCAGTGCTGACCCTTCACTGCTGTCCCCACAGTGCCGACCCATTACTACCAACTCCTCAGTGCTGCCTTCATGCAGTACCGACGCCGCGCAGTTCTGTTTAACAATCGGACAGTTTTCCATGACTGCAATAATTTATATCACCATCCCAGAAGGTTGAATACGAAACTATGCTGTAATTCTCTGTAGTGGCGTAGAGGGAAATCAGTATGTGCCTATTTGCTAAGTGGATAGTACCCACTTGTTCTCAGATCTAGATGATTTACTGAAGCCAGTGTCCAACTCTAACCCTTGCTAACCATTTCTTCTTCCTCTTGACATAACTTGTGTATACTATCAACAACATAGCTTTCTATTGCAGATGCTTGACAAACAGCTCCATTCGAGGTCTTGAAGGCTCTGGTACAATATTCACCATCGTGGGGCTCTGGTTTCGTATAGCTACAGCCCAGCCACATATATTTGACAGCAGCAACATGTTTTTCTACCTCATCGATAAGTTGATTTATTGTATTAGTTTTCATACTTGTCACGAAAGAGCAAACATATTTCGGTGTAATTATCATATTCGGTGCAACATAATCTTTTAGAAGCCCCCTCAATGCACATTGCTTCAGGAAAAAGCCATTAACATTAGGCTTTGGATCGCAGAGTACTTACTTAGGCTGTTTTGTACAATCAGATGATGATGATGATATTGTTGATGTAGCAGGTGTAATATCCTATGTACTATTATTGGCTGCTTGTGAGCAATTTTGCGACTTAGTTTCAAATGTATATTTAAATCGTCAACATGTGCATACATGCTTCGACACTTATCACATCGATATGTTATTCGAACGGTGCTCCTCACTCAAGTACGTTTTTCATGTCTCCTTGCGTCGTACGCATATGTAAACATCTTGTCACAATAGTTGCACGGATGTCTTGGCGGGAGCAAAGAAGGTTCTCAACATTTGTAGATGAACTGTCACATTTATCTGGTAATGTCGCTTGGCAGATAGTGCAGGGAGGCCCTTACACGTCGCAAGATGTATTTTCAAGTTGCTACGACATCCAAACTACGATTTACACTTTTCACATGTGAACATAGTACGTCCTGTGTTCTGACGACAACCAGCTTCATGCTGACTGCAGTTATTTATAATAGAAAAGGTCTTTTTACAGCAGCGACACAAATAGCTTTCCTGAATATTTTCCATCTTCGAAGAAGAGCACGTTCTCCATAGCCGCTGTTCACTCTTCGCGACCTGAATAGCACTGAGCCGGCTAGCCTATTATGTCTTGTTTTAAACCACCTCAATGCAGCATCAGCCTAACACGACGGCTGGGAAACCACGTCCAACACATGAAACCACTCCATATATGAAAAATTAATTCACATGGTACAGTAAATAAGAAAGGACCAACATATATGCAAGTGCGCTGCGAGCACGACGTATCGAACCATCACTATAAAAAATACCTGATAGTTACACAGTCCATAATAGTGATATCAATGTTGCCATTGTGTCGAGAATTTTAGTAAAATGCTTGAATGCTCGACAACAGGAAAACAGCATATGTTCACAAGGACAAGCCTAAATAATAATTCTACAATATGTCAAGTGCAGTACACAATTTACCAGCGGTGATAATTTGAAGACACGTTACACGATGTGTAAAGGCTGTGTTCCTTTGCTTGCCACTAAACATCGTGCATTTAAACCATTGGTCATGAACGAGACAACGACACTGCAACATATTGATGAACAGTTATAAAAAAATAAATGTAAAGGAAAATACTTATAAATACTTACCAACCGATACATATTGCGTGAGCAACGAACGCCGTACGCTATGTTAGGCCAAAATAATTACCGTCGCGAAGAATGGGAGCGACAAGGTCGACACTGCTATACACTGATATCAGCAGACACAAAAAAAGAGGGAAATAGTTATAATCACCTACCAACCAACACGTATTGCACAAGCGGCGAGCACTCTACATAGCATCAGTTGTTGCTAGACAAGACCATGCATCTGTAAACTGACACAGTAGCCTTGGTTATTACAGCAGATAGCGAACGATTTTCCCCACATACACCTTCCGACCGAGCTATGCTACAGAACATAGGCACACGAATTCCACTACCAACCAACGCATAATGTGTAAGCATCGAGCAACATACGTCACATTAGANAAAAAAAAAAAAAAAAAAAACCGATTTCTTACGAACCGATCGGAAAGAAACCATTAAATTCTGATTTGAGCCAACACTCACAACCCGCATCGCCAGCGGTGGAACGCGCCCACCCTGTCTGACATTTTGTGATAAACTAACATCTCGAGAATCTGCAAGGTAGCCAGGTGGTCGACCGACGGTGTAGGCACTGTGCAGGTCTCAACGAGTCGAAGGGATGGTACATACACTAGTCGTGAGTCGTCAGGCTCCAGGGAGGCAGACCAGTCGAGTCACACATTCACTTCCATTTACGAGAGGAATTCAGTTATGTAAGGCAAGGTAAGACTTTATTTAGTATTAAATATTATATACACCTACTTATTTTTAAGGATGAAGAAAAAATATGCGAACGCTCTGAGAAAACCCATCTGACCCACTCACAATAGCAGGAGCCGTAATGTCATGCGACCTTGACATTGACCTTCGACCCCCACTTCGGACAACATCTACGCTAGGGATGAAGGAAAAAAAAGCTATATTTTTTTACTAAACAATCATGGGAACACTCTGAGAAAATCCATTTGCCTAGCTCACAATAGCAGAAACCATGACAATAAGCAACCTTGACCTTTGTCTACCATATTCTTTGATTCCATATGAACAACACGTTTAATTTAGGCATATCATCCACAAGTATTATTCGTCCCTCCCGAACAGAGTAATATTTGCCAGGGTTAAAATTTGTTTGGCTACCGTGTGCTGCGGAAGATTCCCTATTGGTTGGGCTGTCGGCGGGCTAGTAAGTTACCAGGCGCTGATTGGCGAAGGGTGTTCCGACGTGTTGCTGGTCTGTGAATCCATTTTACTGGCTTGTGAGGCTGAAGTTCGCGGAATCAGCTGCTGCTTCACCTGTGTATCACAGAGTAGATAAATACACAGATGCGAAATGACGAGGCAATTCCTTTGAAGTGAGCGTAGTTATTGTCTAATTGGCTGCCCGAGGCTCTGGGGACGGTTGCAGCTGGGAAGCCGACTGGAAAGTAGATTGCCAGACGATAATTGGCTAACTTCGTGCCGACATGTTGTTAACTAGCGACGACAATTTTGCTGGCGTGTGTGCCCGGAGTTCTCGCACCGAAAGAAAAGTTTGTTACAGCCACAAAATACTTGTTTGTATAGGGAAGAGTATATTTTGTTGCCCTAATACATAATTTTGTTGAGTAAACTAAACATGAAAAACAACAAAATTAATTTTGTTCATCTAACGAAATACACGCCTTAATAAACAAAACCTCTGTGTTGAGCCAAAAGAAGTTAAGACTATCAACAAACTATCCAGTTGATATATATATATATATATATATATATATATATAAACGCTTGGTCAATCATTTGATTGCTTTTGTTCGAAAATACAGCTCGAGAGATTTTTATTTTATTTTGTGTGACAATCAGGATAGTTACAGTGTTTGTTAGTCCATTTATTAATGCTTAATAATGTTATAAAAATCCTAACAAATCAGGTTCAACAGCAAACTAAAAAATAAATCTGCAAAACTTGAAATATTTATTTACGCACGTTGTCCAGTATTTGAAATGTACATATTTAAAACATTCTTGTTTTAGCGGTAGTCTCTGTAGCTGATATCGTCAGGGCGTAGCGCTAAAGTGCAGGCGATCTAGGTTCGAATCTCGGTCGGCATTCGGTCTTCTTTATATTAACTGAAACTCTTTAATACACGTAGAGCCGAACAAATACGGAAACGCATCAACCAAGTATTAGTTTGGGGCAACCAAATAAGAGCAACAAAATAATTTAGTTATCATACAACAAAATATTTTATTACCCCTATACTAACCAAACAAACTTTGTTTGATTCAACACATTTTTCTCAGTGCGGTAGTGGCGGCTCTTTCACACCTGTATCTTCTTACTTTGTGGCAGAGCTTTCAAAAGCGCTCAGCTATACCTGCGTGGAAATCATTTCGTTCGTTTGAATAGTGTTTCACAATTATAAGAGCGGTAAAACACTTGGTTAAGCGCGATCGCAGCTCAGCCAGCCGGTTTGGGAACCCACGCGCCTCCCAAACGCGAGCGAGACACGATGACCCGTAAGGAAGCACGCTCGGCCGAGCAGAATGGTCGGTTCCGTTAAACAACCGCGTAATTTTTCTAGTCGCATAAATGCCGCGCGGAGAACGTTTGAAGTAAATGGCTGGGGCCACGTGTCGTAAATCTCGCCATCCAACACGCAACCAATAAATACTTTAATCCGCCAGAGACATCAGCGCTGCGCTACGCTGCTCGTAAAATGTTACAACCTGCTTGGATGGAATGGAAACACGCGCATTAAAACTCTGAAACAGTGAATGTGCGGTTTTGTGCCACAACATTAGGTACTCAGTAAAACACGGCTATACTCACACGTGTATTATATCGATATTCGTTTTTAACCTACTAGCTTCTGATGCACTATAACAGTCCCGTGGTTAATTTTGTACTTCTAAAACCAACGTTAGAAAAAAAATTCCCTGCTTATAACTTTATATATTTTAATGGACACACAGAGATGTATGATTCCAGTAAAGTTAGCAGCAGGATAGGAAAAATAGTTCCATGTATTAACGCCACATTAAAAGCGTGACAACTAAATCGTGGACAATCAACTTTTAAAATGTATTTTTTATCTATTTTGTACACATAACATTAATAATTAGCATATTAGCGCAGAGTACTTAAGAAGATAGATGTAAAACAGCTACTTATACCGCAAATTCCAGCCGCATACGCCAGCAAAATGACGTCACCGGCCAGTATCGTGTCGGAACGCCGTTCGCTTATCAACGCCTGGTAACTGACTTGCCGGCTGGCAGTTCAGCCAGTGCGGTATATTTTGCAGCAGTCAATAGCCATTTAGACACAAGGCTCACATCCGAAGGTTTCACGCAGCCAATCAGCGAACGGAAACGTTCAGATCAAAGGAATCGCCACGAAATTCCACTTCTGTATAATTATTTATTCTGTGATACTGGTGAGCTATTTACGTTCCTATAATTTTCACACGTACGCGTAATCGGCACATAAATAAAGTGAACAGGTCCTTGGAAATGTTAATTTAGCATGTGGCAAAAGGATACAAAATTAGCATAGATGTAGAGCCTTAACTGGGATTTCGAAAGTACAGTCAAGCAACGTAACAATTTTCGTGTAGCCTATATGTAGAGTCACCTGTTTTTCGTGAAAATATTTACGCGAAAACTAGACTCCAATGTTCTATGGCATACGTGAAGTTTTCCTTTGGTTATTCGCATCATGTCTTTGTCGGGAGACGTGAGTGAGTGAAGATATTTAGGCGGCTCTTAACAGCGGGGTCTTGAGAGCCGATGAGGGTGATTGAGGCGAACATGGAGCAGAGCCGGAATGAAACGGGTGGGGGAAACGGGAGATCCCCGAGAAAATCCTCCGACCAGCGGTATCGTCCGGCACGATTCCCACACGTGAAAATCCGGGTGGACTCGGCCGGGGATTGAGCCTTGGTGGGAGGCGAGCAGGCTAACCACTCAGCCACCGCGTCTTCTTGTCGGGAGTCAGTTGCTTACCTGACTGGGCCAATCAGAATTAAGTAACCCCGACACTGGGTGTCTGTGATTCGCGCGCCGACACCTGCAATAAGTAGTATTTAAAATCATCCAGTCAAGAAAAAGGATCTGAGCTCTAGCTAGTGTTTTTGAGTAAAAATAGTCCTGAAACCTTTTCGCGAAAAACAGGTGGCCCAACCTATGTGAAACATTTAAAAGTACATAAATAATAGCCGAGTTGCATTGGAGTTATAAACATGGCATCTTGTATCTTCTTATAAATTTATATAGTTTTGTTACAGTTAATTACGCACTTCTGATTTCAATCATTGAAAAAATTTCTGTCTGCGAGCGTTTGTGTATATACTATTTATAACAAAATCGCTGTAGTACTGAGAGACTTATACCAAATTAGGGTAATTAGTGCCATGTTTAAGGCTTTATTTAAAACAATATTTGTATAAGTTGTAACTAAAATGGGATTAGTTTCATTATCTTAATATCTAGAGTAATTATGATAATAACATGAGCATATTAAAGTTCCTAACAACTCCACAGCGTCACCTAAACTATACCTGTATTTTAGCCAATCACTCATTGGCAATGTTCTGGGACTTGAAAAATTGTTTTCTGAAGGCAGAATAGACTCCAAACATATGCAAATTTGTATTGCTCTTGTGTTGGACAACGGGTTTTTTCACAGCCCGCTGCCAGCTGCGTGGAAGTCGTAAAATAACTGTGGCAGCGCCTGTTCTGTTGATATTTCGAATGGAGCGGTCTGCTATCTGACGAATCTTCGGAACAGTCCTGAAGCGAAGGCCACTTATTGGTTCTATTATCTTGAGAATTAATTCTGAGTAACAGGGACTCAGGTCCAGGGAGTATGATAGATATCTTATAGCAATTCCCAGCCCCATCGACGTAACAAATCAGTCAAAGGTTTCGTTGCAAGTGGCCGAGCATTAGCCTGTGTAATGATGGGTGGGTTATGGAGAAAGTGTTGCCGTTTTTTTTTCTCAAAGCTGGTCGCGGGTTATGTTCTGAAAATCTGCACTAATACTGCGCATTGACGGTCTGCACTTGGGGTATGGCAGGTGTTCAGATGACACCATCGTAGTCTTACATGATAATCATGACTTCGGCACTGCTGAGGAGTCTGACGAAATTTTGATCTTCGTGATGACCCGATGAGACGTCACTCGTTCTATCGATGTTTCAATTGGAACTCATACTATTTGGCCCATGTTTCATACATCGTAATGATATAGTGCAAAATAGCACCACCTTCGTGCTCATAGCTGTCCAAATAAGTGTGAGCAGCGTCTTATCGTAGCAATGTCTGCATTCAGTTAGTTGACGTTGAACCCACTGTGGCGGAATTTTTGTCTCATGCTGAGACGTTCCTTCACACAGTTGTATGCGCGAATCCCGTATCTCTGGCCGAGTCACGAATCGTATGGCGTAGATCTGTCTCCAGCAACGCACTTCCCCTGCAGCCACTTCCTCATCGCTAATACTAAGATAACCCAGCCGAGCATGTCTGCCACACTTCGGTGTCCGTCGTTCAACGCTTTTACCCACGTTGCCAACGTCCTGTAAGGCAATGCATACTCCCTGCAGGCTTTCTGAAGACCCCGATGGCCCTGTCGTGCTGTACTGCCTCAAGTTTTATCGGATTCCGCTGTTCGTGTTTCGAAAACATTGTGTCAGCACTACAATAGACCGCCTGCTACTGCGCAGATATTGCGTGAGAAAGGAGCGTTCGTTCGCTCTGAGGCAAGGCCGGTTATGGTATAAGCGATGATATCTGGTTCCATTGCAAGGGTGTTTTTAAAGCAGCGTGGTTGCTATTGAAATTCCAACCCTTGTATTTACAAAGCGTAATCTTATGACTGTACGAAAATATGTAAGTATGTAAGAATTTAAAATTTTTGGTACAAAATATATATTATTACGTAATTGTAATATTTATAGTAGTACAACACTATAACCATAATTTTATAAAATAACCTTTTCACAGGAATACATGAATGCCATTTATTTAAGGTCCTTTCAAACGCTCAAAGTTCACATCACATATTCTTTATATTTATTAAATTAAATTCACTGAATGCTGAAGTCCCTCGGACGTCACAATCACGGCCATTTTGTCTTTCAAGCCATTGAATGACTCAAATACCTTCAAAGATTTTCGTTTAGAACGTAATCTATATTTTATTAAATCCAATTTTTCAACTAGCGCTCTGAATAATTAAAACAGTATTAATATAAAGTGTACTTTCTTAAAAAAGTAATTTATGCGAATTTTAGCTACAATAATATTTGCATATATTTATTTTATGTAAAGTAAATATATCATACTAAAAAAAATATTTGATCTGATATTGAAAAAATAATAATAATTTTGTGTAGTGCATGGCCTATAAAGGTTTAAAAATTTTTGCTAAACTTATTTATAGTTTTATAAACTTGAGTATCTGTAAAATTGTTTAAGTTGCCACATAAATATTTGTTGAATACAGCTGCATGTGTGAAAATACTTTCAAAATTTTGAAGCAAAAATTCATTTCTAGTGAATTCAGTATATTGAAGTCCATGTTAAACATTTTCTGTATTAAATAATTTGAATTCAGTTGGTCGAGTTAAATAAAGTATTTGATAGTGCGAATTGGCCTTTACTAGTCAAGGAGCGTAGGTCTTTTCTTACGCGCATGACCTCTACGTCTTGCTTCCTCCAAATGTTTGACTTGGTGCAATAAGGATCCAGTTACAGGAATTTACAAAAACCTGGCAATGAACAGTATAGCGGGCTATAATTCTATTTAGAGCTTCGGAACCATAAATATATGAATCTCTCATGTGGAAACATGTTTTTCTCAAAACTCTACTGGTAAAGGTGAAATTACAGTGGTGACCTCTAATGATTATCATACAATTCACAGAAAATTCGAAAAAAAATTCTAGTTCACGAAATCCGCCTGATATTCATGAAACGACTAGCACCTATACAATCAATTAAATTTTCGAAACAGATTTTAAAAGAACACAAGAACACACAGCTATTAAGAATACAGAGACAAACAAACGCTTATTCCGCGAATTTAAGACACAGACGCCAGCAAAATGGCGTCTCTAGCCAGCAACACGTCAGGACGCCGATAGCCAATCAGCACGTGGTGACCAATTTGCCAGTCGGCAGCCCAACCAGTAGGGAACTTTTGCAGCGCCTGTGTGTAGGATCGGGAAGAAACTAGACTAACAACAGTATTTCGTTGAATCGACTTTGTTGGCGACTTGATTTCGTTCGAAAATACAGCTCGAGAGTTTGTATGTGTTTCTTGTGACAAAAAAATAAATGGCGTGTGGGGAGTGCACCCAGGGCAAGGCAACACCCTTCGAGTGACGGTCTTTCCAGCTGGGACCCGTAGGTGACCGTCATCCTCGGGCATAACAGAAATTAGACCCTAAAATGGAGCGGCGCTGGAATGCAAGGGCGGAGGAAACGGGAGTACCCCGAGAAAGCCCGCCGGCAAGCGGCATCATCCAGCACGATTCCCACATGCGAAGATCCGGGAGTGAACCCGCCGGGGATCGAAACCGGACCGCCGTGGTGGGAGGTGAGTGCCCTGGCCAATACGCCACCGCTGCCCCTTCTTGTGACAATTAGGATACTAGCAGAGTTTGTTAGTTCATTTATTGATGCTTAAGAATGGCATGGACATCTTAATAAAACAAGTTCAACGAGAAACTAAAAAGTAAAGCCATACAACTTTAAATATTTATTTTCGCACGTTGTCCGGTATTTAGAATGTCTGTATTTAAAAACATTTCGATTCTAACAGTAGCCACTTTAGCTGAACTCACTAAGGCAAGCGGTCGGGATGTTAGACTCTCGGCCAGGTTTCAGGTTCTTTTAGATTAACAGAAGCTGTTCAATGCACGTGGAGCCAACCAAATCTTTGTGGCGACAATCAAATTAGAACAACACAATAGTTTGGTTACTACGGCAAAATATTTCATTGTCCCTATAGATTTGATTAATTTGGTTGCGCCAAAACAACTTTGTTTAGTGCAACAAAACATCTTTATCAGCGTAGACAGCGTGCATCAAACCAGAAGCAAGGATTGCGTCTCTGTCATCTTCAAATGGTGTCATTAATTCTCGAGTTTCAAGGCCCTGTATTTTTTATGCAGATGAAAAAGGAAAATAAATGTTATGTGCCTGAAGTCTAGCATGTGATAAACTGGATTCGTGAAACTTCCTTTGTCTACCGTTCACAAATAAGAAGTGTTTATATATATATATATATATATATATATATATGTATGTATACAGATTTATTTCCGTACAAACTGCCCATAAAAGAAAGAATTCTATCAGCACATGAGGGCAGCTGTGCACTGTTTTTCTTGTGTAGAAAAAAAAAAAAAACTATAATGTGTAATTTCCTGTAGGGACTGAGTTTCTCGTCTCTTTAAAGGGCCTGCGTTGTTTTGTGCCGGCAAATTACGGGAATACGACCCCGAGCTTTATTCGCCGGAACTTGCGCTGAAGCACAAATTAAAATTTCCGCAGGGGAATCGGCCTCTCTCGTCTTGGCGTGTTTAATGTTTGCTCGAGGCTGCCAACGACCTCCGTTCTATAACTACGAAACTTGAAAATAATCGTACACGGAACGCTAAAATCAAATCAGACTACAGACATACACTTTCATTCCTGCAGGACTGTAGAATAATTGTACAGGCTCATTGTTTCTGAGCGATATGCAAGTTCCCGAGACGATGAGGCGAATCTGCGTTCAACGAAGTTTCGTTTTCTGTCAATAGGAAGAAATGCTTTTTCGTGAATTTTTTTCGTAACACGAGAAACAGACCACAGTATTAGAATATGAATTAATTGAGCAACCTCGAATCACTGCTCATTGCCTAAAAAAAGTTACTTTGCTATGACCCTAGTGAATTGTACGCATGCGTTGCTTAAGTAACACGTTGAAATATAACGCCATGCTGCACTGCACAATTGTGTACACAGACAGAGGTTGTTTGTTCATTACCTGCTGTCACAGTCAGAACCCATTATCGCGTTCCACTCGACCACGTGGAATGTAGCCACTCTAGTGTCAAATGTTCATAGTTGCCTCAGAGCCCTGCTGAAAGTGTCGGGCGAGCGGATGTACGACGAAACACGTGCAACTATGTATAATTTTATGACATAGTTATGTATAATCTATTACAGTGCAAAATTTTAGGGTCTCTAATTTTTTACACGCATGTAGGATATTTCTTATATGCTCTGCTGTTTAAACGTATATCAAATTAAGTATTGTAATGTATATGAAGCAACGCCTGACCTGAGTGGGGGGCGAGGTAGGACGCAGACCTCACACACCGACCCAGCGGGCAAAGGGAAGTAATTTTCAAAAGGGATAGCTGGCTGTAAGAATGCATAAGAACAAGATACTGGCAGACAATTCATTTAATGGTGACGTATCTCTCGGTCTCCTCAATGAACATCAGCGTGTTTAACGTCTTCCCGAGAATAAAGCTACGTCTTCAGAGGGACGTTATATATAATTAGTAAGTAGGCCAGTATCATATAAAAATGTAAAAAGATAAGAAGTGAATGCTAAGGATTAAATTTACAGTACATGAAATAAAATGTTGTACGATGAAAAGAAAATAAATCGCGCCGTTTCCCCAGGAGAGATGCCTGGCCTTGTTTCGTACTAAAAGACAGGCCAGCGACCGAGCTTTGTTATTGGTTGGCTTGTCGAGGTGGGTTCCGTGAGAAGACGTGGGCTGCCTTGGATTGACTCGTCGGTTTGCGGGGTAACGAGTTGGACCCCATGCAATGCGCGCCTTGGCTCGTGTCTGGCCTGCCGCTAAGCCTACCATTCTGAATATTTATCGAGTGATTCGTGAAATTACGGCACGGGTTGGACGCCGAGCACATAGTTGCACCATTTATAGTGTATAACGAGCTGCGAGGTTTTTAATTCGAAAATCATGCGAATCGCGACGGAATAAGGCGTATTTCGCGGCAGCGACAACGGAAAAGACGTTGAATGCATAATGATAAATATTTCCTTTACTTTAAATACCCAAGCTAGCCAGAGCACAATTTCCAATAATTGACGTTCAAATCATCATCGCCTCTGAATTGGTAGATACCAAGAACAGGGAGAGGTAGGCCTACGCTGACGAGTAATGGGACACATTGCCGGGGATGTTACCAGTTAAGCGTAAACACTAACCTCGCTCTGCCCCAAGACAATCTGCCCAAATCTTAGGCTTACAGTTTTCAACGAGAAAATGTAGTATCTTACGTACGATTTTAAATCTTTGAGACCCGTTCAATTTTACAGGCATTCAAGAGAGTCTAGGAGTGAGCCATTTAATATCCGTCTCTACTGGAAAAATAGAAGTCTTTGTCATTCTACTTCCATTTACAACCTTCTGATTGATCCACACCGCACTGGAAACTCGAACTATATAGTATATTCACAATTTATCAACACTTTTTCAAAACTTTGTGAAAAATCACCCCAAGTATGATGTATTTGGTTACATCCTAAATATGTCATGTATCACAAGCGTTTTATACTTGTGTTAACATAAAAGTACCTTATTTTCGTTCAAATTAAATTTACTTACATGAGTATGCTCGCATCACCGGAGCCGATCCCCGTTTCATCTTTGTTTATTCATCTACTCTTTAACTATACTGTACAGCGTTCGTTACTGGCTAGTAGTTAGCCAAGCAGACAGTGTATAAAAAATGTTCTTTCATTTGTAAAGGGTTCATTTTAGTACTTACAAAAGAGTTATTAGTGTACTCATGATAATTATTGTTGAATTTGATTTTATGCTTTCATTAGATCCTGACTAAAAACAAATAAAACAATTAAACTACATCCACACAAATTGTAATTTCAGGGGCAGATAAGTTTCTATACTAGCATTGCACGAGCTATACAATGGGGTATTCTTCAAAGTTTTGATCAATTCACATGGTGNAGATAAGTTTCTATACTAGCATTGCACGAGCTATACAATGGGGTATTCTTCAAAGTTTTGATCAATTCACATGGTGAAAATGGTTTATCTGACCATTGGCACGCAATGTTTCGCTGAAACTGACCGACCATACTTATCCTCGTGTTTAAAAATAACGTTTATTATTACTCTTTTATCAGTTACCGCGGTTCGTCATTTTTTTTTCTCGAATCTCACAGCTACGCACGTTCATGCAACATAATTTTACATAAACATTTCCGTGTTTTGAAAGAGTGTAACTAAGACCGGCTAAACGTGGAACTCGGCGCACCTGAGCAAAAAATAAAGTTGCTCACCGAGCAGCAAAACAGCGACAAGCCAGCACTTTTAATTAAAGATTTGCCCGGGCGCTGCCTACGCAAATGTTGGTCNAGATAAGTTTCTATACTAGCATTGCACGAGCTATACAATGGGGTATTCTTCAAAGTTTTGATCAATTCACATGGTAAAAATGGTTTATCTGACCATTGGCACGCAATGTTTCGCTGAAACTGACCGACCATACTTATCTTCGTGTTTAAAAATAACGTTTATTATTACTCTTTTATCAGTTACCGCGGTTCGTCATTTTTTTTTTCTCGAATCTCACAGCTACGCACGTTCATGCAACATAATTTTACATAAACATTTCCGTGTTTTGAAAGAGTGTAACTAAGACCGGCTAGACGTGGAACTCGGCGCACCTGAGCAAAAAATAAAGTTGCTCGCNTGTTTTGAAAGAGTGTAACTAAGACCGGCTAGACGTGGAACTCGGCGCACCTGAGCAAAAAATAAAGTTGCTCGCCGAGCAGCAAAACAGCGACAAGCCAGCACTTTTAATTAAAGATTTGCCCGGGCGCTGCCTACGCAAATGTTGGTCTAACTTGGGGGGACCTCTGCCACAACACCGCAACTTACAGCGGGAACTTAAATAATTTATCGGGTTTAATATTTTCACCTCTTCTCTCCCTAGCGTTTCTTCTATTACCACGGCTGCACCGGCTCCCCCTTGCCCTTTGCGGCCTGCGTATCTCACTGCCTCATATTTCTTTCGCAAATGTTACAGCGACGTTCTTCTGTCTGTCTGCCTCTCTCTCTCTCCCTCCCTCTTTCTGCTTCTCTCCGTCTCTCTCGGGGGTCGACCGCACTGGTTCCCGCCACTGGAGAAGTCATTTATTCGGCGCTCGCGAGCAGGCGGCGCGCAGATCCTGAAGTATTTATTCCGCCCGCAGTATTTATTTCCTTGGAAATGAAATACCTACCCGCTGCACGTGTATGGAGGAAAAGGGGTTTTCACGTGTGTGTGTGTGTGTGTGTGAATGGTGATGGGACGGGGTGCTGGGAATCTGGGAGAATAAAAATGAAGTCTAAAATGGAGATCGGAGCTTGGGCTTGGTAAAAATAAATACCTAGCGGAGCCTCGCCCTCAGAGGGAAGGGATATAACACCTGCAGTACCTTGAGAAAACCCCTCGCGTCAAAGGCGACGTTCACCATGATTCGTCCACGAGGAAACCATTGGTGAAGCCGGCGGGAATCGAGCTCAAAACGCCTGACGTAAACGGGAGTTGGAGATGAAGGATGGAAAGAGCTACATGTGTGGCTACTGCAGTACCCAAACGTCGGTGATTTTGTGTGGAAATGTTGGCAAACATTTAATATTTAAAACTGTAAATTCATCTGCCTGCTTGCTATCTGCGTATGTTGAGTCTCGGAACCACTTATTTTCCAGCTACTCATGTTAACAAAAAAATTGTCGCGGTTACAAACGATTTTGTAAAAATTTCGCCTTGAGATTTTTTTATTATGGCGAACACAACATTTTCGCATTATAACTCAGTAATAGTTAAAGTATCATAAAAGTAATTTTTTTTTCTAATTTCACTACTGTCATTCGGCTATCGCTCACCCGACACTACCTACAGTGCTTCGAGGCAGTGATAAACGATTAGCACTCGATTGGATTTACTCAGTGGCGGGGCCGAATTAAACAGGAGATTGAGTTCTCACTGTCAGTAGGCAATAAACAAATTACATCTGCTCGGTCATTTGCAGGACTACGAAGTCTTAGCATGTTACAAAAAAAATGGTTAGTACTCTAAATATAATTTTATATCATTCTCATCTTTATCATCTTCATAGCCACTACCATCACCATCACCATCATTATAATCAAGAGAACTTCTCAACAGCTTCAGTGACTTCATGTTGATTTCAGAATAATTTTTAGCTTACTTTTCAAAGGAGAGATATAGTTATATGATCACCTTTATCTCTGTGAATGTGTGTTTTTTTTTCTATTTGTAACATTCCCCCTAAAAACTTTTTAACCCTTGCACCGAATTCTGCCAGACTCGATACAGCTAATGGTAATTAGTATGAACAGTCGAAATGTCACAGTATTCGACCACAATGGGTACTTGGTTTCAGAATGACTGTCATTAACAGTAGATATACAATGAGAGCGCGGGCACATGTATCATGCAACAGGAGTAAGGAGGAATAGCGCGTCATGACGTCACAGGCGGTCGTGGCCGGCGGCCTGTGACGGCCATGTTATCGGCAAAATGGCCTGTTTCACCCCAAAAATACCGCCAGAAATTAATTATTTTACCCAAAAATCACAATTTTCACCAAAATGTTTTCCAAAATAATGGTAAATTGAGGAAAGCGGATTCAAAGCTCCGCGACGCGAAAGCCGAAAAGTCCTCATAGGAGCAAGAGGATTCGAATCTCTTAGCGGAATGAGCCACTTAATCCTTAGAGCAGTAAAGGAGAATTCGAGGCTCCAAGCCAGATCCAGCGGATCGGGAAGAATCAGCGGACATTGCCCCTCCCCCGACCACATCCGNTGATTTTGTGTGGAAATGTTGGCAAACATTTAATATTTAAAACTGTAAATTCATCTGCCTGCTTGCTATCTGCGTGTGTTGAGTCTCGGAACCACTTATTTTCCAGCTACTCATGTTAACAAAAAAAATTGTCGCAGTCACAAACGATTTTGTAAAAATTTCGCCTTGACATTTTTTTATTATGGCGAATACAACATTTTCACATTATAACTCAGTAATAGTTAAAGTATCATAAAAGTAATTTTTTTTTCTAATTTCACTTTTGTCATTCGGCTATCACTCACACAACACGACACTACCTACAGTGCTTCGAGCCAGTGATAAACGATTAGCACTCGATAGGCTTTACTTAGTCAGTGGCGGGGCCGAATTAAACAGGAGATTGAGTTCTCACTGTCAGTAGGCAATAAACGAATTACATCTGCTCGGTCATTTGCAGGACTACGAAGTCTTAGCATGTTACAAAAAGAAATGGTTAGTACTCTAAATATCATTTTATATCATTCTCATCTTTATCATATTCATAGCCACTACCATCACCATCACCATAATTATAATCAAGAGACCTTCTCAACAGCTTCAGTGACTTCATGTTGTTCATTTCAGAATAATTTTTAGGTTACTTTTCAAAGGAGAGATATAGTTATAAGATCACCTTTATCTCTGAGAATGTATGTTTTTTTTTCTATTTGTAGCATTCCCCCTTAAAAACTTTTGAACCCTTGTACCGAATTCCGCCAGGCTCGATACACCTAATGGTAATTAGTATGAACAGTCGAAATTTCACAGTATTCAACCACAATGGGTACTTGGTTTCGGAATGACTGTCATTAACAGTAGACATAAAATGAGAGCGCGGGCACATGTATCATGCAACAGGAGGAAGGAGGAATAGCGCGTCATGACGTAACAGGCGGTCGTGGCCGGCGGCCTGTGACGGCCATGTTATCGGCAAAATGGCCTGTTTCACCCCAAAAAATCCCGTCAGAAATTAATTATTTTACCCAAAAATCACAATTTTCACCAAAATGTTTTCCAAAATGATGGTAAAATGAGGAAAGCGGATTCAACGCTCCGCGACGCGAAAGCCGAAAAGTCCTCATAGGAGCAAGAGGATTCGAAGCTCTTAGCGGAATGAGCCACTTAATCCTTAGAGCAGTAAAGGAGAATTCGAGGCTCCAAGCCAGATCATGCGGATCGGGAAGAATCAGCGGACATTGCCCCTCCCCCGACCACATCCGCAATCCGCAACCAACCACTTATTCACGCCCTCGCCCCTCCTCTCATCACACTTTGCCTCACCTCCTCCCTATCGGCAATTATAAAATCGAAACAAAAAAAAATCGAGGGAAATATAGCGTTAGATTTCCCTTTTCCCCGCTCATCCTTCCACAATAACACTCCCCCCCCCCACATCCCTAATACCTGCCTATTCATATAAAAAAAGAGAAAAGCGTAATAAACAGAAATAAATTCTAAAAATCGAGGTACATATAACATGACACCACCCTACCCCCCGCTCACCACACCACCCTAACCAATACCCCCATCTCTCACTACAACCCTTACAATCATAAAATTTGAGAAAAATCATAAAAAAAGAAAAAAATTCTAAAAATCGTGGAACATATAACCCTCCCCCACTCGACCCAATACACCTAACCAACAACCCCTTGGCCTCATCTACCCACCATCCAATAAAAAAAATCGACAAATTTCGCAAAAGTCGAAAAAACATTTCTAAAAATCGAGGGAAAATTACTTCGATGACTCCGATCACCCCATTTGTAGTTAACGACCTTGACATAGATTCCAATAAACTTAAATTTTAAAAATCGAGAAAATTTTTAAAATTTTTTTAAACAAAATGGTAAAATTTAAAGAACATATTACGTCACTGACTACGATATGCATTTTGGATGCCGATGATCTTGACCTTGACCCCAATTACCTTCAAAAATTAATAAAAGACTGTGTAATCTTCGAATAATATTCATAAAAATCGACGAATACATTACGTTACTGATTCCGAACACATGTTAATGTTGGCGACTTTAATTTTGTCCCCAATGACCTTTAATTCTGAAAATAAAAAAAAATTACTAAAAAAATCTAAATAAACTTGTAAAAATCTACAAACATATTGTGTTAATGGCTCCTTCCTCCGTGTTGGAAGTTGGGGACATTAATCTTGACTCAATGACCTTAAACTCAAAAATGAAGAAAAAATAACGACACATTAAAAAAAAGCAATAAGAAACACTACTGTAAAAATTACATACCTAACGTGAAAAACAAAGTCGGATGTGTGTCACCCTAAAAGTTCGATTCTCGTAACCTCGCCGTCAACCAACCATACGATTATCCACGCCCCTTACTGTCCATCCCTAATCGGTTCCCGAAGAGACTAACTCCACCCAAGACTGGCTCTTGCCAAGACCAATATCTGCAAAAATGGCTAAAACAGTAGACAAGACAAACCGACCATGCCACCCACCTATACCAACAGTCAATGACGTCCAATTTCCAAAACAGTCGGTTAATACGAATTTCGTTGCTAAGCTCTTCGCACAAAAATATCGCAAAACTGAGCAAAATTTTCGTAAATCGTCGCAAATCTTTGCAAACTCTTTGCAAGTCTTCGTAAAATCTTCGCAATTCTTCGCAAAATCATTACAAATCTTCATAAAAGATATCACATACAGCTAACAATACCAAAGGACCATACCAGTCGGTCAGTCCAAACGTCCGAACAGACCAACCAACCATACAGGCTTGACCATGATGTTACGATTGGTCCCGTTGTGCAACGCCTGTCTAAGCGGAAGCCGAGGGCNACCAACCATACAGGCTTGACCATGATGTTACGATTGGTCCCGTTGTGCAACGCCTGTCTAAGCGGAAGCCGAGGGCGTCGTCTGGCAAAGAGGCCACAGACGCGTCTATAACGCATAACATCCAACCGGAATCGATTTCAGCAACCAGCGGAGAATTGCGCAAAGAGACACGGAAGTCGTGAATCCTGCTAGCCTAAGGGNACCGGAATCGATTTCAGCAACCAGCGGAGAATTGCGCAAAGAGACACGGAAGTCGTGAATCCTGCTAGCCTAAGGGCATTTCAGAATAGTTAGAACAAACGGCAAGGACACTCCGCCTACGACGCACAACGGGAGCCAATCAGAAGGAATTACGTCAATACACACGTGGAGGGGCGAAAAGAGTAAACTGGGCGCCGAGGACCCACATTGACACAGTCTGCGTGGGTCAACAGGCGAGTCAACATCAGGTCCGAGGGCGTCGTCTGACAACGAGGTCCGGGTGGGAGGCTAGGGTGAGCTCTTTCTATATCATGTAATCATCTCTCTCCTAAGTAATCTTCCTTTACTCCATCTCTCTCTCTCTTTTCCGTTGGACTTTTACATTAAATATTCCGTAATAAGTTCTAATTCCTCTTATTCTGAGCTTACCCTAATTCCTTATACTATCCCAAAATATCCTAAGAGTTTATGAGCAAGTAAGGCTCATAACAATACGAACTATACATACCAGCCCATCACGCGAATCAACCATACCTGCTAGTCAACCATACCTGCTAGCCATACGAACCGACAATGAGTAAGACCAACCATACGAACCGACCATACCAGCCAGCCAATCGATCTGGCCATGCCACCCAGCCTAACGAATGGAACATAAGAACAATTCGTACAGACTAGCCATATGAGCCGTCCATACCAGTCATACACTTGAAACAGTCGTACAAACAATCAGAAAGTTCCTGGTGGAATCGGCGCTGGCCTCACCAAACATCCCCTCCAGGTGTCTGATACCTATTAAAAGGTTGTACCTGGAGCGCTTCTTTCTACTGTACTCTATCTCCCGCAAGCAATATCTAAATCAGCTCTTTTTGTTCGCAGGGCACCACCGGGAACTTTGAATTTTGAAATCCGTCATACTGGTCGAAATGAATTTAAAAACAAATCTAAATACTCACTTTTTAAAACACTTATACCTATTCGCGCTCGCGCTTGTCCTTCTTTCACGTGAAAATTACGCACGACGGCATACCCTTAGCACATTCTCGGCCCAGTGCGTACGGGCTGTGTTAGGACTTAGATTTGGGGAGCAACCGGTAAGCCAGAATTGTTCCCCGCCTCCTCGCTCTCCCGGCGCAAAGGGCATTGTCTAACCACACTGCAGACTTTCATTGCTCGTCTCATTTACACACACACACTCACTCACTACCATTCACAGACCTTCAGGTCAGTCCATTCCTTAAGATCTTCGTCAGATCCTTCCATCATCCAAATATCGTTCCTTGCCCATCGCTGGGGTCGTTATCTCCAGGGCTTTCCTGGAACAAGAACAAGTCTTATCCAGGAAATGGTGTCGCATCAGGGTTTGTTANGGGTCGTTATCTCCAGGGCTTTCCTGGAACAAGAACAAGTCTTATCCAGGAAATGGTGTCGCATCAGGGTTTGTTACATCCAGTATTTTTGTAAGGAGCCGACCGAGGTGAAGGACTAGTACCTGACCACAGTGTACCCCGTGAAGGGCTAACTATAATCAAAGGTACGCTTCCCGTACGTGTGGACAGCATCCTTGAAGATCTGGGACGGGTCGAATGTTTCCCCCCTTCTCCAGAAGCACTCCTTGAGCAAGCTCAGAAGTGCCTCCTTGTTTGTGGGCAGGCCAACCTGGGCGACGGTCAGCCTGTCCTCACACTCCATGTGGGGGAAAAGNGAAGTGCCTCCTTGTTTGTGGGCAGGCCAACCTGGGCGACGGTCAGCCTGTCCTCACACTCCATGTGGGGGAAAAGGATCTTCTCTCCCCTGTCCATAGATCTTACCAGCAGAGCTATTGCTGCCATCAGGATCTTTGGTTCTTCCAGTCTTNGATCTTCTCTCCCCTGTCCATAGATCTTACCAGCAGAGCTATTGCTGCCATCAGGATCTTTGGTTCTTCCAGTCTTGAGATCTGGGTACTTAATATGACTTCGTCATAGAGTTCCCAGGGTTCCTTCGGGTGGACTCCTAAGGGCCAGGCCTGCACAGCAGCATCCATGGTGTTACGGTTGGATAGCCACTAAATGGTAACGATTCTATCGGAGAAAGGTACCATTTCATTTCTCCTCACCTGAGCTCTGAGTAGAGATACTACCCTTTCGGNTTTCTCCTCACCTGAGCTCTGAGTAGAGATACTACCCTTTCGGTTCTATCTTCCAGCTCTACCTTCCTGTCTCTCTCCTCAGTCTCCCTTGTCTTTCCAAGAGCGCAGACTGCTCTTATTTTCTGGTCCCTTAGGAGTTTGCTCATATTGCTCGCAAGATGAGCAAATCCCTCCCTTACGAACAAGACTGGATTCCATGTACAAGGCCATCCATCATTTGGCCTCTCTGGATTTNATGAGCAAATCCCTCCCTTACGAACAAGACTGGATTCCATGTACAAGGCCATCCATCATTTGGCCTCTCTGGATTTGTCACATCCAGTAGGTTTGTCTTGTCCAGTTTTATTTCTTCTGGGTACACCAATTGCGGGATAGACCCAGTCCACTGGGGTACTTGTGCCTGCTTCACAATAGGTACAGCCACGTCTGGCTTTACTTCATCCGGTTTTGGTGAGGGGAGACGATCAGCTTCATTCTCATTATCTACCAAGATAAAATATGGGAACAGGTGTTCAGTCATTATTGGTATTATCGCTCTCTGGATCGTCCCTGCCCACACCTAGAGTCTGATTTAAGCTTTGGCTTAACCACTACACATAGAATTCCTAATTTATTTTTCCTGCCTCAGTAAGGTATTCCAACACCATTGGTGCCAGAACCCTAATAGAGAGCATTTCCCGGAGGTCTAGTTGTCCATGACTACCCTCAAAAGAGGCCCGAAGTTCCTCGATCTTTGGGCAGTCATTCAGGAGGTGTACAGAGGTATCAGGTACCCCGCACACCACACAGTTGAAAGGTCACGAGATATTTTTGCAGCGACTACCGTATCATGTCACACGGACAACGGTGTCAGCGTTGCGGACATGGTGCATGCTGGTCCTATTTTGGTAGGATGTGGCACCTCCTCGAGCATGGATACACGCGCCGCGCCGGTTCCATTCGTATGGAATTCGTGCTTCCTTTCCTGATGCAAGTTGAACAAAAGAATTTGTAACTGAATTATAATTTGTAATGATATATTATGTAATTTATAATTTGTAATTATAATTAGAATTTGTAATTTGTAACCCAACAGATCGTCTGCGGGTCGGCATCGACGTCCGAGCTGAACCTATACATGTTCTTTCGGAGACAGAGTGGGGACCTTGTTGAACACAAGATTTACTCAACACGACGCAGTCATTCATTAAAACATGTGGCATGTGTGCACGAATGTTACTTTGTTGTAAGACCATACCAAGGANAACACGACGCAGTCATTCATTAAAACATGTGGCATGTGTGCACGAATGTTACTTTGTTGTAAGACCATACCAAGGAACTGCTTCATAATGCGTAACACCGAACGACGCAGGATGTCACTAATCTACCATCACTGTGTAGTCAGAGTCTCTTGAATCACTACCAGAGGTGACATTAAGTGTACTATGGCAGTCAAAAACACAATGCAGGCGTGTCTCTCAACACGTGCAGTTTCATTTCATTTTTTACCACTCTTTCTAGGTTCTTAACTTGTTATGCCCGTGTTGTAGGCCTATATCATTTCAACGAATCATATCTTTATTTTCAAAATTACTACCTAATAAGCATTTTAGGTTAGTATACCATATCTTCCGAACCCAAATCTCATGCTGCAATTTCTTATTTTGTTCACTTAATCCACGGTTTAATGACCTCTTTAGTTCTCTAAGCATAATAAATTCTCATGTGGTAACTAACAAAAATAATTTTGTGTTGTCTGAAGTTAAAGTAAATTATAGCAATCAATTTTGCAAAAATTACTTTTGCATAATATTTTTAACTGTATGGAAAATGTTTTTTCCCAATGTTCATCGTATTCGAATTTCCCCCTTGAAATCAAGGTTATATTTCGCGAAGGAAATTATTGGACTTAGTTTTTCGTAGTACAAATAATAAGTCCAAAAATAAATATTTGCGTTATCAGTATTTATCACGACTGCTTGCAGGTGGGGTGAGAGCTTACCTAAAACTTAATAAAAAAAGAACAACGTATTTTGATAATTTGTTTTGGCTTCCGTCCGCGGGCCACTATACCCATATTAGTCGATGACAACGTGAAATCCACTACGGTCTAGTAGATGCCGTTGAACACTTAATTGAAATAATAGTTGTGTAGATAGAACAAAAAACTGTGGTTGACAGACTAAATTCAAATTACTGTACTGTGCAGTTTTATTTTCTCGTGATCAGATGATTGGACACGGCTTATTTGACACGTCCTGGGTATAGAATAAGCCTGTTACACAGAAGCGAAAGGACGTGGCAGTCTCTTCGAAGTAGGCGTGTCCGTCTGATGATGAGCTGTACGGCCTCGTTTTCGATTGGCTATGACCTACTGTGGAAGATTTTCTACTGGCTGTCATTTGGCAAGTTGCTCCTCCAAGCGCTGGCTGGCAAATGGCATCATTTCATATTACTATCATTTTCCTGGATCCAGCAGTAGTTTAGTTTCTGCGTACTTCGCTAGTTTGTGATTGTGCGTTGGAGGACTCCAAGTCTAAATGGAATACCTCCTAAAAAAAATTATAAAATCGCATAAAACCAAATCAAGGGTGAAACTGGCTCAATACAAAACCCACGCAACGAAATATTTTTTTTAAAATTAGGCCATAGTACTTTACGCGTGACTAGCGACAACAGTACAGTGCCTGAAAATTTGCGCAACAGCATCAAGTGCTCTATCGCACACGCAACTTCTATCTAAATCTAAATAAAAGAAGCTTCGGGCAATGCTTACTAATCAAAAGACAAGTGGGTAAATATTCGAAAAGGTCAACGACAGTTCATTATCAACTTATACATATTAAACAACTAATGAGTACAGAAGATCATTAGCTAACATACTGTGGACAAACAGTGGCCAGTACGTGATCTTAACCTTAGGAAGAGTACACCAACCATAATACATTTATTTCCATAAAGCTATTACAATTACAACACTGTACATGAGACTAGGATTCAAAAGATGCGCTCTAGAACTGCAATAAATATTACACAAAACATCAACATACAAGAAAACCCTTGAACCGAATAGTCAGAAATGTTTAATTGTCTGACGGTGTTATATATTCATTAAAACACGTTAGAATCACACAATTATTAAGCTCACATACTTTAGAAGGACTTAGTCACTAAAGCATTCAGTCACGGTGTCAAGGATCGTTGACATACAGAAAAAGGATACTTATGGTCTGTGTTGTAGAATACTAGGAAATAGTCCCCAAGTGTTTTGAAATTTTTCTTTATGCGTGAAAAGTTTCTGCACAACTAATATCTCCGGGTTCACAGTAGGTACATTCGTTGCGAGAAGTACCTCCGCTTGACAACAGTAAGGCTGTGTTCCTTGAGCTTACAAGTTTTTGTGTAACAGAAAATGTTAAACAATACAAACAAGTCCATTTGACGTCTACAGAAAGGAAAGCGATTATAAAGCTCTCTGCTGAGCTGATTCCTAATGCGTGTTTCGAAGTCTGCTACACGCGAGAATGGAAATATTTGCGAAGTCTAGGGCCGTACGTTAACTTTACTGTGAGCACCATGCGAATTGAAAGTAGTTCCTTCTTTTTCGGCTAGGCGTACCAGTGTAGAGCCTACGTCCATCTACTTCCGACTAATCATGCTCATAACTGTACGAGGCATGGAACACAAATTATTTAAGCACTGATATCGGGATGGCGAGAACATGCTTAGGGAACTTGCAAATTCTTACGTAATGGGAATGTAATATTTTTAGAGGTGTTATTAATAATTGAAGGCGCGTAACTAAAATACGCATGCATTTTGTGTTGTCTGCGGCATGGTTAAGTTAGGTTAAGTTAAGAAGAGCATCGTACAATAACTTGAAATAAAGTTAAACTAGATAATGTTTGTGTTGTAATATAATATACAATGCAATATTAAAAGTTTTTATATTCTTAAGATGGCAATACTGTAAACAAATTATTAGCTATCAAGCTACCATTGTTGTGTCTTGGTGCTATGTGCCTTGTTAAAAATATATTGTTCTTTTTAAAACTAATAAATAGTTTATTCAAGTGATCCGGAGTATTTCTTTATAAAACCTACAGTTTGTTTACAATTGTGCGGTCTATAGCTTCATTTTCAGCCAATGTGCTAAATCCAGGGTACTTTAGGTATTCCGTTCCCCAGGAAAAAGGCACGCAGTGGGTAATGGAACAACAGTTCGATTTATTGCATTCATGTAGGGAATGGAACACGACCTAGTTGGAGGGTCAGTGAACTCGTAGATTTTCCGACAATCCCCGTAGGCACTAAAAACACGCGCGAGGGAAATACATTTGAATATGTATTGTGTACACACAAAAATGTGTTTGTTTAAAGAGTTTGCTTCCCGAAGCAGGCGCAGCGGATAAATATTAAAACGCTCATTTTTATCCCCATGTGGCACGAAACAAAATAACGAGGCGCAAACAAAATCACCGGCAATTTAATGCTTAATTTGTAATGTTGTGTTTTCGAAGCAGCAATAAATAATGGCTTCAAATCAAATTTTTCCGAATCAGTACTGTCAGTTGTAAAAAACACTTGTATATTTTTTAACGTGTGTTTCATCAAGTAAATTCATTATCAATCCCCCCAACAAGCGGTCGGATGTGTTGCAGTCATTTTTTTAATTTCTTCCAATTAATTAACTTCTGAGGAAATTTTTATAATTATATCAGCTAAAACATTTACTGCTTCCTTTTTGGCCTCTTTGCAGGATACGCCGTAAATTATTTGTATATTTTATTTTACTGATAAATGATTTGTACAGTTACGAAACTTTGTAAAAAATACAATAATATCCTTTAACCTTTTTCTTTGTAACGTTACGAGAACCGTATTTGTAGTACATCTAGAAAAAATATTTAAATAATGAGGAATCACTTGAAGTCACAAAGTCAACGTTAAAAATTATTACTTTCTGTGATAATTGTTTCACTTAAATAAGTGGACGTGTATAATTACGTGCTGTTGAATAATTATCGCTGAATTGGGTGGGAAATGTTTTCTTATAACTTTCTTTCAAGTGTAAAATAATTGATTCCTATTTATTTCACTTCCCCAGGAAAGATAAGCTCATGCGATCACGCTGCTACGGATATTTACCCTGCCCAGTATTTTTTTGTAAACAATCTGTTATGATAATTGGTTGGTTTGCAATGCCAGTAACTGTGGTCCCGGGACAAAGCAAATAAATAGAATATATTCTGCAGTAGTTACAAAACTCCAGGTCCAACTATTTAATCCAGCTGTAGCCTCAATGTCCTTCTGAAGTGCAGCGACTGCCTAAATCACTAACCTCAACCTTTCCCCAAAGGTCAGATTATTATATTTGTTGGTAGCAGTGAACACCAGGCCTCAAACTGGAGCACCAGCGCATGCGCACTTCCCAGAAGGGAGGTAGCTTCATGGTTCTCCCCCCTTCCCACTAGTCCTGCCTCGGCGACAACAACAATTGAAGGAATGTGGAAAGGGGAAAGCCCAGGTAGTAGATATGTAACTAACAGCTATGTAATAGTCCCAGTTATACACGTGATTGCTATTTTTCAGTATCTGCGATTTTTAAACTGTGATCGGATCGCTATCAAAATATTTCATACCAAAAACTACTAGAATGTACCGCGGGAGCCAATGAAAGTATACATACATTCACATTAGTACTGGCGTCAAAAGTTCTGTCTTTAGCAGTTTTTCAATTATATTGCCTATACTAAATGCAATAAATTATTTGAACTACAAAAGTGTAAGCAGGTGCAAGCAATGCTCTTCGTATGAAAGAAAAGTACGTTAGTTAAAAGCTTCTGAAAAAAATATGTATATAAAAAAATTTATTCTTACGCTCTGCGAAATTACTGTTATTGACACTGTAAAACATTCATATGTGCCGCTCGTTTAAATTATTTTCGTTGAAGATTCCACTGTAATATTACAATACAAAAGCTACAGATACTTTGAATGATAACAAAGGTTGTAACTTAACACTAATCCTCACAAGCTATAAAAAATATTTTTTTAGCGGGAATAAATAAGCTGCTCTCTGTCGGTGAGGCAAGAGCAGTAACAGTTTAGTTCAGTTGTTAACCGTTCCATCTGCGTCAGAGCGAGTCGCATTCTGCAATCGGCCGCAGGGAAAATAGTGAGCATTTCTTAGTTACGGGTATAAGAACTGCTCTGCTATTGGCGGACTGTCATAGTTCAAGACAGAAGCTTCGCTGCAATTGGAGGTTCGGTAGCAGTCGCAGTTTAGTGTAACTCTTATACGTGCTACTCTAACCCCAGCGCTAGTAATGTCCTAGAATCACATACTCGAAAGTTGCTATTGTGAATTGTGGTTGATAACTGCTTCGAATGCTCCAAGACACCAATTTTCAGCCGTTTTTCTGTGTGTTCTGCGGTCATTCACTGAGCAAGATGGAATTCATAACACGGATTTAAATATCTGTTAGTAAAATTGGCTGCCACTAGCACTCTAATAATCACATATATTACGATCCATGAATCCATACTGTGATTGTTACAGTTTTGTATCTGTGAATAAATCACAGTTCGTGAATGTGATGCACATCTCTACCAGGTAGTGGCAAGCAGTGACGACGTGTCTAATTTCGTTTTATTTCGCACCATCAGTATATGACGCGTGTTTGCGTCAACAATATTCTTGCCCGAATTAATAAATCACAACTATACCGCTTAAACAAGATCAAAGCCCGTAAGACGAAGTAATGATGGGGCGAAGTGCATCCGTTAAGATCCAAAGGATTCGGGCTTGAGTCTCGGAGCTGACAAGTTTCGTTTTTTTTCTTTCCTTGAATTCAGTTCGGAAGACGTTTCTTCCTTTATTATTTTTCCCATTACAATTGTTTTTGAGAGCATAAAAAATTATATTGTTTCCACTTCTTAAAGTTGTGAAGTTCTTTTGAAAAAAATTTGCTGTGCTCATATGATTTAGGTCAACTTGGCTCACGGTACTTCTTAAGCACCATTTAAAACTTCTCGGAAGTGAAAACAATGATGTGCTGTAGCAGTGAAATGCGAAGTACTATTAGAAAAAAAAACATGAAATATACACAGTAAAACTCAAACTTGCTTAATTTGAACTAAATAATAAATTTAAGAAACACTGTAATGTTACAACGGAATAGACTACATTCAAATTTTACCGAATACTTTTTAGCGGTGTTCATTTTTTACGAAAAGTTCAATAGCTTTGTCCAAATATAGGTTGTCAAGTTATTCGTGATATGTAGCTTACTCATAATACATACGTGATTTAGACGAACTTTGCTCATTGCACTTAAGTAACATTTTACTCTTCTCAAAAGAGGAAAACTGCGCTCTGTTGTAGCGGATGAAATTGACATTACCAGTAAATTTTATAGGAGACAGTCTACATTATAAAATAATAATCTTGAATCAGGCCGCAGCATCTTCATTTCGTCCACCAGGGAATTCAAGTTCGGGGACGAAATTGTGCGGCATGGGAGTTCCATTTCTGTATGAAGACCTTTCACACCCCCCCCCTCTTTTTTCTTCTGCTCACCATTAATCTATTTTGTCCAGTCTTTAGCTTTTAAAGTAAACATCCCTTCCAATTTATTATAAGCAGCAAAGCCTGGCTGATTACATCTTTCCTCAATTTCTCCAGTAATGCTATCCAGACCTGCAAAATAATTCGCCCGTAACATATACTTTAATGATTCCCTTTTGTGGCCGATGTTTGGTGTCGAACTTTGTTCTGGTTTTTTTTTTTGGCACTTTGCGCACTCTGGGAAATTGAGGTTCTAAAAGATCATACTGTCAATATCGTTTGGCATCTGCAACCAACATTTTTCGAAATTATCTTCTGTTCGCATGCTTCTTAAATTTTCGATCACTAGTTGGGTGGATTCATGTGCAGCACTGACACTCATTGTTGACTTTTGAAGAAGAAAGCTTAACCTCTCTGTAAACTGGAAAAATTGACAACAGAAGAGTAAGGCCAAATACACGGAACCTTTTTCTAACTGCGCACGAATTCCTCTAGCGTTGCGTTCTAATGTTGTGTTTGGATCCGAGTCAAGAAGATCAAGGGATTCTAAAACAGAAGAAAAACTATTAAGGAGACAACTTACGGAACGCACTCGTACTGTACATTTTGTAGGTCACAAGGGTCTTGGAGTGTTCACACCAGGGATCTCATTTAACAAATATTGGAGAAGAGAGTATTTATTTTGGGAGATGACTCTAGCAATACTCCGATGTCATTAGTTGTTTGTAGAGCATCACGAAGAAGGGGAATATTCTTCACACAATCTTTCAGTGCCAGATTCAAACTGTGGTTGCCGCAGTGTACGTATATGCTATGGCTAATGGCTGTTGCTTTTGTATAATGGGTTTCAAGCCTCTAAATTCACCTTTAATTTAACTCGCTCCATCGTAGCACTGGCCCCTTAAATCACTGAGAGAAAGACCAAAACGTGCGATGACATCATTTATTATTTTCGAAAGCTCGTGTCCTGTAGTTGAACTTGTTTCATTCAAACCAAGGGAACGTTCTCGAGGCTGCAAATTTTCCACTATTTGTAAACTAATTGAAACCTGTTATTTACAACTTACATTACACGATTCATCCACAATAAATCTAAACAACCCAAAATATTTCACTTTGGCCATTATATCTCTTAAAATCACGCGGGACATTATTTCGCCAATTTCGTTTTGAATATCAAGAAATGTATAACGTCCTTTTATTTTAAAAAATTAGCAAGTTCAGGTACATCACCAGCTCTTAATTTGTTTAGCTGAGCAAGATAACCCGTTCATTCAGTATGTCCTCTCAAGGCCATCCTCTGACGACCCAAGTATTGCACAGAACTAAAAAGAACTTTTTAGGTAGGTGCGAGCAGCTATTTTCTGTGTTGTATAAGTAGAGACCTGAAAAATTCGCGAGTTCAATGACCTGCAGGCTAGACTCTAAAGTTTTATCTACAAATATGCTTATATCAACTGCAAGTTGGTTGTCTGCTTTTACAGTGGAAGGCGACAATTGGACAACGTTCTCCAGGGGGTGTCAAACACCACGTGGACCAATGGCTAAAGTTATATTAACGCACGTGTTTTGAATTCTAGCTTGTCCCAAAATGAATCCGCGAATTATTCAGGTCTCTATGTATAAGCCTTGTTCAACTGGCAAGAAACTGGCGTTGCCTTGAGGCTAGCTGTTTTAACAACACACACTTTATGGAGTGAACTATTCTGGTGTGCCACTAATCTTTCTGCGCCTTTTTTCCAATTAGAAAACCAGTGTTACTTACTAAACTAGATGTCATCTCGTTTGAGTTCCTTTTTGCAAATTAGGAAGAAGCTTTTTTTCAAGCGACGTTCTACAGATGAAACATGTTGCTCTTTTTGATCCATTTTCAAAATGTATCAATGAATATTCTTGAAACTATTTCACTTGAAATTTGAAGGGACGGTTGCCAGAAATGTGTGGTGGTACATAATTTACATCAGGAGGATATGCAAGGAGACACGAAGTCGCTGAAAGATTGACGTTAGCACAATTTTCCAGCGACACCTCTTTGTCGCATTTATATGAAAATGGATGCGAGACCGACGGTGATGGTGGTTCATTACTTGGCTTTAATTTGTAGTTTCCTTCGCATTCATCATTTATATTCGTGTTGGTATCATCTGAAAATAACAGTTTTGCAATCAAATATTTAAGTATAATGTACGTTGGAGGAGTGTGGTTTAAAAAGGAAATGATTTTTGTGAGATAAGAAAACAGCGTAAGGCAAACTTATTCCCGCACATAAGAAAAACATCAACTTTTGTTGGCAGAGAAAAAAAACTGTTTTGAAACATTATAATTTCTAACATTTGATCAATATTTAAGACATTAAGACTGTTCCAAGAATTAGTGATTGCATTTTGTTTCAACTGACAACTAAAAATACGTGAATAATAAACACAAGTTTTAAAGAAGGTTTTACAATTTGTGTTCACATTTCATTGAAAAAAAAAAGCATATTCTTTCCGCACGTGACTGGTTAAAATGGCGACGATGTATCATCTATACTTCATATTGTGCTGTTAATTCTGTAATCAATGTAAAGTGAAAGAAAAAACAAGTAAGTTTTCACAGTCATGTTATTAGAAATTAACTTTTAGTGTCAATTAAATATAAATGTGTGAAAACTATGAGAAACAATTACACTTCAAAAATAGTTTCTGTGTCACCTTAATCTTGGATCCATGCAAAACTATCAAGATATCAAACATGTGAATACTAAATTAATTTTTTTCCGCAAATGTAATGTTTTCATTAGAGACTGCAACAGTACGAAAAGTAATAGAGTAACTATTTGCAAAATAACATAACTTGACTTTCGGAGCAAGAAGAGCAATGTTCAAACTCAAATAAAACGTGGGTGAAAATGAAAGCAACAGCATGTGCTCTACTGCTCTATATAAATAACAATGAGGCTATATTTTACAGTGAAGTTGATTTAAGCAACGATCACTACAATTGCATGAAAACAGAACTGCGTTCTTCTAATCTACGTTTCTTACTAATTAATATTGTGCCACCAGTAACAATGTAACGAGAAATGCTTTCCCTCAGCAAAAATAATACAAGAAAAATTACACATCTCCGTTCATTTTTTTTCTTTTCGTGGTTTTGTTTTTATTCTGAGCCTATTAAATTTGTATTTGACAAAGAAAAAAAAAATCTGTAACGATTTTACTTTTTGACTAAAATATATGCAATATATTTCTGCTATACTGCATAAAATGTCATAGCGAGTTATCATATGAAAATACTGTTTCGCCTTCAATTTATGAATTAATTTATAATAATGACTACTGGTATAATTCATCGACTAGGATTAACTGTCACCTCAATTACGATGAAATAAAAAATGAAATTTGCGTAACTGCAATAGTTGTAAGGAAAATATGTCTAGTGCAGTCTGCTAAGTATAGGCTGAATATCAAAAGCAATAAGTTTTTTTTACAAATTAATGAACGTTTAGCCGTTATTTATAGCCCATGAAAAATACATGCTACAAAAACAACTTTTTTTTCTGCATCATAGTGCGTGACTTTTCAGAAATTTAATAAATTTAATAATAAAATTCACAAATTCGTGCTGAAGGCCTGATCTGTTTGAGCAGCTCCATTCTCTCTCTCTCTCTCTCTCTCTCTCTCTCTCTCTCTCTTTAAATCACTGTGCTTTGAAACGCTCTCTTCACTGCTCCAAGAGTCTAAGCCGCTGTCTGTACATGTTGTCACGACAGCGTAAATCCCCCACCATGTCATGTAACAGCAGAATAAACGTTTAGTGACTCGACAAAACTTACCTTCTAATGTTCAATGCGTCACACCAAATATATTTCGAACATCTATTTGGACGATATTTTTGTGTTGATTAACTAAAGAATGATAAATCTGAACAGTGTATTAGTCTAAAGTGTACTTTTTCTCATTGAGTTCTATTTATGACTATTGTTGGTATCATTGCGTTCAAAAATTATAAATATACCACGCACAATAAGATTTATATCGACAAAACGAGCGGCAGAATTTCGTAATCGCGATTGCTTTAGATATCAACTGGGTTTTTGATAAAGCGAATTTGTTAGTTTTTAGTTACACAAACATGTAGATTACCATATTAAGTTTAAGTTTTTTTTTGTTACACAGATATGCATATTACTATATTAAGTTCGGCAATANCTAAAGAATGATAAATCTGAACAGTGTATTAGTCTAAAGTGTACTTTTTCTCATTGAGTTCTATTTATGACTATTATTGGTATCATTGCGTTCAAAAATTATAAATATACCACGCACAATAAGATTTATATCGACAAAACGAGCGGCAGAATTTCGTAATCGCGATTGCTTTAGATATCAACTGGGTTTTTGATAAAGCGAATTTGTTAGTTTTTAGTTACACAAATATGTAGATTACCATATTAAGTTTAAGTTTTTTTTTGTTACACAGATATGCATATTACTATATTAAGTTCGGCAATANATGTAGATTACCATATTAAGTTTAAGTTTTTTTTTGTTACACAGATATGCATATTACTATATTAAGTTCGGCAATAATTATTTCTAACGAAATATTAAGCAGTTAGTACTTAACGCGAATTGGAATTTTTTTTGTAACACGTGTCTTGGAATACGCTACAATATAAAACTGTTTTGCTTTAAAAATATAAATTTGACTATGATTTACAAACTAGTTAATAAAATTACTAATCCCGACTCGTCAGTTCGTTTAACTTACTGTAGGCTGCATGTCTGTATTCTTTGGCATCCGTGCACTCTATAGCGGGCGTATCTAAGACATTAAAAACTGCTGTGACTCAATAAAACAAATCAAATGCTTAACTATAGCAACGTGCCTGCGTCCGAAGCAGGCTTTATATCGGCACAGCGATAACGAGCAAGCCACTTCTCCATGCTGAAAACAGCCACAAGGAAAAATCCATAGGCGATGTAAACCACAACAGAACACAGCTTTTCAACCGCCATCCACTAATGCCACTCGGCGGAACAATGAGGGAGGAAGAATCGCGTGAAACGTTTTCCCCTTACACTATGACCAGTTAAGAAATATACCTGACTGCTGACTCAATAACGAAGAATCACTCGGAACTTTGCCGCCCCCCTTTTTCCAAAGTGTATATTTAAGAAATTTGTCTGACTCTTTCACTGGTATTCCAAGGTTCTGGGAATCCAAGCACACCGAAGCCCCAAGGCAACTGTTTAGCTTTCCAGTTGACGATACCCAATCTCTTCCTCTTCGGTTGATGGTAAAATTCAGTAATGCGTTTATTGTTCATTTCAATATTATGATTCCCGTGGTTTGAGAGAAAATTTACTACTTATGTGGTTTAATTATTTCTGTCTATACACGTGTTACGAATAGTCAAATTACTTGCCCCCGTACGTAATTTCATTGAGCAAAAACTGCATTTCGTCATCTGCAACCGTTCCCGAAATTTTTGGGGTGTCCACGTTAGGCGGACCATCCTGTATGCTGTGCACAGTTTATTTACCTGTGATAAGGAGAATAAATTCTAGTTATATTGTTAGTACCACATAATTACAAATAGATTAGGCGAACGCGCGATAAAGAACAGTACGGGTTTACACTTTCATCCACGTTTTCACACAATCCACGTCAGAATGCGCAAGGGAAATATTGTTTCCGAAATTCACCATGCTGAATACGCAGTATTTTCGGGTACTGGAATGAGAGGTGCCGGCGCAAGTGTGGGGCTCCGACCAGAAGACAGAGGGGAATTGGCCAATNGTGTGGGGCTCCGACCAGAAGACAGAGGGGAATTGGCCAATCGCAATTGGAAATGTGACGCGCGCCAGTTGTGTTGAAAGCTTCTCCAACTAGGGCGCGATCTGCAAGGGTTCCTTCCATCTACGTGGAAAGATGACCGGAGGTCGAAGGCCCCAGACAAGGGTTTATCTGTGCGGCGCAGCGGCTGCGAGTTTTACGCCGTCGTAACTCATCCCCTTGGGTTACGGCTACAGCGCCCCCTCGCAGGTGTACGTGTTACGGGTTCCGCCTGGCTAGCCAGTCGCGCGATGAGAAGAGCTTCAGGAAAATACTCGTACACCCATTAAGAGGCTGTATCACCCCTTATACAGAAATTGTTCGTTTAAGTGTCGTGACAGAAGAGTCAGGGTCATTACTGAAAATGTTTCATTATAGAAGCATTAAATTTCATGGTCATGTGCAAATTTATGTATCTGATTGTTAATATAGGTGTTCCCTGTTTGTCATTAAAAATGAGAATGAATTTATATATAATATTTTGTATTAAGTATGCGTAAGTAGATAATGTATTATGTCCGTAGTGATGAGTAAGGTCATTAGCTAAGTTTACATGGTCGCATTTTACAATAAGTACTCCTAAATTTGAACCAGGAAGAAATAAATAAAAAAATGCAATATGTCGGGTAACGCTGGCCCTTGAGTCACTAATAAATATATCCTTTTAGGCGTTGCAATAAACACATATTTTTGTTCGAAACGGTACCGCTATCGCTATGATACTCAGTCATATATCAGGACCGATAATAGTCTGTTTCTACTTCATGTTAACCAGCAGCAGCTTTTATGAGACTATGTAGTCTCAACAGAGAAAGATACCACCCACACGTGAAGGAACTTCCCTCATCTGTAGATGTTTTCTGCTATGTACGGTGCAGACCAATAAAACCCGAGATAAAGCCACTTACTATGCAACGTACGTGTATATAGGCTGTTCACAGTAAAATGAGCANAGACCAATAAAACCCGAGATAAAGCCACTTACTATGCAACGTACGTGTATATAGGCTGTTCACAGTAAAATGAGCACTTTCTAAAGCCCTGCTAAAGATCTATTTATTTTCATCTAGTGTATTCTTCAACCGTATATAAAATTAACATTGTCATGGGCCTTATCACTTTATTCATGCGTCGGTAAAGTGAAGATGCGATACTATTATAGAAGTAAATATTTTATAAATGTGCTAATTCTTACTCTTACGTTAATTAAAAAAAACTGAAAATAAAATAAATCATTTCGGTATTCGCAAATGTTTACGTAACACTTTAAATTCAACGTTAAGACGTGGAACTACTTTACCTCCATCGTTGCCAACTTAACTGGGCGCATGCCAGTCAATGTGCTCGTTAAAATATTCGTAGGTAGGGGCAGTGACATTTCTCAAAGGTTAATTTTAAAAGTGCCCAATTTATCGTGAATATCGAACGAGACACTGTAACTGAAATAGGTCGAAAAAATGTTTTCGACGTGCGTACAAGATGTCCACCTAGAAAATGTATATAAAAAAAAACATTCAACATCCAAAAAGTTTCAGTTTTTCTATTTCCGTTTCTAATGTGTATTTTTTGAAAGGGAAACTACCTGAAACGGGCGTTTTCACAATAATTTTTAGGCACGAAGAAATTTGTGCAGGATTTTTCAATTTGTCAAGGGATGTTCAGTACGCATTTCCCCTTATACCATAAGATGATAGGGTCTCAAGATGCGAGTTTTGCCGATGGGAAGACTGCACATCAGTTCAGTGCTGTGCCCATAGAGGCGATAAGGCATGCGGTGAGTGTTTGTTGGTCGCCCGTGACCATCCGGCGATTTTAGCCTTCAGACGCGTAAAATTCCTCTAGCTCAAGTGGAAGCCTTAAGGTAGGTACGTCCTTTATAAAGTTTTGTAATCTGGGGCAGGCCTACTATGGCTCACTCTGATGCGGCGAGGAAAGTCGGATCCGCGATGGTTCAAGATCAAAGCCTTGTTTAAGCTCAGAGTTAAGACTTCACTTAAGGCTAAACTCGCTCGACTGGTTGCGTGCTCCAAGGCTAAAAGATTTTGAACGCGTTAGCCTTCTGTAGTAACAGTGCGTCCGTAGCTGTGCACAGTTTACAAGAGGAAATGCAAGTGTTGAAACGACTTTGTTTAACTTTCACGTTACAAATCTGCCCAAATGAAATTAACAATATGCACATGTTCACTACAATTACAATTTAAATCTGATATTCCTGGAATAACTGGACAACAACGCTCGCAACTAATATCCAAGACATCCAATCTTGTTTCTACAATAGAAATAACCTTGTCAACTGTACAACTTTGTTCTTATCGGGACGTCGTTTTGTTTGTCGGAATCGTCCGACTGACTCAGTGCTTCTGCACAGTACAACGGCATGTAAGCCTTCTTATAACACTGTAGGCATACCACAAACTTGGGGATGGGTGATTCAGTTGTTTGTGAAAAATGCATTTTTTCTCTCTTTAAATCGGGACTGCAGTTCGGATGATAATTAGAAGTAATTAAAACCAGTTAGATATGTGTAAGATATCAAGTAACTTGCCTTTTCCTTGTTGAAATGAAATGCATTTACTTTTGTGTACTGAAGGAAAGGTTATTATTTACTTTAATAGAAAATCCTGTATGTACAATATCGAAGTTACGTTTACGTACGAAGTTAGCTTTTCGCTAAAACCATATTACCAAGCAATAATATACGTGTTTCAAAATTCGTGTTACAACGCTCTAGGGCTGGCAGTACACGTTCAATGGAACAACTTTTCCCTATAAACACCGAGTCGGAAACAATTAGTTTTGCGTTGCTAGAGGGCGTGAGAGTATTATGGTAGGCAACCCGCCATCAAAACGTTTTGAAGTGTGTAATGTCGTTCGCTAACTACCGGAAATGACGTCGAGGTGAGCATTTGCATTAATAGGCTTACAGTGTTGGTGGTGTTTTAGTTTTGTGGTGTTTATTGGGACGTGGTGGCTGTTGTTTACAAATTAAGTTTTTCTCTTCACACGTTTTACACTAAGTTACAGATACAGTTCAACATGGCGGCCATCTTCTCGGATGCACAATCGACAACGACTGAGAATGCTTTCTTCAGTCGCCGCTACTACATCTTGAGCAGCTGGAATGTGTGCTGCAGCGGCATGGATTCGCGTAATGAGCGTAATTTATGAATCCACGGGAGTCTCGTATACTAGCGACTTCGTGTAGCCCCAGAGAAAGAAGTCGAGCTTGGCGAGATCTGGGGAACGTGGCGGCCAAGGTACAGACCCACTAGCGATGGAACTATTCGTTTCCGACCCCGTGCTTATAGGCAAAAGTTGTTCCTTTTAACGTGTAATACCAGCCCTAGAGCGTTGCTACGTGAATTTCGAAACATTCTGTACATGCATAGAATTAACTTGAATCACGTAGACTTATAGCTGAACTCCATCAAGGAACTGAAATACTGAATGGAAGAGTGATCATTATTTAGTCGTGTTACAAATGAAACATAGTTCACTGATACTAAGATATGTACTCTCCGTCATGGATTCCTTTACTTACCTCCGGAGGTCGCGGTGTTCGTGTGGCTAGCGCGCCGGCCTCACACCCAGACGATTCGAGCTTGGGAAACGTGGTGAATGTTGCCTTTGGCGGGTGGATTTTCTCAGAATGCTCCCGTTTCTACCGACCTGGCATTCCGTCGCTGCTTTATATCCACCTCACTTCACCNTTTGTGTACTGAAGGAAAGGTTATTATTTACTTTAATAGAAAATCCTGTATGTACAATATCGAAGTTACGTTTACATACGAAGTTAGCTTTTCGCTAAAACCATATTACCAAGCAATAATATACGTGTTTCAAAATTCCTGTTACAACGCTCTAGGGCTGGCAGTACACGTTCAATGGAACAACTTTTCCCTATAAACACCGAGTCGGAAACAATTAGTTTTGCGTTGCTAGAGGGCGTGAGAGTATTATGGTAGGCAACCCGCCAACAAAACGTTTTGAAGTGTGTAATGTCGTTCGCTAACTACCGGAAATGACGTCGAGGTGAGCATTTGCATTAATAGGCTTACAGTGTTGGTGGTGTTTTAGTTTTGTGGTGTTTATTGGGACGTGGTGGCTGTTGTTTACAAATTAAGTTTTTCTCTTCACACGTTTTACACTAAGTTACAGATACAGTTCAACATGGCGGCCATCTTCTCGGATGCACAATCGACAACGACTGAGAATGCTTTCTTCAGTCGCCGCTACTACATCTTGAGCAGCTGGAATGTGTGCTGCAGCGGCATGGATTCGCGTAATGAGCGTAATTTATGAATCCACGGGAGTCTCGTATACTAGCGACTTCGTGTAGCCCCAGAGAAAGAAGTCGAGCTTGGCGAGATCTGGGGAACGTGGCGGCCAAGGTACAGACCCACTAGCGATGGAACTATTCGTTTCCGACCCCGTGCTTATAGGCAAAAGTTGTTCCATTTAACGTGTAATACCAGCCCTAGAGCGTTGCTACGTGAATTTCGAAACATTCTGTACATGCATAGAATTAACTTGAATCACGTAGACTTATAGCTGAACTCCATCAAGGAACTGAAATACTGAATGGAAGAGTGATCATTATTTAGTCGTGTTACAAATGAAACGTAGTTCACTGATACTAAGATATGTACTCTCCGTTATGGATTCCTTTACTTACCTCCGGAGGTCGCGGTGTTCGTGTGGCTAGCGCGCCGGCCTCACACCCAGACGATTCGAGCTTGGGAAACGTGGTGAATGTTGCCTTTGGCAGGTGGATTTTCTCAGAATGCTCCCGTTTCTACCGACCTGGCATTCCGTCGCTGCTTTATATCCACCTCACTTCACCACCGTGGACACCCGTCAAGCGCCCGCCACATCTCTTAAATTCCAACTTTTTTTCAGTCTATAACTATAGGCACTAAAATGTAGTATTATAACATTATTCTAGACTTCACAGTACTATACACGTATACTCACTGGCTGCTGTCCAGTGAGAGACTTCAACCTATCGCGTATATCTCACTGCAGGTTAGTTTTATAGTCTCATATGTAGGAGGTGAAGATTTCGAGAATTCATTTTGAGAAATGCCAGAGATAAAGGGGCAGCGGTGGCGCAGTGGCCTGGGCGCTCGCCTCCCACCACGGCGATCCGGGTTCGATCCCCGGCGGGCTTCACTCCCGGATTTTCGCATGTAGGAATCGTGCTGGACGATGCCGCTTGCCGGCGGGCTTTCTCGGGGTACTCCCGTTTCCCCCGCCCTTACATTCCAGCGCCGCTCCATTCTAGGGTCCCATTTCTGTCATGCCCGGGGATGACGGTCACCTACGGGTCCCAGCTGGAAAGACCGTCACTCGGAGGGTGTTGCCTTGCCCTGGGTGCAATCCCCAAACTCCATTATTTATTATTAAACATAAAACACGTGTATATTTCAGATACTTTTGCGATTTGATTATTTGAAATAGGATACGTACTGAAGATTTTGTATAAGTAACAGACTTACAAGAAAAACGGACGGAATCGTGTGCTACCTGGCTAGGCACTCGGCGACAGTCGTTGAACACACAGCTATGGCTGAGTATATACAGGACTGTGGAATTTAGCCTATTTGTCACTAAACCCTAACTTTTCCTTCCGTGCCTATTAGTCGCCATATTTTTTCTTCTTAGCAGAAACAATGAGCTTATAAGATATGTAAAAAAAAACATTTAAAAAAAAATATATAAAAAAATGTTGCGTCACAGAATAAGTGGCGTGGCGGTTCCTTTGATGTAAGCGAATGAGATCGCTCGTTGGCCGCNTTTAAATAGGATACGTACTGAAGATTTTGTATAAGTAACAGACTTACAAGAAAAACGGACGGAATCGTGTGCTACTTGGCTAGGCACTCGGCGACAGTCGTTGAACACACAGCTATGGCTGAGTATATACAGGACTGTGGAATTTAGCCTATTTGTCACTAAACCCTAACTTTTCCTTCCGTGCCTATTAGTCGCCATATTTTTTCTTCTTAGCAGAAACATAGAGCTTATAAGATATGTAAAAAAAAAATTAAAAAAAATATTAAAAAAAATGTTGCGTCACAGAATAAGTGGCGTGGCGGTTCCTTTGATGTAAGCGAATGAGATCGCTCGTTGGCCGCNAAAAAAATGTTGCGTCACAGAATAAGTGGCGTGGCGGTTCCTTTGATGTAAGCGAATGAGATCGCTCGTTGGCCGCGCGAAGTTACGGAAATGGGACTAGAGTCTGATTGGTTATTGAATACTCCCTATTGGTCGGGCTGCCGTCTGGCAAGTTAGTCTCTAAGAATTAATTTGTGAACGACGTTCCGCCATATTTCTGGCCAGTAATGCCATTTTGTTTGCTTGTATGGCTGTTTCACCTCCGTATTCTCAAGTACTCTGGTTTCAGACACTTTGCCTCCGCGTGCGGTCGTTTTGTTTCTGCTTTCTTGACGGTTCTATGCCCGAGAAAGGTAGAATGAGACATTTTGTGGTGCGCATTTCCGGGACAGACGTGCCGCAGGTTCGACGTGGCAGAAAGTTCTGGGGTGAGAGGGTAAAACCACCCCTCACTCTGCCAGTATTTGTGCTCCAAAATATCCCCTCCCTCAAAAACCCTACCCCTAATTCCCCCGTCACCGCACCCCACTCGGAGAGTGTCTTTTAATAAACATTCCCGAGGCAGTTTCTGGCTGCGCCCGTACATGAAAAAGCAGAGAAAGCCAGGGGGAAAGAGAAAGTGAAGAACATTTTTTTCCCTACCCTTTCATTCTCCTGCGTCCTTCACTTTCCACCCCTTAGACCTCACCCCTTCACCCTGTCTTATATACCGACGGAGCTCTTTTCTTTCAGGGCCGGCGCGGCAGACTAAGTTATCTGAAAACAAGACTTTCAGATTCTACCCCTGCACCCTCTCCTTTCTCAGCGTCGCTCCGCCCCGCTCAGCTCGGGAAGGAAGAAGTTAGGCAAACAAAAGACGGTAGGATGCTCTCGTCTCACCGGACCGGCGGCCTTTTCATACCCGTCTTCCCAACGNAGTTAGGCAAACAAAAGACGGTAGGATGCTCTCGTCTCACCGGACCGGCGGCCTTTTCATACCCGTCTTCCCAACGGAGCCGCCAACACTACCGCAGCTTTTGTTTTAAACGCCCGCCTACTTCTGAACGAAGGGAGGAGTAGGGAGAAGGGGGTTATGCAGCTAGGGAGCGATAAGGCCGACACTGCCACGCGCGTAAAACATCCCCATCGCCTCTACGCACAGATGGGACGCGGTGGCGAACCGGGTTCAATCCCCGGCCGGGCCACCGGATTTTCTCAAGTGGGAATCGTACCGGACGATGCCGTTGGTCGGCGGGTTTTCTCAGGAATCTCCAGTTTTCCCAGCCCTTTCATTCCGGCGCTACTCCATACTCACCTCAATCACCCTTATTCAAACCGTAACACCAGACATACCGACAAGAGCGTGGATCGAGTTTGATTATCGCGTAGATGTCGTTCGGGCCGTTCATGGTGGTCACATTGAACGTTTATGAATGTATGGCAAACAAACTTCATGGTTCCACGGTTCATTTGATTGGTCAATCAAGGCTGTTTGTTGTTTAGTTTTGATATTATAGACCATCAAATCTTGGGGTATTCTTTTATACTCAAACTGTACATGTAAAACGCAAAATGGTATCTCGGAATGCCTGAAATATGCAAGTAATTGCTGATACCAAATAAATCTTTGTGCTCAATATAGTGATTTTTTTTTTAAGTTAATACATACAAATTTGTCTGCATTCCGAGCTGTGATTTTTTGTTATGTTTTTGGCCTTCGAAACGTAGCTGGCTCGTAATTCTGAAAGCCCGATGCTGTGGATTCGATGTGAGAGAAAATGGCTCAACCCCCTCCTCTTATAATGAACACAAATATATTTTATTCGTGACTGTGTTAGATTCTCGTAAAATATTAGCGCGAGTTTACATTATCTAAGTGGTGTGCACGCTAAAATAATAATTAAAGTAAATTTTATACTATTTTGAGACAGAGCGAGTTGCTAGTGCAAACGAGAAAAAGTGAGGACTCGACCAAGAAACCATCCCGGCATTCACCTGTAGTGATTTGTAAAATAGAAATTCGGGCCGAACGAGTCGAGAGTCGAATATCGAACCCGGGTCTCCTTGAACATGGGTCTTCCTCGGTGTTGACTTGTGCATGCAGATATCTGTTTTTATTATCTTACGAATTAAAGTTGACTTGTGCGAGAAATAAAACAAGTTGCTAGAGCGACAAGCCCCCCGCCCGCCCCTTTCCACCCCAGGTGGTCCGTGCGCTAGGGCAAAGTCCAATTCAACACCTGGTGCAGCGCGGCTGGCCGTGTGCGCGAGCTCAGATTACGACTGCACGTGCCTCTCGTTTACTTCTGTAATGGGACTCGTGACCACTTCTTCCTGCAGCTGGATTTTTCAGCGTTGTGGTATTTCGGCGTTGTGCTTCCCGGAGCACCGAACCAATAAAGGAACACGTGGAGGGGGGCATTGCCATTCAAAAAACGGGGGGAGAAGATTTTCGTCGGCTGGAGAGAGAGAGAGGACTTGAATACGGAACCGAGAACCAGGCTTCTCCGAGGAGCGAGGTAGGTGCTGTGATTCTGGCCGGTGTAGAAGCAAATATTCGTCACGACGACACGGTGTACGGCGGCGCGGTACATCACCGAGAAGCGCGCGTTGAGATGGCGGACCGCGACCGAAACGATTGCTTAATTTCTGCACTAAGAACCGAAATACATCCCCGCTCGTGTTGTGTGGGCTTCTCACTACTAGCCAATACGGAACAATTAGTTTATCATATATTTATTGACTCTTTGAGATGGCCGAGGCATAACCCGCCTAGACAATAGACATTACGACAATTAGTGAGCAATGGAATTGGATAACGAAACGTGAGCGGAGTGCCACTACCGGAAGGGACATCCAAAATTTTTAAGTACCACATCACCAACATTTCCAGGACAATTTCTGTATATTTAATACCTGTTCCAATTAATTAAAATTTTTATTACTGTCACGGATGTTAAGGCGTGCGAATTAAAACGCCACTTGGGCGTGGTATCTCACACCGATGTGAAAGCGCCTGCTACCATGATAGGTCCGTGCATGCATTCTTCGGTAGCACTCTAAAATACCCTCATTTCACATCCCTGTCTGCGTGATATTGAAATATGAGTGCAGCTGCCGGATGATAGGACAACAAGAAAAGAATACAGCTTTACACATCACCTTGTAAACCCATGGTCTATATTTAATATGTAAAATTTAAAAGGGAGGCATTATCATAATCTCACTGCATGTTGTTACAGTTTGTTTACAGTACATTCCAACTATTTGAATAAAACCTTTAAAAAATTACACCATGCAGGTTATGTTGGGTTGTTCCCTAAATATGTCGTGTATGACAAGCGTTTTATACCACTGTTAACATAAATGTATATTCTTTTTGGTTAAAATAAACATTTAATTATAATTTATCTGTGAATAGTCATATTTTATTTATAACAGCTGAAATTAAAACACAGAGAAAAAGAGTTATATTGGTAATGCCTAGTACGAATTATTTCTCATGAAAAATATTATTAAACTGAGTGCAAACGAATGTGGAGCATTGTCCCTTTGGTGTAATTTCATATACTTAGCTTTATTTGGATGAGGCGGAGGAATATCCTGAAAATAGAACCTAAGCGGGGCTTCAGAAAAATTTGAAGTAATCATGAATGGACTATATTTAGCGATTTAAATATTTATAGTGCTACGAGAAACAGAAGTCGACGCAGCAAACTCTCTAGGGTACATTGAAATGTGATTTAAAATTAAATAAAATATCGAAGTAGAGTCACTTTAATTCTAAAGGAACTCAGTCATCGCAAGACAAAGGCGGTGAGTTTTAATTAACTATCACCGATCTAGAGTTGTGTGTCTCCACACTTGTATCTTTCTAGTGTTGGAGTTACATTTTAAAGGGACACATTTTCAAGAACCTTTATGCAGCACTCCGCGCTTCTTTACTCCAGTATTATTTATTTAATTTAAACATCTGCATGTATTGTGTGTCAGTTAATGGTNAAATACCCTCATTTCACATCCCTGTCTGCGTGATATTGAAATATGAGTGCAGCTGCCGGATGATAGGACAACAAGGAAAGAATACAGCTTTACACATCACCTTGTAAACCCATGGCCTATATTTAATATGTAAAATTTAAAAGGGAGGCATTATCATAATCTCACTGCATGTTGTTACAGTTTGTTTACAGTACATTGCAACTATTTGAATAAAACCTTTAAAAAATTACACCATGCAGGTTATGTTGGGTTGTTCCCTAAATATGTCGTGTATGACAAGCGTTTTATACCACTGTTAACATAAATGTATATTCTTTTTGGTTAAAATAAACATTTAATTATAATTTATCTGTAAATAGTCATATTTTATTTATAACAGCTGAAATTAAAACACAGAGAAAAATAGTTATATTGGTAATGCCTAGTACGAATTATTTCTCATGAAAAATATTATTAAACTGAGTGCAAACGAATGTGGAGCATTGTCCCTTTGGTGTAATTTCATATACTTAGCTTTATTTGGATGAGGCGGAGGAATATCCTGAAAATAGAACCTAAGCGGGGCTTCAGAAAAATTTGAAGTAATCATGAATGGACTATATTTAGCGATTTAAATATTTATAGTGCTACGAGAAACAGAAGTCGACGCAGCAAACTCTCTAGGGTACATTGAAATGTGATTTAAAATGAAATAAAATATCGAAGTACAGTCACTTTAATTCTAATGGAACTCAGTCATCGCAAGACAAAGGCGGTGAGTTTTAATTAACTATCACCGATCTAGAGTTGTGTGTCTGCACACTTGTATCTTTCTAGTGTTGGAGTTATATTTTAAAGGGACACATTTTCAAGAACCTTTATGTAGCACTCCGCGCTTCTTTACTCCAGTATTATTTATTTAATTTAAACATCTGCATGTATTGTGTGTCAGTTAATGGTTAGAGTCAGTTCTTGTTTCTGGTGATTTCAGCATTTATGCACGAAAGCCATTTTAGGTGATTATGAGAGCTGTATACTTCGAGGAAATAATTTTCTACTTCCGTTTATTCAACTTATTCCATAGTTTTAAAATGAGAAAAAACCAGAAATTATTATTAATATCGACTGTATAGTTGGAACCATATTTCCAATGTTTGCAGAAACGCTGCCTGTTGATTTCGTGCTTTCATTAACAGATAATTCTCCAAATATGCAAAGTGCAACAGGCAATGCGAGCTGAATAACTGAAATTATTATTGGCACTGAAACCTGACCATTGGATATCACATCCTATATTACCTGTTCCAAAGATCTGCAATGAGTGGGAATTTGTTTTTAATTTGCAAGCAATTGTCCTAATGCATATAACCATGCATGGACAAAGAGAAACATTAGCTCTAAATGTTTTACCTGCCTTCCTATCACGATCCCTCCAGGCAACGCCTACTTTTCTTAACAAATCTTAACTCAATACTTTACAAGAGAAACGAATCCACCGCCCTTGAGGGCTGAGGCCTACGATTTGCCACTGCCATTGGCTCAGAGTACTGCAGAGAGTGTCGGACGAACGTACGTGCAATGACTTAAGGCTGTTGCCTAGTTGAGAATAAGTAAGTAAAGGGAAATATATGTTAATAAAATTCGGTTTATTGAAGCCAATTTTGAAAATAAAAACTTGAAACAAAAACTTAAGTGTGAGAAATGATACTCTCAAGCTCTGTATCAAGGTAAATTTAACAATTAGTTTTTCAATAACTTTTATTTAATTATTAAGTTTTCTGATCTTTCCAGAAAACGGGCTATATATTAATGTTGCAAAAGGCTTCACTAGCAAAAAAGGACGTATTTTTTCTGCTTAAAAATCCTGGTTGGTATACATCTATCTTTAAAAAAAACGCAAAAAAAAAAAAAAAAAACGGAATTTTATTAACATGTATTTTCCTATACGAAATTCTCAACCAGGCAACAGCCTTAAGAGAAAATAACACGTACGTGTTACTGAATAACTCTACACCGGAAAAATTCAAGGGTACATTGGTTCTAGGTGAGACCCCACAGTCGTCTGTGATAAGTCTGCTGCCACAGTGAGCAGCCAGTTTTATACTAGACTAGAGAGTACGGTATTCTGTCTTTTTTTCTTGCAGGCTTGCTATTGACCAAAAGTCTGTAAGTTGCGTCGCATGTCGTGACCCAATTCCGAATGTAACTGAACTGTAGGCATATGTGCTTGTAGCATAGCTAAACCCCAGACGCATTTGAGGAATTTTCTAGTCCGTACCTATTAAACACAGATTTAGGGTATCTAATAATAAATTGTGTATAAAACAATTAGAAACCAATTTCAGTGCTCTCTGTTAAAATGTAACCATTATTGTTTAAACATACGTGATTACTTTTTATTGTTCGCTGCATGTGTTACTGTAGATAAGCCAGTGAGGGTGTAGGCTACGTTAAAGCACATGCCGTTGCCGGCAGGGATATTTATTTCCGAGAAGTTATGTGGCAGGACCTTATAGAGGCAGTCGGCCTTCGAGCGGGCGGGAAGGCAAGCCGGAAAACTCAAGCCGATGTTCTGACGTCGCCATTATTCTTACATTCAGCCTCGCCATTCATCATGGCGACGTATCCCACCCCCCTCCTGGCCAACCACGTGAAACTCTGGTCGGGGAAGGAATCAGGGTGTTTGTGTTGCGCGGTTGCTGTGAT